>VXAX01004660.1:104993-273249 GCA_013399835.1 Leptocoma aspasia
CCTCCAAATCTTTCCCCTTTTTTGACTTTATTGTTGTCAGCTTTTCCCTCTGGAGCGAAATATTTTCTCTCAAAAGATGGAAAAGACATGGAACACTCTGTTTTCTTAAATACCAATGCATCAATTATTTTTTGTCCAAACATAGCTGTTTTTTAAAAGCAGATCTCAGGACCAGAAGATTTTGAAAACAATGCAAACATATTAGGAGGAGAAAGTAAAAATGCTCTAGTGGTAAAGTGTCTGTCATCATCTTCTTACAGTTGTTTCAAATCCTTTGCAAAACCCAGTCTGGACATGTATTTAGTGATTCTAATTATCATAATGTGCCAACACATGTATCTTTTGTAGATTTTTTTTTGGTAGGTTTTTTTTTCAATCCAGACTTTGGGTTTTGGATTGTAAGGTCTAAAATTGGTAGTGGGATTATGCAAGGAGAGTTCATGCCTCTGCTACTCCGACTCTCTCCATCTTTAGATTGTAGTAGACCACTTTTATCTCTAAAGGTGAAATATTCTATTGCCTGCACATTATTTTCACATAAATTTTGCATTTCTGCACTAATAAGATGATTGTCAAGAAAAGGGCAATTGCAAATAAGTGCAATATAGGTTATGCATTAACAGTGTAGAATTTAACATTCTTTATTTATGTATAAGGCATTTTCAAACTCAGTTATCAAAGTTTAAGTACATGTTTTGCCATTTCATCAAAAGATCTGAGATTCTGTAATGGATTGACCTTGACTGGATGCCAGGTGTCCATCAATCTGCTTTGACAACTTTCCTCCTTATCAAGACAGGATAGGAAACATGATAAAATTCTTGTGGGTTGAGAAAAGGACATGGAACCCAATCACCAATTTCTATCATGGATAAACCAGACTTGGCTTGGGGATGCTAAGTTAATTTATTGCCAATCAAAAGTCAGAGTAGGTTAACAACAAATAAAAACAGATCTTGCACACTTTTGCCCTACCCTTCCCTTCTTCCCAGGCCCAACTTCACCCTAGCATGGGGTCCTTCCACAGGGTGCAGTCCTTCAAGCACAGATGGGATTCCTGTGGGATCACAAGTCCAAGCAGCAAACCTGCTCCAGTATAGGTCCATCTCTCCATGGTGCCACAGGTCCTGCCACAAGCCTGCCTCCAGCACAGGCTTCCAACGGGGACACAGCCTCCTTCGAGCACCCACCAAAACAACATGAGTTGAAGGGAGCACCTTGCTTTGTAGGTTAATGGCAATACTGTACTGTTATTTGGATAAACCATACTGCTGAAGAGTAAATAAGACACTTACCCTCTTTTACTGCGGCATGGTGCCTTTTACCTCTTTACTACTATAAAAAGTCATAAAAATTTGGTTAAAATTTTCTTGACGGAGCATTATATTGAAAACCTTCCTTCACATTTCCTGTCATTAGGGAGCTAGGTAACACCATTATCTAGTTATTGAAAATAAGCAAGTAAAATTATGACATGGAGATAAATTTCCAAAGAAAATAAACAGAGGCTATATGGATTTTTCAACAGTGATGCTGTCCTGAAAAGAAGGGAGAAATTTGTTTGAGACAAGTAATGTAATTTACCCAGCTTCTTCATCTGAATGGTCATAGCTTTGAGGATCTTTCTATGCACAAGACAAGAGAATTGCCCTTAATTTTTTCAAAGTCAAAATTCACTATCAGAGAACCTTGCTAGAATGAAGCCCATGTATATTTGTGTACTTCTCTTCTTTGCTTAACTTTTATGATCTGAACAAAATAGATCATTCAAAAGTAAAAGTCCTGTGGGCTGGTTTTTTTATTGTTTTGGTTTTGATTTTGGTGCTTTTGTTTGTTTGTTTTTGGTTTTATCTTTGTTGGTTTTTTGGGATTTTTTTAAGATGAAACTGAAGATCTTCAACACTACTGGAAGCACTGCTTTTGGGGATCTGAAAGGAAAAAGGCATCATGTCTCTAGGCCATAAAGGCCATTGAAGTCTGATAATCTGATTTATTAAGTCTCAGGGTACAAAGTCTGTTTATTATTTGTTTTCAGTGTTGATGGAGACAGTAGTTAAAATATAATTTTGAGACTTCAAGGAAATTCTGTCAAAGTAATTGACACTTTGGTGTACTTGATTCACACAGAAATGGTACAAATACAACACTAAACTTAAAATCAGCAGATACAGGTAGAACTTTGTTTTGCTCCACTGGAATATGATTCTTTTAGTAAAACTGAAGGAGGCTATTGTGGTGTTCCTTAAGCTCTACATTTTCTCAGATTTTGCTAAAAAATCATTTGGACACTGCTAATAATTAATATATTTTTCCTTAATTCAATATGTACTTGAACATACCTTGCTCAGAGTAAAGCACACCCTCTAAGACTGGCACTTTATCAGGACAGTATTCCTTCCTGAAAACTGAAAAGAAGGGATGCTTTATTTAAAAATGGAATATTATTAATAAAGCGATTGCATCTACAAATATATGTAGTGTTGTTTTTTGAACTAAAATCACCTTTTTTTTTTTGTTTAAATGAGAAGTTAAAAATGTTTTGACCTTTCATGGTAAGTTTGAGTTGGATGCACATGTATATTGTGCGGGTTTGAACTGCTGAAAAGAAGAACCTTTAAGGGTGAAGAACACCAACTTAACCTTTAAACTGGCAACCTTGATGTTGATTTCAGGCTGAGAAAAATGAAAATAAGAATATTTATTTTTCCAGGGTGAAATACCTTGCCAGTGCTAGTCATAATATGCATGTTAATTTATTGCCCCTGAGTAATTCATCTGTTCTTTGTATATGTGCTCTTTATGCCCAATTTCTTTGTTACTGGCAAAATAAATGACAGAAATAGCTGTGATCTTTATAGATTCTATTCATACTGTGTCAACAAATTAAAACTCCTATTGGGCTTTTAATGAGGGGAGAGTTCAGAAGAGACAAAGACCTGAAGGCTTATTTTCTGGTTTTGTATTAGTGTTTCTCATGCGTTAAAAAAACAAGACAGAGTGTTTTACTGTCATGTTTCTCAGTTGAAAAGTATCCCACATAGCATTACTGCTCAGGCCTGTTTTGTCTAAGGAACTTAGATCTTGTTTGTCCTCTCATTATCCCCCTACAATTTCACATTTTATTTTTCATGCTTTTATTATCTCATGACAACATTATTAGGGCATAGCAATTCTCTACTCATTATCTTTTTCTAAAGACACTGTTGTATATTGTGTCCTTTTTTAAGCATCAGATTTAAAATGCAATTATGTGCCTGAAAATAGTCTTCTAATATATTTGTTTAGATGTGCATTTAAGTAGGTTAGACACCTAAAATCTGCTCGCCACCCTTATATCAGGTCCTTAGGATGCTTCAGAAATAATTGCAATGTTATCTAATACAATAAAATATTACCAGCTTTCAGAATGCACAGCAGCTAAACTGTGAGAATTGGTGGAAAACAGTTGTGATATTGTATATGATAATATATAATTGATAATAATAATTGATACACAATATCATTGCATATGATATTGTGTATCAATACATATACAATGAATATAAATATAGGTAAGATTTTTTTAATTAAAATTAACAGTGATTTAGGTCAGTCAAAAAACTCTTCTTCAAGGCAAAATAAACTGGTTTAGATTTAGATGTTTTTATCCACTTCCATGAGTTTTAAACATTTTTACATTAGTATTCTAAAAAATTTCTCAACAAAATTGTTTTCTGACAAACAGAATCACAGAATTTTTAGCATTGGAAGGGACCTCTGGAGGTCATCTAGTCCTCCCCTCCTGCCAAGTTAGTGTCACCTAGAGCATTTATACAGGAATATGTCCAGATGAGTTTTGAATATCTCCAGAGAGGGAGACTCCATGGCCTACCTCCCTGGGCTACCTGTGCCAGTGCTCTGCCACTCTCAACATAAAGAAGTTCTTGTGTTTTAGTTTATGGCCATTGCTTCTCATCCTGTTGATGGGCACCACAGAAAAGAGTCTGCAACCATCCTCTTGATGCCCAGCTTTGAGATGTTTATACGTATTGATGAGAACCCCTCTCATTCTTCTCTTCTCCAGAGCAAACATGTGCAGCTCCCACAGTCTCTGCTGATAAGAGAAATGCTCCAGACCCCTCATTATCCCTGTGGCCTCTGCTGGACCCTCTCCAGTAGCCCCTTGTCCTTCTTGTACTGAGGAGCCCAGAACTGGACACAGCACTCCAGATGGGGCCTGGCTAGGGCTGAGTAGAGTGGGAGGATCACCTCCCTCCTCCTGCTGGCCACTCTTCCCAATGCACCCCAGGATCCCATTGGCCCTCCTGACCACAGGGGCACTGCTGGCTCATGGCCAGCTTGTCACCCACCAGGACTCCCAGGTCCTTCTCTGCAGAGCTGCTCTCCAGCAGGTCAGCCCCCAGCCTGTGCTGGGACTTGGGGTCATTCCTCCCCAGGCACAGGACCCTGCACTTGCCCTTGTTGAACCTCATTTAGTTTCTCTCCACCCAGCTCTCCAGCCTATGAAGGCCCCACTGAATGAGCCTCCATCTCTATCAGCTGCTCCCCAGTTTTGTATCATCATCAAACTTGCTGAGGGTACATTCTATCCCTTCATCCAGGTCATTGATAAACAAGCTGAATAAGACTGGACCCAGAATGGATCTCTGGGGAATGCCACTGACTGCAGGCCTCCAGCTGGGTTCTGCTTCACTGATCATGACCTCTGAGCTCTGCCATGCAGTCAGTTCTTGATTCACTGTTCATTCATTCAACACACAAGCTTGCCCACGAGAATGTTATGGGAGACAGTGTCAAAAGCCTTCCTGAAGTCAAAGTAAGCAACATCCATTGCTCTCCTCTCCTCAACCCATCCTGCCATGTAATAAAAACATCATCATAAAACCAAAAAATTCTTTTCGGCTGGTTTTCTTGGATATGTGGAACAAAAAAGTTTTGATTTACAAAGTAGATGATAAATAACATTGTTTGTATCATACTTGGCCATCATTTAAGAAAAAACAATAAAGGAAATGCTACCCAGCTGTAGTACTCACACGCAACTATAAATATCAAAATACCTTTGATAATACTCTTCAAAATATTCATAACATGGGAATATTTTCAGAGTAATTGCATCTGTAAGACAGAAAATACTTGGAATATTGAATTGTACCATTCTACAGATATTGCACACAAGTGATAATAAATCACATGCAATAATTTTTAAAATTAAAATTAAATTTTGACAGATCACTAAACTGTGATCTGTCCATTCAGTCAAATGTTTGTATTGAACACTTTCAATACAGCTGGTTGCAGATACACCCTAGCTATTTAATTTTAAACAAGAAAGAGCCCAGTATTGTTGTCTTTATTTAGATCTCAAAAATTAAGTATAACAGTATAAAATGGAGGATTTATTTTTATGTTTTTTTACTTCTGTCTTTATTGTTCTGTCTTTTGGTCTGGAATTTTTTATGTTCATTGACCTGGATGCCTTTCTATATCTCCATGGATGTCTAAGGTACGCAACTGCAGCATTTAAGCACCTAAGAGGTTATTCACTGTCAGTTGGAAATACGAATAGGAATGAAAAAAGGGGTAAGAGGTCCCAGTCTTCTGTCTAACATGACTGAAACTTTGTTCTAAAGAAGATTAGTCCTAACACTGGGAATTTTAAGCACAGCCACATATTAATAATTCTTCCCAGAAACAGGCATATGTAAGTTCATAGGACTTTCAAGAGATTCTGTAATCTAAGATATGAAAAGAATATACAGGTATAAGGAACTGGATGATTAAAAGCAGGGAGTCCAGAGCTAGTTAAATTGCTGTTTGGAATTCACCTGTGCCAAAAAGGGAAAAAAAAAAAGAAAAACTCCAAAAAGCAACCAGAGAATCATTGCACAGTAGACACTAGTGAAAGGGCTTTCCTGGGAGTCCCAAGGCAGATGGAGAAAGAAAGCCAAGGCATCATCACGTATATTGTGCATTCTTACAACATCACCTCTAAACCAACTGGATAAGCACTGCCATCAGCTCTCATGGCACAAACCTTAAGCTGTCATTTCTTGGCATGTATTCTATGTGGAGACAAAGCTGGAAGTCTGTTCATATGAAGTAAAAGCAGCCTTTATGGAAAGTCATATGAACCAGTGAACATCCCCTGCTGAGCTGATGCTGTTGAAAGTCTAAATCACCATAAATTTTAAGGTCTTCAGAATTAATTCTACAATGCTTGTATTTTTATAGTTGTTTTTATATTATGATTTGGCAAACAATATTATTCTTCGTAAAATACTAATGTGGAGTATGTTCTATCATTAATTTTTTGGTCTAGTGTATAATGAAGCGTCACTCTTTAAGTTTGGTCACTAAAAACACAATAACCCAAATCTCCCTTTCTTGTTCCCAAAACTTTCTCACACTAAATATTTTGTCAAAAGAATAAAATTGATAAGTGAAAAAGGATATCACAAGGAAAAAAAAATAGCTTCCAAATTCAAGAGTCACTGTAGAACATGTGTTTTATGTTTCCCTCACATTCTATTGGTCAGACTTACAGGCTCCCCAGGATGACAATTAATAACTCCTGAGTAATTACCTGGAAGGATCAAATTAGATAGCACTTGTTTCTCTCCAGTTGCACCTCCACCACCTTGGTGTGTCTTCATTCCATTAAGAATCTTAAGTGTGTAAATCACCCGTAGCTTCTTACGACCTTTCCCAGTTGCCTTATTTCAAAATTCTCTGTTCCTTAATGCATTTTCATTCATACTTTCTGTGCGACTCATGTTGCTCTCCACATTTTTCTCGTTGACTTTTATCTTCTTTCTCCAGCTTCTATATTTCAGTTGCATTAATCCAGTGTAATATTTTTGCATCATTTTGGGGGTGTTATTTGATCAATAAGGAAGTGCAGTGTATTTGAGAGAAGGGAAAGAAAGACAAATTTCAGTGCACATGAGGAAAACAGAAAGATTACAGAAGGTATTCCCTTTCTGGAAAACTCAGTTTTCCTCTGTGGGTAGAGATTAATAAAGTTAGAAAGGAAACTTCTGAAAAAAAAATAAAGAGTAGATAGTCAAATGTCATTTGCCTTTTTGCAGTTCACAGAAACTTTATTCATTCAGTAACATAGGAAGAATTGCAATAATGCTTCTGAAAAGAAAAGGAAAACCCAAGTAGTATGTTTCATGTTAAGAAAAATTTGGACATAATTTCCCAAAGCAGCATTCTATTTAATGGTGATAAATCTTAATATTATCTATTTTGCAGTGATTGGCTACACTGTTAGGACCAGCAACTGAACTCTTGTTCTTATTTTCAATGGAAGACGCTAACAAGATGATTGTGTTCCTTACAAGCAGAGAAAAGTCACCACAACCAAAGCAGATGTCAGTCAGATTGCAGATTACACTGTCTGTTAGAAAGGAAAGGAATATCAAGTTTGGGTGCTTTAAAAAACCCCACCTACCAGAAATGATGAAATTTGAAAAGAGCAGGTTGTGAGAAGCTGAAATGTTAATGGTTAATGACCCAAACAATTGGCTATTTGCAAAAGCAGCTGGTGTTTTGGTGACAGCGTGTGAGGTAACAGCCCAGGTGCCCCTCTGGGGGCTGCAAGCTGGGGTTTGAGCCAGAGAAGGGAACGGGCCTATAATAAGTGGATCCTGTGAGGTGGGGTAGTGCTTTTTATCATGTCAGTGTCCTCCTCTACACAACTGGCTCAGCTGTGAAAACTCCCCAGGAAAGGTATCCAAACATTCACACGTAGGCCTGAAGGCATTCATCCCTTCTGATGGTGCCAAACTGGCTCAAACACGATGATGTGAGACGCAGATGTCGTGCCTTAGAAGGGGCCGTAAACCACCAAAGACCCCCCTCAAAGTGCCCCAGAATAATTCCTGGGGCCTTCCACAAGAGGTCTGTGCATGATCCACAGCATTCCAACAGATCCACAATGTTGCAAACCCCTACTCCTGATAGGAGAGGGACCTGGGCATTCCACCTGAACCTGAGCTAATATTAACCCACTAAAATTTGTGTTTCATGGACTTTCCCCCACCCCAATAGATCAAGAGAGCAACGACCACTTCAACCAAAGGACTCAAAATTGCAGTTATCAGGTCTTGTCTCTCGATTCATGGGTGGTGATATCTACTCTTAGCCTTTCTTTTTCTTTCACAAACATTATCTTAAGTGTTATTTTTATATTTTTATATTGCTGTATTTCTACAGATAAAAAAGATAATGAGACTAAAGGGATTTTTTCAGTTGTTAATGAAAAATATTTTAAAGTGCTTAGAGTAGAATTGTGTATCTACTAAATCCAATGATATATTCAAACTTTCCCATTTTTTAACTTAGTTTCTAGAGTAATTCTGTTGTCAGCATGATCTCATGAAAAAAAGAGCAACATTTAGTATCTCAGTTTGCCGTCTTGTCTTATATAAGCCACAAAATACATAAGGAAAATTCTGAAATAACAATAATCAAAGCTTCTGAAAAACAGAGCCCTTTTTAAAGTGTGAACCAAGCTGGAAATGAACTGACTCGTTCATGTAGTTGCTTATTTTGGGGGTGAGGAAGAGAGTTGTGTAGAGCACATAGAATAATTTTGCAATAAAAATGCCTGAGTGGTCATTGTCTCATTTTTTATCTGGGAAAAAATTAATTCTGAAGGTCTCAGTAATACGTGGGTTTCTTCAGTAATACGTGGGTTTCTGTTTAGGTTTTATTATCCCCTACAAGGATGATTTCATGTTCTCCCCTGACAGTTTGTTCCAGTACTTAAATGTCCAAAGAGTCTCAGAGGCTCTCTCCCTTGTTAATCACCATGTATGTTCCTTAGTATAGCTTGAGTCAGTAATTCCTTTTAAAGATTTTGTAGACTCATAAGGCTTCTTTAGACTTTTTCAGTTTAGAATATCGTCTTCTTTTTGAATAAGACTTTTCTACGTAGCTAGAACACTACTTTTTCTCAGTGTGGGCCATTCTCTTATTCTTATTTCACATTCTTTTGCCATGGAATTTCCCTGATTTCATGTCACAGTAATCTCATCTATATGAGCACCATGGCACAAGCTATACTGTTGAACTAAAGCAGTTTTGCTCATAATTTCACGTATTTTGCATGTATATATAAAATTGTATAAAACAGATTATTTTACAGATTATTTTATCCACACTTTCTGATTTTATGTTTATAAAATATACAATTATTACATAGAAAATAATAATTATTAGATATAAAATATTAATTTTTTAAATATATTGTGTCTCAATAGTTAACAGTGGTTTTGGGTATGCTTTCTTAATGCGAGAGAGACCAAGCACTGGAACAGGTTGCCCTGGCAGTTTGTGGAGTCTCCCACTTTAAACACATTCAAAAGAAATCTGGAAATGTACCTGGGCAGCTGGTTGTAAATGGTANCTGATGGTGCCAAACTGGCTCAAACACGATGATGTGAGACGCAGATGTCGTGCCTTAGAAGGGGCCGTAAACCACCAAAGACCCCCCTCAAAGTGCCCCAGAATAATTCCTGGGGCCTTCCACAAGAGGTCTGTGCATGATCCACAGCATTCCAACAGATCCACAATGTTGCAAACCCCTACTCCTGATAGGAGAGGGACCTGGGCATTCCACCTGAACCTGAGCTAATATTAACCCACTAAAATTTGTGTTTCATGGACTTTCCCCCACCCCAATAGATCAAGAGAGCAACGACCACTTCAACCAAAGGACTCAAAATTGCAGTTATCAGGTCTTGTCTCTCGATTCATGGGTGGTGATATCTACTCTTAGCCTTTCTTTTTCTTTCACAAACATTATCTTAAGTGTTATTTTTATATTTTTATATTGCTGTATTTCTACAGATAAAAAAGATAATGAGACTAAAGGGATTTTTTCAGTTGTTAATGAAAAATATTTTAAAGTGCTTAGAGTAGAATTGTGTATCTACTAAATCCAATGATATATTCAAACTTTCCCATTTTTTAACTTAGTTTCTAGAGTAATTCTGTTGTCAGCATGATCTCATGAAAAAAAGAGCAACATTTAGTATCTCAGTTTGCCGTCTTGTCTTATATAAGCCACAAAATACATAAGGAAAATTCTGAAATAACAATAATCAAAGCTTCTGAAAAACAGAGCCCTTTTTAAAGTGTGAACCAAGCTGGAAATGAACTGACTCGTTCATGTAGTTGCTTATTTTGGGGGTGAGGAAGAGAGTTGTGTAGAGCACATAGAATAATTTTGCAATAAAAATGCCTGAGTGGTCATTGTCTCATTTTTTATCTGGGAAAAAATTAATTCTGAAGGTCTCAGTAATACGTGGGTTTCTTCAGTAATACGTGGGTTTCTGTTTAGGTTTTATTATCCCCTACAAGGATGATTTCATGTTCTCCCCTGACAGTTTGTTCCAGTACTTAAATGTCCAAAGAGTCTCAGAGGCTCTCTCCCTTGTTAATCACCATGTATGTTCCTTAGTATAGCTTGAGTCAGTAATTCCTTTTAAAGATTTTGTAGACTCATAAGGCTTCTTTAGACTTTTTCAGTTTAGAATATCGTCTTCTTTTTGAATAAGACTTTTCTACGTAGCTAGAACACTACTTTTTCTCAGTGTGGGCCATTCTCTTATTCTTATTTCACATTCTTTTGCCATGGAATTTCCCTGATTTCATGTCACAGTAATCTCATCTATATGAGCACCATGGCACAAGCTATACTGTTGAACTAAAGCAGTTTTGCTCATAATTTCACGTATTTTGCATGTATATATAAAATTGTATAAAACAGATTATTTTACAGATTATTTTATCCACACTTTCTGATTTTATGTTTATAAAATATACAATTATTACATAGAAAATAATAATTATTAGATATAAAATATTAATTTTTTAAAAATATTNCTTTTAATATCAACCATTAAGTTATTCTGTGATAAACCATTCATACCTGTACTTAGGAGTAACTGCTCTGCTAGATTTAGAATCTAAATATAGAGATTACTTCTGCCTTTTTTTAGCGACTACATGCGGCACATTATGAATAATGAAGATAGGCTTGGTATTTCAAGTGTTTTGTCCAAACCACTTTGTCTTTTTTGTCATTTTAAGGAACTGGACTTGTCACAGATTATCAGTTTGATTTGCTTCATTGCTTTATTCTTCTGCCTCAAAAGTCTGTTAACAGCCTGTACAACGATTTTAACTTACTGCTCATTAAATTAATTTCTAACTGAATAAATTATTTCTGAATGAATATTAAACTATCCTTTGGATACCTGAATAACCAAGCATGTAAAATTAAGCTTAGTGCTTGCAGTGGGTGACTTGATTTAAGGCTTATCTGTGCATTTCTGCTTCATAAGTGAACCCTATTTTTGTTTGAAATCTTGTACAAAGGTATACAAAATAGTGAAGAATGGCAACAGCGTTTATGACTTGCTTGAAATAATAACCCACCTATTAGAACAATAGCCTCTCATATTTTCTGCATTATATTGACACATATCTTCAGATATGATCTAATACAGATTTAAAAAGAAAAGTAAGTTGTTAGAATGCTGACAACCAAGAACTGAAAAGTAAGAGAAAATTCAACATAATTTCATGTATTTGTTTGCATATATTTTCATGATCGTGATATATTTTTATGATTAATTCCATAGTATCCATCATTCTATCATTCACAGAGAAATTATTTTTTAGGACTTATGTTTACTCTCTTCATGTCCTTTTTTGCATATTACTTTGCTTTATATAAACAATCACAAAATACAACATAACTGAGTCATAACTGAGGGGTTTTAAGATGTTCTGTTTGCTTTCTTTTGTATCAACTCTTCCTCAGGTCCTTCAACATCAATGCTCTTATTCCTTTCCAGAACTCCTCTTCAGAGCACCCATATAAGGTGAAGCATTATTATTCACATTTTCTATAACAGAGGAATTACATCAAAGCAAGTTTAAAGCTCAAATTGTTTAAAGTTCCTAATGATTTTGAACACAAAAGATCCCTAGTAACATTATTAAGTACTTTGCATTTAGAGCACAGCTTTCAGTGACCAACATCAAAGAGAAGAATGCAGTGCGTATCTGGAAGTTATTCTCCAGGAATCTCAAATTAAATAGTGGCCATCTGTCAAAACCTTTTACATGAATTGTCGTATATCACAAAGGAATCCCATAGAAGATATACTATTTTTCCAGAATTATATGTTTGTGTAATGCAATCCTTTCACACAGAAACACAGGAAAAGTTTCCATAAATACTAAACAAAAATATCTCAACGGAAAACAAGTTTTTTCTCAACCCAAATGAGCTGGGAAGATTGACCCTCTTAAGAGAAAACAGGTATTCTCCTGAGTGACATGCAAAGTCTGAAAGACGCTCTGTATAATTTGGGGTCATCACAGAGGAACAGAGAGGGGAATGAAGCAGGAAAATGTCCTGCAATCTACTAGTCTTAAACATATTTTTGATTGAAAATAACTGAGAAACAATTAGATATAAGCACTTAATTTTTACTAAGTCCAAGGATTATTCTTCCCCTGCTTTTTAAACTTCACCAAATGCCCATTACATTATTATTAGCTAATGAAAAAACTTACAGGCAGAAATCTGTCAGACATTTCCATTTTGTATGAGTTTTCACTCATCCGTAGCTCTTTTATATGCCCACAGAATGGTGACAATTATGGTGTTCTTTGTAGAGATTTTTCCATTCTTCTCAGATCTACTCAACCTTCACTGATTTTCTTTTCCTCATACTATCACAGGCATGCAATGAAATAACATGACATTGTTCAAAACACAATTTCTGTATGATCATTGCAATTGATTTGCCTTCCCTGACTCAAAAAGCTTGACATTTTTTGTCAGTGGCTTATCAGTTTCTGCTTGTTTCAGGCCAAGCAGGTTAATAGCAGCGAGCTCTTATGCTTGTAGAGCTTTTCTTTGTCACAGCTCTCAAATCTGAAGAGCAAGTTGCTTACCATAGCTCTGCTAGTGAAACAGATTTTTTTTCTCTGATCAGAAGGCAGCTGGTACCTATCTTCTTATTTAGTTTTGGCACTGATTAATTACAGATATCTTAATTCTTGTGGTCTCAGCCCAATATTAAAATCTGACATGGTGTGAAACTGTCCAGTTAATACTATTCTCATGTGCTTAATAATTTCTTAGCTCTGTGTCTTTTCTTACAACAGTTTTAAATTAAATTTGTACTATAATTTGGCATTATAAATTCGATTAATTTGGAAAATATGCAGGACACATCTAATGCTTGTAAATCGGTGTTAAAATGCTGTTACTGCCTTATAAAACACCAAATTATTTTCCCCATCTAAGAAAAGCTATTACTTCAACTCTCATGGTTTTAAAATTATTCTCATGGTTGTCATTCTCTGACCTATAACTGTTACACAAAATCTCATTACATTCATGCAATCGACTTGTTCAATGGGCTTATGCTGCTTGAAGCTTGGTGTAATCTCTGAAGTTATTTATCAGTGGTTAAAGCTCTATTGTTCCATGCATGTGAAAGCTGTTTTACAGAGAGTGTGGCAACTGTTCACTGTCGTTAATGAAGCAGGCAGGAATACAGAGGGAGTAGTCAAAACAGTGTAATTTCTGAGCTGCAAGTGGGATAGCTGTAGGAGTGTCTACATGAAACCTTGCCTATTCTGTTATGTATGTTTTCTTGTGAGTTTGAACATCAGAGAAGAAGCCAGAAACTTTGGTAAGGTCAAGGGAGGAAAAGCAAAGTGGTCTGGAATTAACTGTCATAGTACATTAATGATGTTTAGCTTTGATACATTGATCAAATGTAAAGCCAATGAATGAGAATAAACTCTTCAAGGACATTGACAAAATAGAACAAATAGAAGAGTCTTTGTTACTTATATTTTTCATATCTTATCAGCCTTTTTTGCAGCAAACATTTATTGGTTTATTTTGTTACAATTGTTTAAAAAAGACATCGATTTTTTTTTGTTTTAATCTGATGAGAAAGAATGCTGTAGTTCATGAGAAGAAAAGTTAGGGAGTACTAAACTTAAACTGTGAGATGTATTTAAAAAATATCTTTTAAAATTTTACCAACAAATTACAACACAGGCAGAAACAAAGCAAAAAACACTTTAGTTGGAAAAAACCCAATTGACTAAATCAAATATTCAGACTTTATTTTGCCTATTTGTTATGCACTAAGTTCAGGGTAAACTGAAAGAAAAACAAAATTATGTATTTATTCATTTAAAGAAAGTAGAAGAATTCATAATTTCATGTATTTTCATAATCCAAAATTTTTTGCATTGGATTTGGGTTAAAAAAATTCCTTGAAAAATTTCAGTGATTATTTTAATAGTGAAGGACCCCCCAAGGGGTGAATGCATCTGCTGTTCTCCAATAAAGCAGGTGACTAGTAGGATGTTTGTGGCACCAAAAACTCAAGTGTCTTTCAGGTTTGTAAGTAAAATGATTGAATAATTTTATTTTGGTGTCCTCCTTAGTGTGCCCATGACAGCTATGGGAAATTCATCCATCATTTATATGGGAACCAAATAACTTTTAGTGTTATTATAATTGCTCTTTAAAAACAACCCTTTTAAGGTATTTTGTTTCTTGCTGAAGGACAAGAATGATGTCTGAATGATACTTGCTCTGAGATTTTTCCAAAGACTACAATGAGACTGATGAGACTCCTGTTTCCCGAATCACCATTGTACCATTTTGAGAATGGCTACAGGATTTGCCTTTCTTCATTTGTTAGTGGCTTCTCCAGCCTTCACAAACTTTTGAAGATGATAGATTGAGACCTTGTAAATACATTGGCCATGCTTGGAGTTAACCATGGGGGTCTTGCATGGGTCGAAATCTTTCCAGTAGCCCCTTATTCAATTCTCATCCACAACTGGTCACCCTCCTCCTTGAATTCTGCATCTGGTCACAGGTACCTGTGAGGTCTTGTCTGCAAAAGCTCAGGCAAGGAAGACACTGTCGTACCTCAATCTAGTCTGTGTCCACAGCCACTAAATCACCATCCTCACTGAGCAATGGGCTTCCATTTTCCTTAGATGTTTGAAATTATACAATGGTAGAAGGCCTTCTTGTTGCCCTCATTGTCATTTACAAGTTTAAATTCCATCTGAATTTTGACTTTCCTCATGCCATCACTGCGTGACCTGCTCCTACCTCCTAGAGAAAGCTTCTTATATTTTAACTGAATCATGACATTCCTGTCTAGGCAAAGCTATTCAGGAGGAATGGCCTACACTGACTGTTTTACAGACTGATATTACCCAGATGTGAAATACAATGAAGTCATACCGTCTTAAAATCTTTTTCCCAGTGTCTTGCCTTTCTTTCTTCACTTTCAAGGACAATTAACTATATAACATGAATTAAATTCAAATTTGATGTCCTGGTTAACTGAAACTAAGAGAGTTATCATTGCCTGTTAAATTTTATAGCCCCTTCCTGTAGGAAATTACCCTAAATGAAATAGCAATTAAATGTATGGTAAAATGTTAGGATTAAAGTAGATTTTATAATGGCACACAGAATAGATACCAACAGATACTGCAGTCCCTAAATTAAATAGAAACACAGGCTCACTGCAATACTTCTGGAAACCTAAATCACTATAGTTCTTGTCTTTCTAAAATAAGACAAAGAGCATCATCTACAGAAATTGCATTGTTCTAGTTGAAAGGTTGACAGACATAGAGACTAAATTTTCAAAGCAAATACTGTAATCCTATAAGTTTAATGTACGTGCCATTAAGGATACATTTCCTACTGCTGATACTCTGCAGGACACTACATCATGTGCTGAAAGTCCGTCTCACTGCAGTATTTTTAACTGTATGAAAATATTAATTTACAGTATGCAAGTTAATGAAAATTTTTGAAATATTAGTATAGTATGTTTTAAAATTTAAACACCCCATGCAGTTTTGTAGTACCAATGCATAGATAAAATGTGCAAAGAAAATAAAAATACCAGCATGCCAAAGCAAATTTACTTACTATATAGTTTGGTTGGAGCAGCTTTAACTGTTTGCCAACATTTGCTAGCAAGCTGGCGTTCCTGGAATGCTGCTACCATGATGTATGGAAATCTCAAATATGTGCACCACTAAACAGTATCATATGTTTTTGGATTTCAGGGTTGCTGTAGTATCCCAAATCCCAAATTTGATTCTTTTTCTATGTGTTGGAAAAATTCTTGCCCATGTGATAGATATAAAAGGGAAAGAAAAAAAGAAAGAGAAAGCAGTATAATTTTATGAGAAAAATGAAAAGACATTTATTTTATGGCAACCTACTTTTATCTTTATATACTCAGAGAATGTTTTCTAAATAAGATCTTTCAATGTGTGGCTCTATGGTAAATACATATCCACATGACCTCTTAGAAACATAGGATCATAGAATATCTTGGGTTGGAAGGAGTCCACAAGTATCATCAAGTCTTATTCCTGGTCCTGCACAGGACACCCCAAGAGTCCCACCATGTGCCTGAGAGCATTGTCCAAACATTTCTTGAAGTCTGTCAGGCTGGTGCTGTGACCACTTCCCCAGGGAGCCTGTTCCAGTGCCCAACCACACTCTGGGTGAAGATCCTTTTCCTAATATCCAACCTAAACCTTTCCTGACACAACTTCAGGCCATTCCCTTGGGTTCTGTCCCTGGTCACCACAAAGAAGAGATCAGTGTCTGCCCCTCCTCTTCCCCTCATGAGGAAGTTGTAGACTGCAATGAGGTCTCTCCTTAGTCTCCTCCAGGATGAGGAGACTGATTGATCTCAGTCCTCCTTGTATGGGTTCTCCTCAAGACCCTTCACCATCTTGGTAGCCCTTTGGCTACCAAGCTCTAATAGCTTTATGTCCTTCTACTGTGGCACCCAAAACTCGAGATGAGGCTGCACCCATGTAGAGTGGGTCAGCTTGAACTACAGCAACCAACCATGTGCCTCTTAATATACTCAAATGACCAAATTCTTACCATGACAAACATTACACTTTGTTATAATTTAAGAAGCACCTGGCCACCAAAAAGCAGGGGCATGTCAAGCTGCATAATAAGCAAATTGTAATATCTTAGCCACTTAAGGATCACCACAGAATTCAACTGAGATTAAGATCTGATTCCTGCCTATGAAGAAAAAGAACATTCTCCCCACATTAAATAAATTATTTTCTCAACTAAGTGTCTTATTTTGAGAAAAAGGATTCCTACATTTACCCCAAGGAAAACTTCATAAAGGTTAAAAGAAAAGACAAAAAACTATTTCCCCCAACAGAGATGTCACTTGTTTTTTGAAGGGTAAACTGGAATGCCAAAAATAGGAGAAAATAAACTAGAGATAGAATTTGGTCTGGATTCTTTTAGCTGTCATTTTTTTTCAGTGACAGAATTTGCACTGTTACAGACTCAGAGGAATAATATCAAAAGTAAAGTTGCTGACAACTGCCCCTGTAGTTGGGAATCTTATTTCTGTTTAAAAGAGATAACTCATGTTCGTTTCTAAATTGCACCCAAATATTTTGCTAAACAACTATACATTGGCTACTGAAACAGGACAAAATTACTCTAGGCATTAAAATTCAGTTTGAATGCCTTTGTGGTCCCTGATCTTCTGCTGTTTTTTAATTTTCACTCAAGAATTTCTGAAGTACTTTTCTGTATAAATTAACCTTATTGCTGAAAGAAAACATGATAACACCTTTATTCAAGAGGGCAAATGACTGAATAGAACAGAACTTGGACCTGGATTCTGCTGCTTAAATTAAGCAGTATAGCTGAAGGATTATTATGGTTAGGGGAGGGAATTAGAGCAGTATTTGTTCTATGATTGATATATGTATATATATGTATATATATGAGGATACCACCTTACCGTGTCGTAACCACTGACAGTGGTTTCCAAAACCATTGTATTCTTCATTTACAGGACAAGTTTCCACACAGAACTGCTCAAAATTTAAGCATAATTTTGAATATTTGTGTACTAGTTTGGTTCTGCCCAGATGTAGTTGACAGTTAGTTAGTTGCCCATGAGGAAGTATACATGCATGGGTTTGGTTATGAACATTTTACAAAATCATTTTGTGGGTTTCCTATGACACTTCTGGAACAGCTCTTAGGAGACACTGGATGAAGCAAATCTTAATATGTTTGGGTTTTTTTTCTCCATTTTTAATGGATACTTTATCATGAACTACAGAAATTTCTCTGGATCCACAATTTAAAGGTTTATCTGTATTGAAGTTGTACATGACCTCTCTTCAATCCCCAGAAGTCCACAAAAATTATATGTATGCACACTGTAGTATTTGATTCTAGAAGTTCAATGGAATATTTCCCAAGCAAGTTATGAGAAAAGTGAAAATTTTAGAATTCACTTTGTTTTTCTGTTTTCCTAGTCTTTTTGTCTTAAATATACTGCCTCCCCATGAAGATATTTCTTTAAAATGGAAATGCTAACACGTGACACCTTTTTTCTGTTTCAGCGTTTTGAGTAACTCTCTTTCAGCAGGTCATTGTGTCCAGCACATCATCTTTATTACATTAAAAAACCAACAATAATCTGCCTGTTATTTTGGCAGGAAAAAGGCTTCTGACAGGCTCAAAAATGCTCTTTACTCAGGAGAATACTACCTGCATGTCCCTGTCTCAAGTGATTTCGATAACTTACCGAAGCATCCAACTTCCGAACTGTTTGAATTTTCTTCATAACTAATGAGACTAGGTCAGCCACTCTAAAAAAAAGTTTGTGAACTTGTTCAGAGATAAAGTGAAGCTCAGACTAAATTGGAAAACTTTCTAGTCAAATATTCATATAAAATTGCATTGCTGTTTTTATTTCTTTTTCTTTCCATCTTCACTTTTGATCACTCTCTATGTTTCAAAAATATTATGCTTTTATCAAGACCATTTTTTATGTTGTCATGAACATTTTCAACACATAAAACCACAGTTACACAAAATGACAGACAATTAGTTTTTAATCATCTTCAGTGGAAATGGAAATATAAAAAAAATGCTTGTTTCTGTTGATCATTATACTGCTGGCAGAGAAAACATCAAAACAAAAGTAATACTTTGTGAAACACAGTTTTCCCATGCACACAAACTGTTAGTCAGGATTTTGAAAGGATTTAACAAATTGATGTAATATCAAGTGAGAAATGCAGTACTGGACAGAGTACTTCAGGTGGGATCTCACAAGAGCAGAGTAGAGGGGGAGAGTCACCTCCCTTGACCTGCTGGTGACCTTGCTTGTGCTTCAGCCTAGTATGTGATATGATTTTCTTGATCTTGCTGTCATCGCTAAGGATATCAAAGAGCATCAGTGCCATGACAGGGCCCTGAGGGACATCACTTGTCACCAGCCTCCCCCTAAACACAGAGCTGTTGACCACAACTCTGGTTGCATCCATTCATTCATCTAGTTCACTAGCCACTGAATAGATGACTGAATAGATCAGATCCTTTTTAATTTGGAAATAGGGATGTTGCATGGGACCATGTTAAAGGCCTTACTGAAGCCTAGGTAGATGACATGGGTCATCTTTCTTTGTCGACTAGTATTATGGACTGTCACTCCATAATAGCAGGACACCACATTGGGCAGGCATGGTTTGCCCTTTGTAAAGCTGTGTTGGAGGTCTTGGATCACCTCCTTGTCTAAAATGAGCCTTAACATTGCTTTCATGAGGACCTGCTCCATGACTTTCTCAGGCAAAGAAATGAGTCTTCTAGTCTGTAATTCACAGGATCTTCCTTCATCGCCTTTGTAAAAATAGGAATGATATTTCCTTTTTCTCAATCTCTAGGGACATTGCCTGACCACCATGACCTTTCAGATATGATGAACAGTGGAAACAACAATGGCTTGGAGACAAAATCAGCCATTTGCTTTGGGATGCATCTCATTAGGCCCCTAGACTTGTGGCTATTCAGCTTCATGAAGTGGTCCTTAACTTGCTCTTTGCTTACAGTGAGAGGGACACACTCCCCCAACATCCACCTAGAGGTTCAGAGACTTGAAAGATGCAATTATAAATTACATATGACCTTTTATTCTGTAGGAAAGTTTACAGAATATGACCAAGGACACAAAAAAATGTAAATGAAATGCAGAAAAACTCTAGAAATGAAGTGATAAAAGTTGGGAAATTAATCATTGTTACTTGCTTTTAATCATTTAAAGGTCAAATTCTACTTACTTTGCTCATTTGAGTAATGTAAGTCATGGCTGCATTTTCTTTCTTCTTCAAATGTATGCTGCATTGCATTGGTTAAAAGTGGGAATCCCATTATCTTCTTATTTCAAGATTAAGTTAGCAATAAACAATGGAGTCCAAGAAGCTGGAATGTACTAGAATTGGTGTAATTCACATGAGAATTGGCACAAGGAGAGTTGAATATACACAGTGGCTTTTGATAACCTTTTCTTTGTTTATCAATGCTTTAATTTCACAGTTTACATGACACAAGATTGTTGTAGAAAATTAAAAATACTTATTTTATTTAAGATAAAATTTTAGCTCCTCGATAATTTTTGGTCTCTTTTTTTAATGAAGAAGAAGGCATTTTTCTGTTTGTTTTTTTTTTTTTTTAATTAATTCTAGTGTACCCTTATTTAAAAAAAAATACCATAACTGAGTTAAAAAATTTAAAAGTAAGTAATAGGATCTATTGAAATTTTTTTCATTACCCTGAGCAGACAAAGCTAATGCAGCAAAACCAATTTTTTTTTTTTTTTTTGCAATTCCTGTGTTCAACAGGAAACTCATCTTTCTGGGGAACACATCTTGAATATTTGTATTTTGTAGATAAAATCCTGATTTTATTGTACTCTCCTCTAAGTCTTAATAGGGGTTTTTTTTGAGATCTTAATTTCAAATACATTTTTCTTGTTACATTTCAACAGGTCTGTTTTAATTGTTTAGATAATTTAATTAAATCAAAGAATTCGAATTTTTTGTTCTTTGCACACTTCACTCAGGCCTCATCTATTTGTAGGTAATTATAATTTATCACTTGTTTTGCTCTTTCTGCATTTGAAAAATAGTTTGTAACATGTTTTTGGGGAAGCCAAATTCAACATTGAACTGATTTTGAAATATTATGATGTTGCATGATTTTATGAAGCAAATAAATAAACAAAGTAAGAGACTTTGTTAAAACTTCACAGAAAGTTTTGATTTTAGTGTGGTGAGCTTGTTAATGACTAAATATTTCTATGACAGTTTCATATTTCATAGAAAAGGGGAAGAGAAGCTAAACTGATAGTATAGAAATCATCTATAGGAGCTTCTGTTCTCCAGCTGTCCCAATTATATTACTGATATTTTCTTGACAATTTGACAAAATAAGAGGTAAGTCTGACTGAATTAGAGCAATGCACATTTTTTCACCAAAATTTACTGTACTGAAATCTATTCTGGCACTAGGGCTGGGGAAGCTCCTAGTGGATGTACAACAGTGTGTTTACAATATCTCTCCGACTTCTGCAATTATCTCAGAAATATAACTGAACATAACAGTAGGTTCTTGAAAACATAGATGAAACACAGCTGTGCTGTACTGACTAAATGCTGGATTAAGATAGAAATATATTAACTAAATATGTTTCTGTACAAAGTACATTTTGGACTATGAAGTGATTTTCAAGGTACTTGTGGGGAGACAGAAGGATGGAGGTACAGGTCACTGGTCTGTCAAGTCCAGGTTATTCTTTAGTCCTCAAGAGCTGTAAAACTTTCTTTTAATCATCTTTATTGGAGATAATTCACTTTTTGACACTACTTTTATTGGTCCATAGGATAATACTTAGTATTTTATCTGGGAAGTGGAGGGTATAGTATGTAGTAACTTATTCTGTCTTATTCAGATGACTGCAGAGCAAACAGTCTTAACTGGGGACTCCCACATGTCCACTGAATGCCCTAAATACCAGCTTGTTAGGTGGTTGAGTGGGCATTCTGGGGCTGAGAGCTCTCTACCTCTAAGAAGAAGTTGCAGTCCATTATTTCATTGTAATAGAGTCTAGAAAAACATGGAAATTTAGAATGTTGTCATAGGAATGCTAAATATTATCTGTATTGTAGTGTATATTTCATATATGTTGTCTTTTTTACTACTGTGGTAGGCAAGAAATTGATTCAAGAGATGCAAGAAAAGCAACTTCACACACTGGTTTCAGACTAAGTAGCAGGGCTAACATCAGCACTTTTAGGAAATGACAAAGTTCTCACTTGTCAATGTGTGCAGTAACAGTGAAAAATCCATCTGGCAGAAGGTAACTGTGAAGTTAGTAGAAAATCAATTTCATAGTTTCCATGAAAATTTTAAACTCTTGCATGCTCCCTTCAGACTTTAAATAATTTTCATCAGGGAATAATTAAAGGAACTGTAACAATATGACATATTTTCATATATGGTAGTAGTGGTTTGACCCTGGCTGGATACCTGGTGCCTACCAAAGCCACTGTGTCAGTCCCTTCTTCAGCTGGACAAGGGAGAGAAAATATAACTAAAGCCTTGTGGGTTGAGATAAGGACCCACAGGGAGAGATCTTGCACCTCTTACTGTCATGGGCAAAATGCAGAGAAATCAAATTTATTGTGAACCAAATCAGAACAGGGGGATGAGAACTAAAGCCGCATCTTGAAAATACCTTCTGCCCACCCCTCCCTTCTTCCTGGTTAAATTTTAGCCCAAATTTTCTTTCCCTCCTCTCTCCCACTGGCTCACAGGGATGGGGAATGGGGCCCGTGGTTAGTTAATCACATGTTGTTTCTTCTCCTTCTTCCTCCTCAGAGGGAGGACTTCTCACACACTACCCCTGTTCCAGCAGATTCCTTCCACAGGAGACAGTCCTCCATGAATTTCTATAATTTGAACTTCACATCCTCTTTCACATGGTCTGCAGCTCTTCACTAAGTGTTCCAAAGTGGGTCCCTTCCACAGGGTGCAGTCCTTCAGGAACAGGCTGCTCCAGAGTGGGTCCCCTGTGTGGTCACAAATCCTGCCAGTAAACCTGCTCCAGTGTGGGGTCCTCTCTCCATGAGTCCACAGGCCTGCTCCAGCATGGGATTCCCACAGTGTCACTGCCTCACTTGGTCAACCACCTACTCCAGTGTGGAGTCCTCCACAGGCTGCGTGTAGATATCTGCTCTGTCATTGGTGTCCATGGGCTGCAGGAAGACATGTCTCACCACAGTCTTCCTTAGGGTCTGCAGGGGAATCTCTGCTCTGGTGTCTTGATCACCTTCTGCCCTTCCTTCTTCACCAACCTCGGTGTCTGCAAGGCTGTATCTCACATATTCTTACGTCTCTCTTCAGCTGCAATCACACAGCAGTGTTTTCCTCTTCTTAAATCTGTTATCTCAGAGGTGCTACCACTGTTGCTGATGACCTTGGCCTTGGCCAACAGTGGGTCCATTTTGGAGCTGCAGAAGCTTCTGGCAGTTTCTCACTGAAGCCACTCCTATAGACCCCACTACCAGAACCTTGCCATGCAAACCCAACACAGTAGTCATCTGGAATAGTAACAACAGCATTTTAGAATGTTTTAGGCGTTTCTGATATTCTTTTTAAATTTACATCTCACTCAAATTTTTTATCCTGTCTGAAAATCCTTCCAGAAGTTGCTGGTTCAGTATCCTTACTGAAAACTATTCTTAAGGCATCTTGCCTCTTTGTATGTCATCATCTGATTGTTTCATCACACCTACTTTCAGACTATTCCATCTCTCTTCAAAACTGTCAATTCCTATGCCTTGAACATGAGTCATATTATTTTGACACCTGTATCACACATGTGCCCCTACAGTTTCTCCTCTATGATGAAAATTTGCATGCAGTAACAAGTGAAAGGCACCAAGACCTCTTTTCTGCTCCTGGGGTTCATGCATGACATGCAGTTTACTAATCTCTTATCTACTCTCAAGAGCAGTAGAAAGTCTGTGGAGCTTCTCTGTATTCAAATACTCAGTCCACCATATGGAGACTCATATACAAAAAGGGAAAAAATATTGTAGAATTGGGTGGTGAGTTCACTTTAATGACTAACAGTGTGGGCATCTTTGTCTTACCCCTATCCAAAGAACATAATTTTCTGAGTCTCATTTGGTGCAGCAGGACAGAGCCGACCAGTCAGCCTGTTACTATCATCAATTCTTTTTTAAGTGATTCTGTTCCATTTATTTAACTAATAAACTTTGAATCAATTTAATTAGTTTCCCATTGTTTCAAGGCATTTAAGGCATGTGTCTACCTTTAAGCAAATGATTAACTCCATTACGTTCAAAGGATGACTAATCACACTTTAAAAAGGTTTAAATACTTCCTTGAAGATAACCTTAATTTTTACACTACAATAACAACTGTAAGTGAAGGCTTGAGACATCTAATCATCAATCTTTTCTTTGTGTTATCAAAGGGAACAAGATTGTTCTTAGATCCTTCATCTACACTGAGTTCCTGTGACATACAGCTGCTTAGAGTCTAGCATTTAATTCTTGATCCCTGACACATTCCTATCAGTGTAGTTCTATAACCAGACAAACCATGGCTGACTGCAGTTTATCTTAAAATTCCCTTTAAAATGTTAGCACCACCACGGAGGAAAATTTCAGTTAAATTTACCAAAAAGCTAATACAATTACATGCCTGCCAATTAAGTACTTGTACCATATGAAATAGGATCCTACATTTCATGTTTCAGAGCAAGAAAAAACATGAAGTACTTTAGTCATGCACATAAAGACACAAAAAGGGAGCTGCACTGACAATACTGTAAGTATTGGAGGGTAAGGATATTGCTTTCTGGCTGTGGTGACAGGCAAATACTGTGATTTTATTTTTGTTATATCTATCCAAGAATTCCAGTAACGGTACATGTTCCATGTGAATCAATTGGAGGAAGCAAAGTCTGGTGACATGGAAAGAATACAGAGATGCTGTTTATCACTGCAGGAAGAAAGTTCATGTGGCCAAAACTCTAGCTGAAGCTTCCAGAACTGTGGAGAACAATAAAGTGTTTTTTTTTCAAATACAATAATGGCAATAAGCAGTGTAAAAATTACATTTAATCCATTATAGGATGAGGATGGTCATCTCAAAAATAGGGACATGAACAAGGCAGAGGTATTTAATGCATTTTTTTCCTCTGTCTTCCACAGCTAGGTCCCTAAAAATCTATGGGGTCTGATGGTATTCATCCAAGGATCCTCAAGGTGCTGGATGATGTCATCACAAAACCTCTTTTGATGATTTTTCATCAGTCTTGCTGCTGAAGAACAAGAGGTCCCAGCTGACTGGAAGCTGGACAATGTTATCCTGATTTTCAAGAAGAACAAGAAGGAAAACCCTGGAAACCACAGGCCTGTCACTGAAGTCTCGCTTCAGTGCCTGGTAAATTTATGGAGAAGATTATTCTGCAAAGTACCGAAAAACACTTGAAAGAAATTGGTCACAGCCAGCACATCTGGGGGAAAGAAGAAGGAAGGAGCTGTCCACTGACTTCCTTACACAGCAGAAAAGATTGTGGCAGTCCATTTGTTGAAATATCTCCGGTCTATTGTGAATGCAATATCCTTAATTACATATCAGGTATTGGATATATTGGGACTCTGGATTATATTAATTATTCCATAGAAAATAAATAAATAAATAAACTTCAAAATGCCAATACACAATTTTACACATTTTATATGAGTCCCCATGCTCTTCTATCCTTTTACTTCTAGGCACATTGATTTCAGCAGAAACAGAACTGGTACCTTGATAATTGGAGACCTTGGTCCTTCCGCTCTCCATTTCTTTAATATGTGAATAACTAAAATAAGATTACAACATCTCTCTCCCACCTCTTTCAAACTAAGTATTGAGGTGGGTGATGCTAGAAGGCATTAGTTTATGGTCCATAGACATTTATTCCTTAAATCTCAATTTTCTTTGTAAGTTGGTAATAATTTTTTTTTTTTTCTGTGGAGACAAGATGGCCCACAAAAACTCCTAGGGAGAAGTTAATCATCTATTCACTTAACAGAAACTCAGGAAAAGCTGAGTGAGGTAAAAAGTCTGCCTGTGTTTATATAGAGCTAAAATACACACACAGGCACAAGCACTAATGCACACAATATAAATAACAGGTATGTTCTGATCTAAAATGTCAGAATGACAACCTCTTTAAATTCGTTTAAATGCTTCATAGGAGCAGAACCTGCCCATTTAGATATTCAGTGGCATGAAAAGTGCTAGCTGTTGGACAGATGAATAAGATCCATGTTGACAGCTGCTTATAGCTCTTTTGGCTGCTATTTATAAAGTGGGGAGGTGGGGATACAAATCTGTCTATGTCAGCCTAGATGTTTTGATTTCACAATTGCAGGTGATAGCGGTAACCTATTACAAGTGGTAGATGCTCTATAAATTAAGCACAGTGTCATCACCGAGGGGTGCGTGCTCTGTTATTAGTGCAGACTGGTTGAAGCTGTTCTGAGGAATGTGGTTCACAGCCATTAGTGTTCACTACTGAGGTTTTTGGTTAGATCCTGACAGTTACACTGGAACTGTCACGTTCCAGTCCATCTCCCACAGCTTGTTACATCAGCTTGGAAAGGATGTGTCAAAAACACATCTGAAAAATGTTAATTTCTTGTAGCCTCTTGCTTTCAGGATTTGCAGAAAACATCCTGATAGGTCTTTGTTTTTAGAAAAGTGAAATTCAGTGATGAAAAGGATCTAATGGTTTCTTACTACAAAGAACTTTTTCCCCAAGTAGTATTTACTGAATATTTGCTATCTTGTATTTACCAATGTATTTCCTTCTTTTGTCTGTTTTTAAAATGTGCCAGAAAATATAGTTTCTGAAACTAACTGTAGGTGAATATTCTACACCAACACATTTTCACTGACACCCAGACTCAATTTCTATTTTATTACTATTCCTATTATTATTATAATTATTACTGATATTATTTTACTCTTTGAAATTATGTTTGTATTACCATAAATAGCTCCCCCTCCTACATATTTGCAACCTTCTGGCACTGCTAACCCTAGTGAATATAGAGCATACAGCGTGGAGAGTACCTGTTTTCACTAACAAATTGGGTCAGTTGCAATAGGCATATTTTCCACTCCTGCAGAATGAAATATCTTTTTTTCCTGTGCTCATAGATGTATAAAATCTGAATGTACTAACAACAAATACTGTCAATATACAGGGCTGCCATGAGTTCAGAAACAGTTATGGGAAAACATCTGTATTTCTAAATGGGAAATAGCCATTAAATTCTGTTCTTTGTCAGGCATATGCAAATACTTCAAATTTTTTTTTTGTATTTTCTTTTTCTCATACTCTATTTGGGTATTTTTCACAATATCCATAAACACAGGATATCAGTTCTTTGAGTTTTGATATCTAACCATTATTCACCAAAGGTGTAAATGGACTTACTAGTTGAATAATTTTCTTCACCAAGTCCTCATGTGGACGTGGATTTCATATTGGCTAGTAGTGTACTGAACCAGTTAAATAAAACCTCATGTATGGATAGGACTCATTTGCCTAAACAAACAAAACTAAGAGTAGTCTGGGAAAAAAGCAATAAATGTGTAATCACAACAAGAAATCAGGTCAACCCCATTTTATGAAGTCCTTCAGATTTGCCCTGGATCTAAGCTGAATTTCTATAATGCCTTCATCTAAATAATCTACCTGTAGTCATTTGTACAGGCTTTCATCAGAAAAATTTGCTGTTCAGTGCAGCCAGTGTTCAGTGTCAGAATTTGGCAGAAATCTGTCTTGCTCAGCAATATTTATTGGCAATGGGAAATTCTAAAACAAGTGAGGGAAACAATTATGTGTAATTTCATGCAAATGTGACCATTTCAAAGAGAGAAATGCTCCTCAAGATTAGAAAAAAATATAGGCTTGTGAATTAGGTTTTTTTTTAATATTGTTCAAGTGTCTTTGCAGTGCAGGTTAGAAAACTGATCTTATAGACATACATAGCATAGTTTATCAGTAATGGCCCTTATAGTCAGCCTGGAACTGGCTAAAAGGCCTCAGTACGTGGAGCTGCCTGACACTGTCTTCATTCTGGTGTTGTGCCAAGCTAATGCATTTATACTGCTTTTGAGACTCAAATTGCACAGTGCTATCTGGGCTCATTAAGCCATCTGATAAGTTCCTTGCTCTTGATACCTCAATTTCACAGGGTAATTAAAGCTTTGAAACCAAAAGGTCAATTTGCACAGAAAATGGTGTTTGAATGGCCATGAGGAACAGTGACTTGTACTATCCCTTTTCTAAGTAAAAACTGTACAGTAATTACAATTTTTAATGTTAAGAGTAAAGCTTCAGTTGTGTGCAAACAGATTTTTTGACAACAAAAACACACACAGCCACAGGCAGGTGCCTTCACATATCACATGATCCTTCACTGCTTGGCTGCCACATTTCCAGACCTCAGACAGTGTGGGTGGCAGCAGCCACGTACCACCCAGCTGGTGATCCAGGAAGGATGCCCTGGTGGGACGTGGCAGCTGTCACCAACATCACATGTGTCTCTCTGGCGAACTTCAGGCTTCCAGGGAAGGCCATGCAGGCACCTCCATGTCAGGCCTGCTGTCTCCACACTATAAGAGGCCCACGGAGGTACAAAACTAAAAATCTTGCAAATGCTCAATGCCTAATCTAAGTATTTCCATTTGGTTCAGTGTTCCCAACATAAATGCCCCCCTGTCTACACAATGCATGGGCATATTCTTACCTCAGTTTTGTATTGCTTTAGGCCCATAAGATTAGAACTACGACTTAGAGTAAACACGGGAGAAACCATAATAATAATTTCAATTATCTGTGCAGAAATTTGATATTCATTAGTTAGTGATTCATGATCCCTCTCTAGCAATCAGTGAACACCCATTCACTGAGCATATTTAATCCAACCCTACAAGTTGTCTAAATTATAAGACTTTCCCTTTGGCTCCAGATAGAGTTCTGCTTGGATCAAATCCCAACAATTATCTGGTAATTAGGACAGTAGAAATAAGTGATTTAAACTTTACTCTTGTACATTTTTTGTTGGGAGCAATTAGAATGGTAACTCTCCACGTATTGGAATTTCAGAATAAAGGAAGATATTATTTAGAATAATAAAAAGCTATATTGTGAATACTCTAATTTGATTTCATGACAAGAACAAGGCAATTAATTAAAGCTGAAGAGTTGCTGAAGACAAGTTAAAAGCTACAAGCAATGAGTTAAATAAAATGCAGTGACAGGGAGTTTGTTTACAGACAATTTTAATCCTTTGGGGAGAAAATAATAAATAAGAGTTCATGTAATTTCTTTTAAAGTTTGCCAATTACGTACAGTGGCTCTTCCCCTCATCCCCTCTGTCAAATTGTACATTTTTTTAAACTGTTATTGTTTTATAGGTTTGTAGAATATTTTAGACTGGAAAAGAGTTTCTGGGATCATGTGGCCAAAATATTTCTGCTTAGGCAGGCAGAGCCCAGCCTGTATTGCCACATGGGATTATTCAACCTCTGGTGCAGAACTTCACTTTTGTCTCCACCAAGGTTCACCTAATTTTTCCAGCTTGTTGAGATTGGTCTGAACGGCTTAGGGTTTTTTTTGTTAGTTTGTTTTTGAGTTTTTATTTGGTTTTGGTTTTTTGTTTGTTTTGTTTTGTTTGTTTTGTTTGTTTGTTTTTCTTTTCCCAGTTGCATTCAATCTTTTCCCAGCAGTCTTCGTTTCTGAAAAGTCATGAAAGTCAAAGCCCTGACTTCAATATCAGCCGTGCAAACATATGTTGACCTGCAAGATGATCATCTACCATTGACTGAAGTAATATCTTTTTCTCTATAAGATATATTGAAAACCATACTTATTATAAATTTTTCTTAAAGGAAAAGAATGGCTTTTAATAATTTCCGGATATAAATCAGTGTTTCTTGAAGCACCTTGTTACCTACCATCTCTAAAGAAAAGGTGATGGTAACTTTCTTAGCATTGATAGAAAGTAACAGTGGTAAAAAAAATTGTAATTAGACAGACATTATTAGAATATGAGAAATATTTTAATAATTTTCAATGAACAATATCAATACTGAACCCACAAATGTTTGGACTTGCATCTTTTGCACAAGTTTGTAGTAAAGGTCATGAATTTTGAGTAGGTTTTCAGCCGGACATGAAATATATATCTAGCAATTCTTGAGCTCCAACTAATAGCTATACTTTCAGCGAAGAATTACTTGCTAAGAATATAGAAGTGTGGCTTTAGAACTGGTTTGGAATTGCCTTGGGTTTGTGCAGATCAAAGAACATGTATATGATTTATATCTACATGGTCTTATTATTGTAAGAAGATGTGACTGAATTTTACCAATGCTACTAACTACCACAATGAACATTAGATAAACTCCCAAACCCATAAATGATGGCTGAGTTGCAGTGGTAAGTATCTTAAGTAGAATGGTTTATTTGCTCAGTGACAGCGTGACATTAACCAAGTCTATGAGAAGGTTTTTTGTAGAGTTTTCCTGTTAGCTTGCTACTTTTTGGCATAGAGACTGACAGTTTAAAAATGTCTGTCTAAATAAATGCATCTTTGAATAACACTTTGGAAAAGTAGAAGGTTTATGTTTCCTAGATGTATGCCACAGTTTTCTTAATAACAATCTAATAGGCTTGGAAATGTCAATTATCATGTAGATGTTCTTTTGTCATAATTGCTACTTATGTTATCATGTGTTACATTATGATTTATTAGGCTTGAGAGACTGTCTTGTATTAGTATAAAGGGAGGTTTACAACTCCTTGTCATTCACTTGTCTTTAGTTATAACTCTTTTTTTCAGTCCTGACTTGGAGAAATCAGTTTAGGAAAAATAATTGTTCTCATTCTCATTATTCTGTATACTCCAGTAAAATAAGTATTATTTATGCTGATATCTCATGCCATTCATATATAATTAATCCAATTTATTGAAAAAATAAACTTCTGCCAGGCACTTATAGTTATTATTTCATTATTCACAAAATGAAAATTATATCAACTCAGTATATATCTGTCAAACTATGAAGGAACAGAAAGCAAAACATGTTCTGCCTTAAAAATTTTAAGGTCTGTCTCTTTTTTACCTGTGAACACTCTTGGACATATGTAAACAACTTATAAATTAGCTCTGTGGAATGAACTGTGGGTTTCAAGCCTGCTAGACACACTTCCTCAGCAAAGACACTGTAATAAATAACTGTAGATTTGTTACAAATTTCTGTATTTTTATCTATATAGATATATAGATATATCTATATATATATAGATATGTTCCCCTGGAGTTTTACTTTGAGCTCTTAATTTTAAGGAGAAATGTATTGTGGCAGGATGTCTATCTCCCCCTCCTCTCCACCACAGACAGTTGGTGCATGAAGAGATGACCCAGGCTGAAAGGCCCAGCGAGGGGTTATCTCTGGCACCAAAAAGTCTTTGGCCTCAGCTAAGAATCAACACCTCAGTCTGGAGAGCAAATGTGGGAAGAGATGAAGGAAATACTCTTGACTAAGAGACACTGTTTTACAAACTATAAAAGACACACGAGTTATCACAGAGGTAGAAGCCTTCTACACATGCAGCCTGAAAGTGTGGGAGATTTCTCCCCAGAATCTGGATGCAGGTTCTGTGATTATTTCCCTGGGGATTGAGGGAAAAGATCTCAATGTGTGGTCCATCAACGACTGGATGGTCAGAGACACTGAATCCTAGGTTATATTATTTCTNGACTGTCTTGTATTAGTATAAAGGGAGGTTTACAACTCCTTGTCATTCACTTGTCTTTAGTTATAACTCTTTTTTTCAGTCCTGACTTGGAGAAATCAGTTTAGGAAAAATAATTGTTCTCATTCTCATTATTCTGTATACTCCAATAAAATAAGTATTATTTATGCTGATATCTCATGCCATTCATATATAATTAATCCAATTTATTGAAAAAATAAACTTCTGCCAGGCACTTATAGTTATTATTTCATTATTCACAAAATGAAAATTATATCAACTCAGTATATATCTGTCAAACTATGAAGGAACAGAAAGCAAAACATGTTCTGCCTTAAAAATTTTAAGGTCTGTCTCTTTTTTACCTGTGAACACTCTTGGACATATGTAAACAACTTATAAATTAGCTCTGTGGAATGAACTGTGGGTTTCAAGCCTGCTAGACACACTTCCTCAGCAAAGACACTGTAATAAATAACTGTAGATTTGTTACAAATTTCTGTATTTTTATCTATATAGATATATAGATATATCTATATATATATAGATATGTTCCCCTGGAGTTTTACTTTGAGCTCTTAATTTTAAGGAGAAATGTATTGTGGCAGGATGTCTATCTCCCCCTCCTCTCCACCACAGACAGTTGGTGCATGAAGAGATGACCCAGGCTGAAAGGCCCAGCGAGGGGTTATCTCTGGCACCAAAAAGTCTTTGGCCTCAGCTAAGAATCAACACCTCAGTCTGGAGAGCAAATGTGGGAAGAGATGAAGGAAATACTCTTGACTAAGAGACACTGTTTTACAAACTATAAAAGACACACGAGTTATCACAGAGGTAGAAGCCTTCTACACATGCAGCCTGAAAGTGTGGGAGATTTCTCCCCAGAATCTGGATGCAGGTTCTGTGATTATTTCCCTGGGGATTGAGGGAAAAGATCTCAATGTGTGGTCCATCAACGACTGGATGGTCAGAGACACTGAATCCTAGGTTATATTATTTCTTCGCTAGCTGTAACACTAACAGGTATCTTTAACCTCACGCTGTATACATCCACTAGTAGTTTCTCTTTTTGTATTTATTCCTGTGTGTAAGTCTTATGTCTGTTAGTTTTCTGTCTATTGAATAAATAATTCATTCTATAATAGACCCAATCAGCCATTACTAAAGAACTTGCAAATAAGGGTGGGTTTTGGGGTGCTGGCTGTCTCAATAAAGCTACTGCCTGCTGCCAGAGACCTGGGCAAAAGGCAAGGACTTATCTATCCCAGGACTCCCACATCCATTCATAACATGTATAACATGTTATGTTACATGTTATACATACATATACAATATGTATATATACATACCTATACAAACACTTTTTTTTCTTTTTCTTTTCTTTTTTTTTTTCTCCGATTCAGTCCCAACATTCTGGTCTGTTTACATCTCCTCTCCAGTCTCATAGAAATCCCATTTGTGAGTGCATAGAAATTGCATTTACCACCACCCCAAATTCTCCCCCTACCACTCCACAAATTAAATAAATCAGAGAACAGTTTTTTTTCAGCAGCACATGTTGTGTATTTACCTTAATGGTATGTGGGATTCTGGCATAGTACAGGTGAGGGAGACGATGCTGCTGCTTTATCAAGCTGGTAGACAGGATGAGGAACTGCAGTGGCAGGGGTGAGGAGGTTAAAGTTAGTAAGAAAACAGACTGGCTTGATGTTTTCCTGGTGCTTTCTTTTGTCTTGGCACAGATATAACCTGGCTTATTGTGGCATGTGTAAAAAAACATACCCTCCTAAAATGTAACATTTTAGCGGTGTATCTGCTGACCTTACCTACATTAAGCAAAACAATTTAAATATTGGTCAGCCTCTGTAAGAAAAAAAACCCAGAAATGTTCTTTGATATCAGACATTTTAAGGGAGTTTGGATTCCTGGATTTTTCCAAGGATGGGTCACAAAGTTCTTTCCTCATCTCTTTCATAGAGACAACCTCACTGCAAAAGGATTTTGGAGGCTACGTTCTTACTGTATGAGTAAATTATTCTCTCATGAATTCTGTCTTTGGGCATTATGGATAACTTTGCCAAATCTTTCAAAAGGAATATAAATTTTACCAAGTGTAAATCATTATTATTCAAAGTTACATTATCTGCATTACTAACTGGCAACAGTGTCTTTCTCTTGCTAAAGAAATGTTTTTAAATAAAAATAAAGGGCTCAAATATTTAAAAAAAAAAAAACAAAAACTTGCTTTAGGGCTTGCTACCAGCTCTACAGGTTTAGAAATTCTTACTTTATGTTGACCAGACAATGTCTTTTTGGATGTAGCCTCTTGTTGGGATGGACTGTCTGGACAGAAGACCTGCAATACTTTGTGTTCAGCCCGTCTTGCAAGACAGAGGTGTTACTGTGCTGTAAGGCTGATGGGACAAGGGCTTCTGAAGCTAAAACAAAGCAATGTTTTTTCCTGCCTACCTTCAAATCTCAAAAAAAAAAGGATAAAAACATACAAAGCAAAAACTATTCATATTTCTAAATTTGAAATAGTAAATATTAATGTGTTCATCTGCTAAAAATAAAAAAACAGTGCCTGACTAAAAAACAACAGCAAAAAGCTCTCAGTGTTTGAGCATGTGATAAACAGTAGTCAATAATAAGAAAATGGCTGCAGTAAAACTAAATGAAATTATAGTGACATTTCACCTTTATTATGAGTTTGAGGATGAATTGTCCTGTATTAAGAAAATCATTGCCACACCACAGGTGGGTGAATAGAGGTTAGTCAGAAATTGACAAAACACTTGTATGAAAATGGAGACAAAAGATTATTTAGGTAATCTTAGGTAATAATTACTTGGGTCACTTAGCCAAGGAAATAGGTGCATAAAAAAGAAAATTATTCAAAAATATGTGAAGCTGCTTAGGACAGACTTTGTTTGCTCTCATTTGTAATAATACAAGAGCAATGGGACCACATGGCAGACCTGAAAAGCAAAGAGGAGGAAATTAATAAAAAAAACTTTCCAAAAATATGCAGAATCTGTTGCCAGAGAAAGTGATCAGTACAAAGAAACTAGCAACTTGATATATGGAGAAATAATAGAGGACTGTCTACAGAGTTAATTGCAATACATGTAGCACTAATTGGTGGTGATCGATACATTTTCTTCTTTAAATCTCCTGTCTGCTGTTAACTTTCAGGCTTAAATCTCCTGCTTAACGCTGGATTGAAACTAAAGGCAGGGACAGACTATCTCATGCTGTCTACTACCAGCTTCTTAGGCTTCCTCTAGAGTCTTTGGCAAGGCCTCATTGGTACAAGAAATTAGATCTGAATCTGAAATCTGATCAATTTTGCTGGTTTTGTAATCCTGCCTTATATTTTTCCACTCTCAGCTAAGATATTTAAAACTATCTGAGGATCTGTCTCTCAGAAGCATAAAGTTAAGGAACAAAAGACTAAACAGCCCGTGCACAAACTTTCCAAATATGATTGATTCTTTTATAAGTCAACTGAAAGTCTTATGAGTTTGCTTTTCATTGCAGAAAAAAAGATAGAATTTGAAGATTCTATTCTATAAAACTCTCTGAAGAATGTCCCAGTTCTCTGCAATAATCTATAACTGTATTTTCATTGTAGATATCTTTTATTTTATAATACCATTTTATATTCTCTTGAGTCATGAATCAAGCACCATAGGCAAGATTCATCTGCTGAAGACGAAAAGAAGCAGACAACCTCCCCCTGGAGTCTGCAGTTGATATTCTGCTTCAAACATAGAAAATGAATAGTTAACTTTCCAGAATGAAAACAACTTATTTAGGACTATTATGAGCAATTATTTTCTCTTTTAAAGTAAAACTGACAAACCAGTTTTTGAGAGTTTATGTGAGATGCAATTTTATATACGTGCATGTGTGTGTGTGTATTTTGAATTACTTTTTGTCTAGAAGCAGGACATTTGCAGTGAAGTATTTATGTTGTTTTAAGTAAAGATGGTTTTACTTCCTCCTCATTAGTTCATCAAATGCAGTTTAGATTAATATATTCAAAATGAGAGGCTTCACAAATCACTGTCACACAAAGTATCAGTCAGATTTATTATAATTTCTAACTCTTGGTCGAAGAAATTAATGCTTCTGCTAATAGTTCAATGAACAGGCCTATCACCTCACAAGCATAGTTATTGGAGTTGCCTTGGGACTTCAGTTCCCAAACCAGCTGGAAAAGGGGCTATCATACAGAAAATAGTCTGAGACTCTGGGAAAAGATAGATAGAGTGCAGTGTGTCTCGGTGTTCCCCTAGCAGCTGCTCACAGAGTGCTAATGCAGTCTTGGAGGAGCCTGCCTGCCATTCCACTTGCAGGGTGACTGCAGCTACCGCACCTGCTTCCTTCGAGTTAAATGCAGAGGAAGAGGAGGGTACAAAATAAGTTAACCCTTCAGTGACACGGGTGGAAAAAGTGTAGGAGCAGACATAGAAAATGCAGAAGCAGGAAAATACAGAAGGCCTGTGAATGGACTAGTTGCTGTAGGAAAGCAGTTTCTCTGGAAATATGTATGCCAAATGATGATGTGTGAAGTGTGACACGTTTTCAGTGGTTATTTATTCAGAGATAGAACTTTTTCTGGATGTTTACTTACATGGGGGCTGGCAAGCCATGTTTCAGTGTGACAAGAAACCACCACAACCTGAAGAATTCATTTCAGTATTCCCAAATTATTCAGGTATAAAATTAAAATCAATCTGGAAAAAAAACCAAAAACAAAAACATTTACAAGCTTAAAATATGCTTTTGAATTTATATCTTTTCCTGTAGAAAATATCATTGTCTATCCTATGTGCTATGTACTTCAAAAGATCAGGGCCTCAGTCAAGTGCTTAATTAACAGATTTATTTCTATGGTAAACAAGCTTTCAAGGTCTGTCATTACCTACTACGGAGAGATCTTCAGATAAAAAAATGAAAAAAACCCACTCTTATAAATAATTCCATGTAGTTTGAAGAGCACTCTGTTTGATTTATAATAATGACCTTGCTGGAACAAAAAGCTTGGGCTACTGTCTGTAACGTGTTTTGTTCTCCAACCCAGACTCTAATGTGTGGTACCAAAAATCAATTAGTAGAAAAAGTTGCTTGCGTTTGCTAGGCAAGGATTGTGGCATTTAAACCATTTCAACATTTTGTGGGAAATCTTAGTTTTGTAAGGATCTAACCATACTTCCCCTGCCCCCAACATAATTCTAAAATGTCATATTAAAAATATATCATGGTAATGCCAAGTAAGGCATTACTGGTGAGGACAGTAATCATTTGAAGAGTTTGCTTCACAGCACTGCTGTTCATCTGCTGCAGAAACAAACATCAGTACATGCCATCTGCAAAACTCTTCTCAGTATTGTAGAGTGTGCTGACCATAATGGTTTGCTTTTCCATCAAAGGAAAGGTGTTGACACTGTCTCTTTAAGACCCTCAAACCAATTTTAAGGACTACCTGTCAAGGAGTAACAAATAAGCAGAAATCCCAAATCAAGATAATTCCTTCAGCAGAGAGGTTTAGATAAAAGACTAGACTGGGGAGGAAAATTCTGAATTAAACATCATTTTGGAGTATCCCTTTCCTTCTAGATCTTATCTGTGTGTGGGATCCTTTGCATTTGACTTTTTCTAATCGACTTTTTCTTCTTCCTGCCCATAATAGCTGACATTCATTATCTGTAATCCAGAATCAATGCTTAAACACTTGTTTCTTCATGCTCAGGCATGCTGAGAGAGATTTCAGCCAAAGACTTACACAAATCTCTTGGAAATACTCAAAGTCAGTGACTACCTTGTAATTGTTGATCAGCCAATTTTGATGAAGAGATATTACTGAAATTTCATGCTCCATTACCTAGATACACTGGGAATAAAAAAAATGGAAGAAATTTACATGCATTTTTTTTATTAATTCTTTTTACCACCTAAGAGTTTAAGGGAAATAGAACAGCCTGATCATAGTAAGTATATTGTACTAACAATTGCTGGTACTCTTAAATGTGTAGGAATTGCTTTTGACAGATGGTGCAAACCTCTTTCCCCCCAAAATAAAACCTATTACTGAAAGCAAAAAATTTAAAGGTCATTTTGTTACCACTCTCTCTTGTGCACCAGATGTCACAGTATAAACAGAGAAAGTTACTGCTCTTTTTCTCTAGGACATGGAAGAGACATTTTAAGGTTGTGGTAACAAAAAACAGCAGGTAGACATGATCACAGCTGTACATCAGGCTGGAGGAGTTTTGCTTTTCCATCACAGAGATCCCCAGTGAATAGCCCTTCATTAAGGACAGTTAGGATTTTCTAACAATTGCAACAATTACCTTGAGATCAACGAGTAGGAGCTGGACCAGGCCCCACAAGCATGGGTGGCTGCTAAGGAGCAGGTAATTTCTGGACCCAGAAGATCTAAAGCTACAGATTTCCACTTTAATACAAGCAACTGAATTAAAAATCTGATTTGTGTCTAAGATAGAGTAAGTCAGTGAAAAAAAAAGTATTACCATATGTATTGTTATTACATTTATTTTAATTACAGAATGTATGCAACATGTGTGTTGCAAAATAAAAGCCCATAAGAGTCTAAATGTTTCAAATCAATCAAGTGTTTTCAAAATAGTGCAGCTGTATTCTTGGCTCATGTAAATTATCATCTCTTCACTGAAGTCAACAGCTTTATGCTTACTTAAACCTGTTGGGGATTTGATCCTATGCCAGATTAATACAAATCACTTAAAGGATTAATTTTGGTTTAAAAATGTCAAATATAATTTTTGGTTCAAGAAGACAGTCATGAGTCTGACAGGTTTTGACAATAAAAGTTAATTACAAGCAACACATGATGAAACAGAAGCATGAACATCTGATTTCTGCAGACTCTAGAGGCTATGCAGTTGTAAATGAAGCACAGTGAGAAATCACTCAGCCAAAATGCATAAGAGAATATCTCAATTATGAAACTAACAACAAAATCATGTCTATGCAGTTTAGTTATCAAAACAAATTAAGAAATTTAACTAAGGCACAACTGACTAATGTCTTTTAACCTGCAATAGATTGAAAAAACACAATGTTCTCTGTACTGGTCCACTGAAATATTTGTAGTTACTTTCCTTGGGAACTTGAACATAAAAATGCTTTTTGTTGGTGCAGATGTTTTGGTCTCATGGAAGTTAACAATGGATAACTATTAGCTTTTGTTAGAAAACAGAGGTAGTCCTATTTTCCATTCCCTACTATTCTACAGAGCTGAAACAGTAAGTATCTAACCTGCCAGCTTATACTTTTGAAGAAAAGGCCTCAGTTGTACTTTTATAAATTAAATGTGTGTGCCTGTGTGTTTGTGTACGTGTGCATGTATATGCAATTTGGTATCCATGTTATCTACAAAACTCATAGCTCCATGGCACTGCCTGTCAAGGGCAGCCCTAAGCTGATTAAAAACACAAATTCACCTTTTTGGGTTCCCTTTCCAGAAATTTTAATAAAAACTAATTTATACCACAGTAATGCAGTCTAAAATGTCTTTATCTCAGCCAGAATAAAACAGGCATTATGTCAATGCTGCTTAGGGGAAAATCAGCAAAGATAACCCTAAAATTGACCTTAGTACTTGTTTTATTTGACCACAAGGCTGGGTCAGGGGAAGTTTGGGTTGGATACCAGGAAAAAAAATTTTACTCCGAGGGTGGTTGGGTCCTGGAACAGGCTCCCCAAGGAAGTGGTCTCAGCACCAAGCCTGCAGAGTTCAAGAAGCATTTGGACAATGCTCTCAGGCACATGGTGTGACTCTTCGGGTGACCTGCACACAGCTGGGAGTTGGACCCAACAATCCTGATGGGTCTCTTCCAACTCAGCATATTCCATGATTCTATGAAATCTCAGGGCCCTTAGGACTTCAAGAAGGCTCCATTGACCTGAGCAGCCTCAGTTGGGGTGTCCCAATAGTGGCTTCCATCCCATGAGCCATGGGGCTTAAACAGTCTGATCCACGTGGCTGGATGTCCCAGGATGACCCTGGACCTGACCGTACCCCACCTCATGTGATGGTCCCCAGGCCCAGTGCTGTCCCCTCTCTGACTCTGGCTAGGTTCCCTGTTCCCTGTTTGATGGGGCAAAGCCTTCCCTGGGCCGTGGCCATAGCCTGGCTTTCATTTTGGAGCAGACCCTTCCACCCTGACAGGAAGAGAAATGGAGCGAGGGACATGCAGTAAGTGCTCTGCACAGTACCCCCTCTATGTCAGAGGAAATACAAAGTTTTGTGTATATCTTTTAGCAGATTTTGAGGGACACTTCTTTAAATATTCACGCAAGGTACCCTGGATCGGAGGCCTGGACAAAGATCCAAAACCGGATCATTTTATTTTCCAATCTGGAGACGACATCTCTTGGAATATCAGGTTAGAAAGACCAGAACAATATTCATGCTTTAGGCAGCAATAATTCTTAATGATTTCACCATGATTCTGGCTCTTGAAGAATTTCTTTTTGTCAGTTTTCTAAATAGTAGGTGTTTGGAATGGTGTCCTTACAGATGTCCAGCAGCTGATAAAGTGTGATTCATAATTACAACGACACTGCACCTACTTCATCAAAATAGCAACTAGGAAAGAGCTTTCCTCCTGTGATTCAAGAGTTATCACTTACATCCCAAGGCATAAAGTTATCTTCCTCAGCTCTTATCATTTTATGTTGACTGCAGATAATTCACCATTTATGACAATGTCATGTTTACCTATCAAATTTATCAGATTTTTAAAAGTAAACAACTCTGTAATTCTCTTTGCCATCTTATTTCTTTTGCACATTACTTACTCAAAAAGAAGAGGTATTTTCTGTTCTTTCTTTCTTTATTTAAATAGAAAATCTCTTACTGAATTGTGAACAAATTACTGAATTACTTCACAGTTCTGTGGAATTTTCTGTTGTTTTCTCTCTACACTTGCTGAAAACGAAAACCTACGGGAGAATATGGTGAGTTTGTATTAGAACCATGCTCTAGACCTGTTATTTATCCATTTATGCTTCAATCTTTGACATTGATTTGGAGTTTAGAGGGTCTTAAGTAGAGGATAGATATTGAGTATCCAGTATCTTTTCACTATGCTAAAGCACAGTATTTGATTCCAGGGTGTATGTATATATATATACATATATTACATGCCATATACTTGTATGCCAAAAACATGGTGGTCAAAACCTTTTCGTTGCAAAATACAAAAAATTATGTACATATTGTTAATGCATAAAGCTAGTAGGTGTCAGATTCTTTCCATGGAGTGGTCACCAGAGTGGCATAATTGTGACAATGGATAGTACCATAATTCGTCCAAGAAACTCTCTAGCTTTCGCTAAGCAATTATTTCTCAACCTATAAAAAATTTGAATTTTAAATTTAATTTTTCATCTACACACTTGATTATTCAGTCTACAGAAATCTGGCTGAATAAGGAAGACTAGTGGAAGGAGTGATGTTTCTTGAAGTTAAAAACCACAAAAAAATATCTCAGAGGTGTCTCACCAAATATTATTAAGTTATTCACAAGCATTCACCATGTGATAGACTAATTTCACATCAAAAAAAGAATAAATATCTTAAATGGAATATCAGGAGTAAAAAAAGGTACCTCCTGTAATTCAGCCACAGCTTCCCTAGAGTAATATCTCATAACATGAGAAAAAAGAACAAAATAACCCAGAAATTATTGATAGCTATAGATGAAGCCATATTCACTGAGTTACAGTGGCTACGTAAGTCATAAATGGCAGAGCTACGAATGAATAAAGCAGTTATTGTAACTATAAAAACTACACTACCATTACAAGACACTCATTTTATTTATTCGTTATGTATAAAGTGTAATTTTAAGGAGAGTTTTATTGTCTAACATTATTAAGCGGCATTAAAAAAAGAGCTATCTGTGAATAGAAATGTGTCAGGAATGCTCATTAGCTCATAAGTGCACTCCTAGAATGATGCATTTAGAATGGATTAAGTAAATGTGTTTCTGGATCTGTTTATTCTGAAACACTAAGAGTAGGTAGAAAAATTCTGTTGTGATACTGCACCTTTTGTGCAACCTAGTCCTTAAATATTAGATACAGTCAAGAAAGTAAATAGGACTAAATTTTTGAAGAAAGTCCACCTTTTATAAAAAGTAAAATGTTTCTCTTACCACTTAATTTATGTTCTTATGGAAGAATAAAGATATCACTCATATTGTCTCCCAGGCTCTTACAAAGCTTCTCCTCCTGTGTTATGTGAACTGTGTGACAGAAATGCAGGACAGCGATACCCAAGCTGATTCAGGCATGTTCCAGCAGTGGCACAGGGAATGCCACACAGCATTCACTGACACACTGAGGATATAAGTTACATCAGGTTACCTCTGCAGAACACCACCAGGCACCTAATGCTGACATTACTCACATGCAGTAGTGTATACACCTTTTCAACCTTCTTTCTTTGTTGTAGGATGCTTTCCACTTCACTGTGCAGGGGGAAAAAAGGGATTGATTCTGACAAATAGCTGATTGATGCTGTTATCACTAGGGTGCTGACAGGGAAGTTCAGATGTGAAATTTAACTGACCACTAACTTTGTGTACGAAATCTAATGCTTCAGTCTATGTTTTTTAGTTTTTTGCTGGAGCAAGGAGTAATTTTTGTCATGAATAACATTTTTTATTTGCCTTTTTAAAAAAAAATTATGACAGAAGAAATAAATGAAATATGGAATGTACAAAGTTCTTGCAACCTGAATACTTTTCAAGTTGGAGAGAAAAAAAGCACTTGGAACTAACACGGGCCTTAGGAGTTCAAAGCCGGTGCCCTATTCACTGAATCTATCAGCCTTTTAACATGCTCCTTCATATTGCATGCACATGCTTGATCAACTGCACAGCCACAGATCTTTAAATATCTGACTAAAATGGGATCCTCAGAGGGAGGGCACAGCACTGAGAGTTTTCATTGTCTAGGTACTCATATTCACTGCTCTAGTCAGATTGGGAATGCTTTATTTTATCAGATCATTCAGCATTTCATAATATTTGTACTTTATATGTTCACAAGAGTTCTTGTATTGACTTCAGTTTCACCTTGAAACATCCTTGTAATTAAATTACAAGTAATTAAATTGTCATTGTCTCAAACTAGGTTTTCAGCGCCTGATTGTGAAACTTTTGCTTATATGCCACAAATTTCAGGAAGGAAGTACGTTTTTCAGGTACATTATCTCAGGAATTTGACTTTTTAATTTTTTTTTATTATTTCTAGCCTAAAGGTAAGAGCAATAGTGCAATATAAGAAAGCACATTCCCTTAGAAACTACAATGAATTGGTGTTCAGCCAGGAAATAATTGGAAGAGGACATGAGAACCAGCTAAGAGAATGTACTGTGGGAGAAAGCTTTCATGATTGTGATGAATCCTCAAAGTTCATCTTAAAAGTTAACTATACCTGGTGGATCTTCAGACTTGGCTTGAGAGTACCTGTTGGTACTCAAGAGCTTAGTGCAATGACTGAAAGTAATATCTCACAAGGGAAATCTCAGATAGAGGTTATATAACATTTGACTTCAGACTTCAAATCTGATGTTGTCTTGTACAGTACACTCAAGATTTACATTAATGTGACAAGACTAAGTCTGAATTCTACCTAAAGCTGTTGAGCATTTTGAGAAAGCATTCTGCCCAAATTGTTGGTAGTAATATTTCCAATATACTTCATGTACGTGAAATAAATTTTCCCCTCATTGTGAATACACCAGCATCTTTTTATTCCATTTTACTCTGCCTATTGGTGACTTCATCTTCCTAGATAGGTAATATGATAGTTATATTTTAGTTTATAGACATTTTTTAAATCTACAACCGTTTCCATTTTCTATATTGTTTTGGTTTTTTTCCAGATAATCAGGGGCACATAAAACCAGGTATTGAAAAAAAAGGGATAGAAGTCCTTACACAGTCAGTGACCACTGAGTAATACATTCATTGAGAAGCTGGCTCTTGTCCTTGTAGACATCACCATCATCACAAACCCCAGTATCTCACTTAATCTGTAATACAGGGATTTCTGAGGATGTGAAAATGTGCCGTAATTTCTGTTCTGGTGTAGGTTCTTCCTTATTTATGTTATTTTATTATTGATGACTAGTTCATAAATGCCATCAGCTGAAAGTGGATTTATTATTCTCTGCAAAAGCTAAATCTTCTTTTCTGAACTTTCCACTCTGACAGAGTATTTTTTTACTACTGGATTTTTATAAAAAATTTAATGTTATTTTTTTAATCTCTGAAAGATCCTTTCTAGACAGGTGGGATGTCTCTATTATGCCCACAGGAAACAAATCCTAGAACATTAAGCCATAGACTTCAATGCAATGTGAGTGTGCCAGGTATAAGTAGGATTATTTTACATTAACATTTCTTACAGCTGAACTTGTGGGAGTTTCTTCTTATGACTCTGCCTCATCTGACTGACTCACTATCTGTCTGTTATGGCAACAGAAAAAATAATTGTCATGTGTTAGAAGTCGATGAACATTAGGTATGCAGGGAAAATAATAATTCTTATAAAATAACAAATTTATTTCTTTACTCCTGCACTGTTTTCATTAATATCCATATTTTCCAAAGAATCACCTTAGGTGCAGTTTTGTACTGGCAGTCAATAAAATCTGCAATTTAAATAAATAGATATCCACATGATAAATACAATTTGTGCAAGTATATATTCTTGGCTTTACCTGTAGGCACAAAATTATGCCTGCAAAATTGAAACCTGGGTTGACATAATTTAAAACAGTCTGTAGAAATTAAATCACTGCACCTAACTTAAAAAGAAAACTCGAGAACATAGATGTGTTCAGGCCACAAGGTGCAGAGAGCAGAGGTGGAGAAAGGAAGGATAATCTCCATTTCTAAACAGGGAGACAGCTGCCACAGGAAATTGCAAGTGTAATGACAAGGATTTTTAATAAGTCTATTAAATCAGAAGAGGTAGCAATCACATATTTTCTAAGCTGTCAATCCATCTTTTCTATTTTCTAATGGTATAAAAACCTGTGTAGCTAAGATGTGTAAAGCTTTAGGATCAGTTTTGAGGAAGTGATCAAGAAAACATGTGATCAAATGGACAGTTAAAGGAACACATGCAAAAATGGATCCTGCAAGCTCATGAAATTTCTTTCATATAAATGCTTTAAGGAATAAAAATAGAGGAGATAATTCTCTTTCAATTTAATATTTGACATAATATGACACAGGAGGAGTATTAGCAAAATTAATATAATGCAAATCTAGAAGTAAACACAAAGATGGTGAAAAAGTGGTTCTATGGAAGATAAACAATTGGACTGAAGGAATGCCTTTGATGAAATCATCAAGAATGGAGGTTTGCTGTATTTAATATTCAAAGTGATGAATACAAATAGTAGAAGCTTGCTGTGCAAAAATATAAACAGTAACTCTGGTCAACAGCAGAGGATGAGATTACAATGTACAAAGGACTGGATCAGTTTATATTAGGAACTGGAAAATAATTTATTGTATAAGGCCAGGTTATAGTGTAAGGTTATGCTATCAGAGCCTAAAATCACTTTTCTCAACTACTCTCATTTACAGAGTGAGAAAAATTATGTGTCTCAAGTGTAAATGAGAAAGGAAGACAAAAGCATGTATATTATTTGCCTTTTATGAGATGGTCATTCTTGAAATTAAACTTAAATAGAAGGGGTTTATCAGATAAATTAATTGCTATACAGAATTTCTCATTGACAAAATTGTTCTGCCTATGTGTATTCAGTGAAGATTGATTCACATTGAAACACTTGTAACTTTGTATGGACTGAAAGAGAATTCTCTGGAGAATTTGTTTTCTGGAATACTTTCAAAATGACTTAAAATAAATTTCTTTATTTTTCTTCCTGTGTTATTCTGTTGCTTAGTAATAAGGACTTGGTAAAATACAATCTGAAGCTGAAAAAATGTTAAATTTTAAAACTTCCTGGCAAACAAAGAAAAAAATTGTAAGCGAAGAGCTAGTATTACCCCCAGAAAACCTTACTATTGAAATGCGATCTTATAGGCTCATTGCATTATTTAATTACACTTCACAGAGTTGAATCATCTGGTAGCATAAACAGACATGCTGGTTCTTTAAGTTCCATCTTACAGTAAAGTAGATGGCCCTATAATTTATTCCAAGCTTAATTTTAAATTGTTGCACTGTACTGTGTAGTTCCCACAGTTTCTGCTGCAATCTGTTCCAGAAATGTCATCATTCAAGAGACTGAAATTTTTTGTCTGAAGTCTAGCCTAAATTATTAATGGCCAGGTTGTGCTCATTTGCCAACCTTGTCTTTTTTGCTTGAACTACTCTCATTCTGCTTTCTACTTCTTCTGATGTGACAGTGTGGGTTTTGTTTGTTTTCTTGGTTTGGTTTGGGTTTGGGTGTGGTTTTGCTCTGCAAGGGAAGTTTCTCAAATCTCTTCTGTTAAAATCCCTGCTATCTCCTCTCACCAGACGTATGACAAGATATTCACTATCTCTTGAACAGAATAAAATATGACTTTTCTCACCAAGTTGAAATAATTTCAGAGGTAACAGAGGTCATGTAAAAAGAGACATTTATTAAAACACTGAACCTTGAGAAATGTTAACCAGTATTTATTCATATTCTTATCATGAAGGAAATATAATGCTTTGGCTTACAACATGAAAAAAAATCACACTTCAAATGGGAACGCTGACCCTTTATTTTGCTGTATAAGCTAGAAAAACCCATTTTTTAATTTACTATACTAACACTATCTGTGTATATGTCAAGATAGTTACCTTACCTTGTGTTACCTTACCTTACCTTACCTTACCCTTACCCTGTTCCTGAGGCCATATTTATGTTTATCCCATAGCCATGTTTTATTTTGTAAAACTGATCTTTAGGCTGCAAATGTAAATGTCAGAGAAGGAGCCCCAAATGGGAGCACTGCCTCCTCAACACAGTCATACAGGAAAAAACTCAGGGTTTTGTCTGAGTCCTGCATAACCTCGTGATGCTCTTGTGCATTTAACTTGTCCCATGACACTGCAAGCAGCTCTCCATGCCTGTCACATCCAGGCTATGGACTGTCTGTGTCATTGCAACGTTGGCCTGTTGTCCCTTTGGATTCTTTGGCCAACAATCCATTTAGAGATTTCAGCCTGACCAATACTAACGACCAGAGAGATTAGAAAAGGCTGGAAGGAGCAGAAGGCATTTTCAGACCAGTAGGAAAAGGAATCACCTGGGTAGAAGTACCTTGTTCCCAAAATCTAGGTGCTGTCTGTTTCCTCACAGATCACTTGGTTTCTTCATCACAAGAAAAATGGACCAGCCACTGGTACCACCTCATCCTGCTCATCCACTCCCCCTTATTCTTTATCCTTTCATCAAACAACAGTCCCAGAGGACTGGCTCACTGAAGTGGCACCATTCTAGACAGTGGGGCCACATCTCTGTTTATTTTACAGGAGGAAACTGTAATAATTCAAAGATAGGGGCATTTTTTAGCATAACCATTTACAGACCAAGGAGCTCTGAGTGTGGGACCCCAGGACTTCCTGCTTCATACATATATAACGTCAGGATGTTTGAAATAATTCAGTTCTTTACTTTTACATATCAGTTCAACTGGATGCCTTCAAGTTCAGAAGTTCAGACATAGATCTATTTACACAAAGAGTGGAATGGGATTTAATTCCCAAGACTGTGTAGACAAAATTGGAAAGTCTTGCAGTCACTAACATAAAGCAGAGGCAATGGAGGCACAAACAGATAGTTTCAAAATAGAAAACTAAATACAGGTGACTTGTGGCCTATGCTAATGAGCTAGACATTGATCATACTTCCCTCCTTAATAGTCTTCAGAAGATCAGTCCCGACCAACTTAAAAAGAAACACAATTACTATTAAAGCAAAAAAAAAAAACCAAATAATTTCATGTTATCTCCATTAACTCTCTCTAGTGCAAAACAAATATGTAAGGGAGAGCTACATCTTAGTATTAGAGAGAATTCCTAGGGCTCTGTGGTCATGAAGTTCTGTCTGCAGTAGGTGCAGTGTGGTTTTGCTTTTAGGTAATACCAGGACATCTGTTAATGAGGTTAGTGGGAAAAAAAAGTATGGAATTGTATCACTAAGTTTAAATTCCTAAAAATTATTGCTGACAGTACAACTGAGTACAAAGAAATAATAAAGTTGCTTATAACACTAACTACTGTTGTAATAGATTTTTTTATTTCGTAAGTTTCTTTCTCAGGAAGAAAGATTTATTTAATAAATAATAGCACACTGCCTGTCACGTCTTGTTATGGGCATTAGTTTATGGCACATATCTGCAAAATTAAAAAGCCTATAACTATGAATATGCAGACTGAATCCACAGCTAATAGTATCTATTTTTTGATACTTAAAGTAATGAATTATAAATGAAATAATAGGTAAAAAGTGATGCTTCATTTTCATTTAATAAGATTCCTCCAGCACTCATGAGATTCATAAGAAATTTGATGCTATCCAAAAAGCTGGGATTTGTAATAATGGCCAAGATATTATGAGGATTAGAGGAACTTGAATGAACAATCCCTTAGCTCATAAAATAAAATGATAAAGGATAAAAGGTAGCATTAACTATTCAGGGGTCTTGGCTATGTACTCTACTGCAGCTACACCAAATTAAAAGCCACTCTTTTGATCACTTAAATAAATTAAAAAAAACCCAAACTATACAACAGCATGAAACCGATAACCTTAAGGTCCAACAACCAGGATGCTGTTTGAAATAAAGCAATTAATTGTGCATTTAATTTTTTTCATGGCATTGGCTTGTGTAGACGTTGTTCTGTAACAATTTTGCTTCTATGTATTTCCAGAGCATTTTAAGATTATTATTTTTTTAATAAAGGCTTATTTAAGATTTGGGGAAATATGTTGGTCACAAAGCAAAGTCTCACAAAGGATAAGTTAAATGTTTGAAAAGTATAGTTAAGCTATGCCACCAAGTTTTACACCAACTATAACTTCATCCCATTTCACAAAAAGTAGTATTAGTGACACTTCAAATTAGTTGAAGCGTGGAATAGTGACTGAAACCCTGCGTTCTGCTATAAAAAATTAAAAAATATTGCAGCATACTGCAATTAAATTTATATTGCCTTTAATCAGAAGAGATCCAGGGACTACTTGTCTCTCTGCTTAAGAGTGATTCGGAGGGCAGCAGCACTTTGTGACTTCTGCATAAAATGGAGCTAAAAAAAGTAAATTAACAATAAAAAAAGATTCTTTCTAGAGGTCTGTGGAGAACCTTCAGTCCAGGACTTCAGCTGGAACCTGGCAAGCTAGTACAGAAATAGTTATAATTTGATTGTAATAAATCTTTGTCAGATATTTTAAAAGTCCTGTTTCCCTGGTCTGTCTATAAAGATACCAGTAGATTGAAGTTCATAGGAATATTTCTATTAGAATGTATGGCAAAAAATTACAAAAACGTTCAAAGCCATAGGAAATATTTGATATAATATTAGCATATTAGCAAAATGCCTATACCTATGCCTATACCAAAATACCTATCCTATATACTTGGATATTTATTCCCAAACAGAAACACTGGGAAAAAAAAAAAACAACCTTTTTCATAAGTAAAACTTCCTGTTGACTTAGAAACCCTTACCTGCTACAGTAGCTCTGAATTGTCAAGTATATCATGCAGCTGAAAAGGTCGTCTATCCCCAAAGAGCAAGAATATAAATTCTGGATAAGGAATCAGACAAATCCTTAACAACAACAGCAAAGTAAAACCTTACAAAAAGGAACTAACAGGTTTTCTTTGGCCAAGACTTCTTCCAAAACTTAAATACATAGACTATTAACAACAATTATTTTTTGACTTCTGTCTACTGATGGAAAGAAAAATCGAAATACCAGACACATCATATGATATGCTAAACGTATCTTGGATGGATGGATGGATGGATGGATGGATGGATGGATGGATGGATGGATGGATGGATGGATGGATGGATGGATGGATGGACAAACAGATAGAGCTGAGAGACATAGAGAAAGAGGGGTGCTTAAACCTTCTACATGCAGTGGTTATAGATTTCATGTGACATACTATCATCATTAGTTGTCACTTGAAACAAATTTCAAATGTTTACATGACTTTTTGTTTGAATATCATCACTCAATAGAGCCTTGTTCCCATGGGTTATCCATGTCAAGGACAATATTCAAAATATAGTGTCCAATATGCAAAGAAAAGGCAATGAACAAAAGAACAAAAAATTAAAAAAAAAACCTGGCAACAGCCAGTCTTCTGGGGCTCCTTTCTGCTAATTTTGATGGGGTTTTTTACTTCATTAACTGAACTGAAGTGGTTGAGTGAAGACTACTACCCTGTAGTGTTTGCTGCCTTTCTCCTAAGTGACAAGTAGGGACTGGTGAGCCATTGAAGTGTTGCATGGAATAAAACACAAAACCTTTCCAAACAGTGTTAAAATGATAGTATAAAAGCAAGTATTTAATTGAAAGCCTTCAGGTGAACAATATGGCTATACGCACATGTGATACAGTATTTCTACAATTGTTATAAGATTACTTAATTAATATATCTAACAAATATTGTTCAATTAGTTGGTTAGGCAATTTCCCCCAGGTTCTGCTCCACAGGAGTTCTTCCAGGGACTTTGTACTACCTCATGTTATGTCTTCTAAGTTCTAGCAGAAAAAAAAAATGTCATTGTCGGGCTTCTTCTTCTTAAGAATAAGACCAAACAGAATTCCAGGTATTCATTAGAAGGGTTAGCTTATTATTTTAAAATCTAAGAGAAAGGGAAGGAAAAATGCCAGGAGCTTTATAACCATGTATTAACAGTCTACAAAAACTACAAATGTATGAAAAGTATCTAAAAAGACAAAAAATCTTTAGGCATTAAAAGAATCCTGCGAGAATGGCATAATGTTAGTACTGCCTGGCAAAACAGGTAAATGTCATATAATATTTCTTCCAGCAAGATTGCTCTAAGTGTTGAAAAGGCAGCTGATGTGTAGATATAACTTTGCTGTGGGTGAGCTCTGGTAAACATAGCTGTTGGCTCACATCCCTTGCAGTGGGATGGGGTAAAGAGTAATATATTAATATTTTAATATAAAACAGAAAAATTATAAAAGTCAGGGTAAAAGTGAGAAAAATTGTGAATTGAGTTAAAGACAGTTTAATAGGTAAATCAAAAGTTGCATGAACAAGTAAAGTAAAAGAGGACTTAATTCACTAATTCCCACGGGCAGGTACATGTTTAACCACTTCCAGGAAAGCAGGACCTCATCACACATAACAGATACATGTGAAGACAAATACTGTAACCCTGAAAATCCCCCCTTCCTTCTTATTCCCCACAGCTCTACTTGCTGAGCACAATGCCATATGGTATGGAATATCCCTGTGGTCAGTTTGGGTCAGCTGCCCAAGCTGTGTCCCCTCCCAGATTCCTGTGCATCCTCAATGTACTCCCTGAAGCTGTGCAGTGTGAAACATAAAGACCTTGACTCTATGTAAGCATCACTAAGCCATATGTTATCAGCACTGTTTTTGCCACAGATCCAAAACACAACAATCTATGAGCTGTGATGAAGAAAATTAACTCATTCCCATCCAAAACAAGTATATCATTGTATATGTATACACAGAGAGAAGCAGTGAGAGTTATGCAGACACTTTTTTCCACTTCAACCTTTCTCGCGCTTGGGCTAAACTGAAATGGGAAGGAAGACTGTATTGAAACGGCTAAGTAGCTATATCTGTAGTGAACAATGTAATATTTCTATAGAATAATGTTTCACAAAAGAAAGTTCAGGAGGAAAAACAATACACTGACAATGAGGAATTTCTACAGTAGAGGACTAAAGTAACCTTGCTTATAACAACTCTTAAAAACTTAAAAGTTCCACCTTGAGACTGCTGAGATATACACTTTCAACAGAGAGAACTGCATATGGTATTTTTGGCAGTAACACCCTGATGTTCAATATATACTCCAACAGAAATCTACATCCATATGCTGCTCACAGAGGCTCTTAAATAAATACTTAGAAATTACCGAGAAGGGTGTAGCAACAGAACATGAAATGGTCAAATATTTTAAAATTTGATTGCTCAAATGTCATTTATGGCAACGACATCTGTCAGTTTCTACCTGGTGTTGTACAGCCCATATCTTACTCATGTGAAGGATCAATGTGTTTAACAACTGGAGAATGTCTTTCATGTGAGGTCGCAGATGGCAATATAGACTCACAGACAAAAATCTCCAAACGGGCACAAAAGGAAGGACAAGACAGAGCCCAGCTGACAGATAAGCCCCTCAAAACTGTAGACAGTCTACATGGCCTCAGACCACAAAGGCTGGAACACCAGTTTATTGTTCTTACAGAATATTGAAATAAGGTGGAAAAAACCCAACCACTTTAATCCAAGAGTGTTAAGGGGTTTGGAGAATTTATTTAACAAAAAACTGAGAGGAAGAATTTCCACTGAACCTGAGTAGAACTTAGTTGAAACAACGTATGTGATGGCACACAGGCTAAGATTTATGGAGTTTATATGAAAAAAAGTTTTCCAACAAGTTCTAATAGTATTTTACACAAAGAAATATATTCAGAATATTTCACTAGATAGTCATTCATAGCTATGTGCATCTTAAGTAATAAGAAGAGATACTGACTCTTGCTGATAAACTCTTCAAGAAAGTAATGTAGGACAAGGATGCTTAAGTTCTAACGCATACAAATTATGTATTATAACCAGCAAGAATTTTAAGGAAAATGCTAGGCAGGGTAGAAGGTGAGCAGTGAAAGGAGTAGAAATAGCCAGTGAAGGCAAGCAAGGGGGAAAACAATGACAGATTTGTAGAACACAAGAAGCTTGGCTTATATTAGTCTCTCATCAGTGGGACACAGAAGTACTCTGCACTGCAGCTGTAAACTCATTCAATGTTAGCTGGAAACCATCCAAATAAATTTATTTCAGAAAAAGACTGTGGATATTCAAAATGCATTTTTTCTTCTTTATTCTACTTTATAAAATAAATAAGCCCCATGTTTTTAGGCAAAACACTTCTGTCAGTTCAGCTTGAGTTTGGGAACAATTTTATTTCATTAAAGCCGGATTTTTTTGGGTTTTTGGTTTTTTGGGTTTTTTTTTAGTTTCATATGTGGCTTTTGTAGTGCAGATTGAGGAGAAATGTTCATCTGTATTAATCTTTAACCCTCTTCTATATTATCTGCCTGAAGCCAGTACAAAGATTATTACAGCTGACATCAATGTACTTTTTGATCAGACCCTGAATTAGGAAAGATTCCTGAATCAGTCCATAAAAGCAATATTGTCCAAGGTATAAAACAAATCGTGAAGGGGAAAAATAAAAGGCCCATTGAGGAAAATGGTTGCTAAGTTGGGAAAAAAAAAAGTCAAATTAAAAGATTGAGGAAGCTCAAACATGAAAGAAAATCAGCTGGAGATGGAAGATTTGCATCTAATAGCAAGATGAATAATTTACTTACTTCGTTTATTTAATATTTATGCAACATAGGCATGGATTTTGTGATTCTTGTGTGCAAGAAATTATTTTAAACAGTTCACAATGATAATTTTTTCATATTTTGAAACAGACTGTTTTACATTTATAATATAATGATTTTGAGGCAGGGAGCAGTGTTTGCAAATTTCCTCTTCAGTATATACTCTGTTACTCAGATTCAGGAAAATACATATACATAATCTAAGACAGAAAGTACCTCTGAACACAAGAAGTCTGTGAGATAGTATTACCTGAATTTGTGGGATTATTCTAGGACTGATCCAAATCGTACTAAAGCATATTCTGCTCAACAGCACAGAATTTGTCTTAAGATCCAGTAGCATCACATAGAATGAAACAGGAGCAGATAATCAAATGCGTAGGTACTTTTCCAGCTCTTAGGAAATGTTAAGTATAGTAGAAGAAATTCTTTGTAATTAAGATACAAGAAAATAGCACCTGAGTTTATCATTAAACACCACATGCAAGTTGTGAATTGTGAATTATTAATAAGAAGGTTAAGTAAATACTGTTGTGTTTCACAGAAAGATGGTTTTCAGTGAAACCTGGGATTTTAGATGGACATCACACTAGGTTAGGTATGCTACTTTGCTGGGAGAAACTATAGAAGATATAAATTGCAGTACACAGAAAGCTAAGGTGTTATGAATAGTTTATTAATAAGAGTATAGGACAAATTTTTGCTTAGAGAACTTGATTTTAAGTATAGCAAAAGACATTTTTGTATCAAACCATTTCTATTTGGTTTATTTAACTAGTTTTCTTATCAAACATCTGAATCGTGGTTAGGTGAGAAGATAAAAATGTAATTCCTTTATAGATAGAATCATATGATCAGAGAACCATTTAGGTTGCAAAAAGGCCTTTAAGATCATGGAGACTAACTGTAAATCTGACACTACCGAGTCTGGATCATCCCTCCTTCCCAAAATATGCATCCTGAAGGATACTCTCACAGACTAAGACTGAACAGCACTGGATCAGTACTCTCAAACACCCGCTGGGGTCTCATCCTGATCTAACACTGCTTTCATCCCCCAGCTGTCTCCAATTTTCCCCACAACAAAAGATATATAGGAAAGAGCAGCACTAGTGAGAAACTAGTGGCATTTGAAATGTATGTTATCTCTGTAACTACTGCTGTTCCTCATTATAATCTGCTGCTATTACTGTAACATGGGCAAGCCACATCACTTTTTCATCTGGTTTTGAGCAAAAAGTACCTCACTGGGCGTCCATCCATAGATGTTCTTCCAGCAACCACCCTTTGGAATTATCTATTGTGACTCTTTGGATGAAATTTCATTATCTACCAAGTTACCTGTTATTTCTAACGATAAGAAAAATAAAGAAATTCTAAGAATCTTCCTTGAGGTTAGCAGTTTTCAGTACTGAATGGTATAATATGATATGATTCTATGAATCCTCAGAAGAAGTAAATCAAAGCCTATAAGCCTTGAAATTATTATTTGTTTATTTATTTTATTTTTCTCTTGTCTCAACCAACCATTGTCAAAAAAGTTGGGATAGTAGAATTTTGCTTTCGGTTTATTCTTAATAGTAGCCAATAAAAAGCAATATATACCTGGAACCTCTCTTCTGTCAAAGTACATTACGTTCTTTTGAGTTTACATTTACTTTCTTTATATAAAGTTCATGTTTCAGAACAGCCTGTATACTGCAAATTGATTTATTTGGCTCTGATTCTGGGAAACATGTAATCTTGACTCAAATGCTAAACCTATTTCAGACTCCTTTAGGTGCATTCTTGTGGCCTCTCCATGAATAAACATGGACTTAAATGCACTCCTGAATCAAAGACAGGGATGCTGAGTTGTTTTTTTATTTTTTTGCCTTGGACTCACTCTGAAAGACTTGAGAGCAAGAATTCTCAAAAGGTAAATTGCATGTTTGACTGCACACATATGCAGAAACAGCTGTCAGGATCTTAGATGAAATACTTTAAATCATCTCATCTTTTCATGCTTATAAATTGTTTTATTCAGCAGATTCAATTGATAACAATAGGAGTATTTACAATGTTCCAGATTTTTTCCTAGACTTGCTCTATAGAGTATTAAGAGAGGAAACATTGATGCTGTTACTTTCACAGGGCAGAAAGCAGGATGTACGACTGTATTCACTGGACTTGGTCTCTTCTTTATGTGCCTTATCTTCCAAGGCACTTCCAGATCACTATGCAAAAACACTTTCATAAACACATCTCAAGTAATAAGAAAGCAGGAGCACACGTTTGGTATTCCAGCTAGGTGAATTTGAGCAAACAGTGAAGAAGATAGACAAAGGATTGTGCTGCATAGTCTTGTCTTGAATGTTTATCCAGTTCTCTGGTTTTGTGATAAATAGATTCAGAAAACATCTGCTGTCACAACACAGATACATTTTTTTTTCTCTGCAGTAATCATCAGTATCACAAGTCTAGCATTTAGACAGATTTATGAAAGATATATATATATATATTTTTAATTTTATACTAGAAATATGATTTAGGTGGGATACATTTATATATATTTCTGGGAGGAAAAAAGATTAATAATAAATGGAATATGAGCATTATGTAATGTTAGAGTTTCTTAAAACTGGGAAATACAATTTTATTTATTTATCTAATCTTTGGATTAGCCAGATTTCATTTGAAAGTTTTCTTTCTTTTTTTGTTTTTATTTGGTGCCTTTTCTTTGCAGGGGAGGGAGTGTGGGAGAGGAAGGAAATTGGGAAAGAGTGCATGGAATAGCTCAAAGAGGACTTCCACATCTTTATTTTCACTCCAAAACTCTTTTTTTTTTCTCCCAGCATATGTAATTTTAACAGTTCATATAATTTAATGTAATTATTATTTATTTGGAAAATTGGAATCAGAGACTTAAAATATAACAGAAAATTATTTGGAGCAAGCCAAAGAGCTGAGCTGTAGAGGACAGACCCTATATACCAGGAAGCCTGGGCATTCAGCTTTATAATAGTTACAGTGATCCAGGCTAGTGGGGACAGGATATAGATAGTTCCCCTTTGTGTGAATGTTCATAGCAAACTGATAATGAAATAAGATCATTTTGCACAACAGTGCTATCTAGACCTACAAACCTAGTGAGGAATGCAAGCACAACATCCATCAGAACCATCAGTGTGAGGAAATAATACCTGCGCTGGGAGACAGAGATAGGAATTGGCCAGCACTGTAAAAATATTCCCTTTTTTTAACTGGCATTTAATAAGCCCTGGTTTAACACTGTGCAGAGGGAGTTGCTCTATCTGGAACAACAAATTTCATTTTAGGATTGCATTAGATGAAACTGAAACGCATGGTAGAATATTGTTCTATATGTTCCTAATATAGCACTCCAGTACTCATATTTTGATAAAATTAATATAAGTTTTGCATTATTGCATACTGTCACGTGAGACTAAATTATGTAAGATTAATACAGTCGTGCCATAAATTTGGGGTTTTAAAGAAAGCAATATGATTTGACAAAAACATCTTACCTGCACAAGTTATGCTGTACCATAAATCTCTGTCAAATGACTTGGGAAGAAAACAAACTACCAAAATATGCCCAAACTAAAACAACCAAGAGTATGAAGATAATCTGTGTCATTCTGAAAACAAATGAGGCATGACTGAAGTTCCGCATTTACAGAGTATTTTGATAATGAAAGCAATCAATTGGGTTTGGTCCCCTCAATATAAACCTTGTTTAATCCAAATTTAACAAACACAGAGCATGTGTAAACTCTAACATAAACCGTTTCTCTTGAAATAAAGTCACAGAACAACAAAAGTTTTTTGAATAATCTAGTATGTCTTATGAAAAAAATAGAGGCTACAAAAAACCCTCCTTTTGCTCCTAGTAGAGAGAAAAAGGAATTGGCCTTGATGTCATAGAAAAATGAATAAATATTTAGAACTTGTCGTGACCTTTTATATATCTCTACTGTATTACAGCCTACTGTTCAGCAGAAAAATATGCTTTTCAACCCTCAGCACAGATTTATTAGGTGCTATACGATGTGCTCCTCCATCGAAAAGCCAAAAATAGCACATTCATAATGTCACATACTCAAGTGCTTCTGCAGTCTCAGAGGGTCTTTCTTATTGCATCTTGGCGAGTAAAAGATTTACAAGCACAACAGAAATGGCCTTTAAAAATCCCAGGTATTAATGGCAGCTTCCTGATAATAGTTTTATTGCCTTCTATTAAGAGCCTTATTACATCAGTCTAATACAATACTACTGTATTACTGCTCTAATACAATATGATGAATGAGTGCTACCTCTTCCATATTGCATTAACACCATATTAAGTTAATTGAATGCAGTCATAACTTAGTATGATGGATGAAATGAACACTATTGCCAGCAATTATGTATGGAAAAGGAAAGTCCATAATTCCTATATTTTCTCACATATTTTTTTATTGAAGATAGTTGTATGCAGTTCTAAAATATTCTAATGCCAGTTGTTTTTGACACTGCTCTGCATTTATTAAAGAGCTCTACAAAAAAGCAAATGCCAAAGTTTTCATATAGAAATAAACCACTGAGCTGACAGGATTTTCTTCATATTGTTGGTCAGTTTGATCATTATGTTGTGAGCAGAACTTTCTATTTCCGATTTCAGGGGCTACCAACATAGGTGTTGGTGTGATTGGCCGGGATAAAAAAAAAAAAACCTGAGATTTCTTTTCTTAGCATAGTTCTCCTTTATGTTTTTTTCCACCTCATGAGGAGACAGCCTCATACAAAGATACTTTAAGTAAGTCAGGAAGACTAATTCATACACAGAGAAACCAGCAATGCAGTTTTGCCAAGTTATAAGGGCATTACATACACCATAATGTGTTATGTGCTTTGTAGGTTTTTTCTTTTCTTCATATCTGAAAGTAATGAAAATTTTTCAGTCCTGGCACTCATATAAAGGACGTGGAGGCTGTATGTGCAATGTGCTAATGATAAACATGTGACAGTGATAAGCTTTAAGACTAAAGACTAAGGTATCTCTGGTGAAAAGTGTATATTCAGGTGGATGGAGAGGTTACCTTTCAGGGCTCTCAATAATTCATTCATTCACTACGTTGAATCAGCTTCTGCATATTATGGAGGAAAAATTTGTGAAGCTGTAGTAGAACAGGCATTTTTTACTAATGTCTGTGCTTAATTTTAAAGGCGTGTCTTCAACAAGAGTATTCATATACTTCAATATAGTATTCCTTTCACACAGTCTACTGACTTTAGGGGCAGAGTAAAAGAAATTACATAAAACATAGACAATCATTCGCATTCAGGTACAATTTACTAATTATATTTGATTTTGTTTACACCGAAATTAAGATTTTGCTCAAAAAGCAGATTTCAAAATTGCACAACACAGCACATGTAGAATCTAGAACTGAATAAGTTTATATCCTTGAGAATGTAGACCCATTCTGTAAATGTTATATAAGTGTTAATGTTATAATGTTATATAATGGTTAATGTTATATAAACCATCTTATCAATCAGCTGGTCAAAAGTAGCCGATTGAGAAATAAAAATAAGAATAAATATTTATGTATTGAAAAAAAGCAAGCCTGTCAAACACATTGACTTCATTCAGCCAAAAAGTTGGCATTTGCTCAGTGTTCACCATCAGCTACAAATACTTTCAAAATTATAAAGATTTAAGACTATACTTAGTTTTTTTTTAATAAAAGCATGTTTTCAATTATTTGATATAAAACATTTCAGTACTTTACCATTTGGAATAATTTAAAAAGTAAGAATGGCTACTCATGCATAATTAATAAATTCACAGAAGTTATGTATGTTCTAAATCAGGGAAAACTTCCAAGTGTACCAACTAGATGACTTATTATGGAGTATGCTTTCCACTGTTAGCTGAAGGAAGAGAAGGAACCTTTTAAAAATACATAGTGTATTGGTTTAACTACTAAAATAACTTTGAGATTTTATACTTAAACAGAACATAACAATATCTAGATTATATTCAAGCCAGGAACTGCTAAGCATTCAAAGTGAATCCTCTCAGAGAATATTCTTCATTCATTTTATAAAATGGTTTTTTTTGTTACCATGATACATTTCCCCTATCATGAAACATGTTCTACTAATTTTTTTGTAGCTAGTATTTAATCTTATATGACTATGAACAGAGAATTATTACAAATCATAAAGAAAGTTGTTTAACCATGATGATTTTGTGAGAAGAGCTAGTGGATAGCAAATACCAAAAGATATAAATTATTTTTGTGAAGATTAGACCTTTCCTGGGAGGCAATATGAGTTGGAGGCACAGCTCTAATCCCAGCACTGCATTTGATTTCAGGGTTGCTTTTCTGAAAAATGCATTGAAAGGCAGGCTGAAAAAGCCCCCAAACAATACAACAAAGAGATTCCTACCAGAACAAAACACTTTGTGTAATACACTCTTCTCACTTTGGGGAGAGATTCAGAATAAGAATGCATTGAAAATTTGAAAAATATCAGATATTTCAGTAAATGCACTACTGACAATTACATGGAAGATTTAAGAATATGTATAGTGAAGCAGGTAGTACTGCAGCCATGACATTATATTTCAGGCTGTACTAGTTCACTGAAACCTGTAGACCTCCATCTCCAACTATACTTATCTTCATAAGACATCTTGTGCTCTTTTTAATCTTAAATTGTCAAATTTTTTGTCAGTGACAAGATAAACGTAGCCAAGTAAGCAGTATGGGAAATAAATGTCATCTAAATTTACAATATTAGAACTTAAAGACTAAGGTCAGTACCACAAAAACTGTCAGAAACAACCTGTGACCAGATTTCCTACCAATAAAATTAGCCTTGGAGTGGCCTATCATATTTCTAGGCACTTTTAGATAGCAGGTTAAAAGGCAGTAAATGTATTCTAACAACTATACGCAGATTTCTTAAAATAATTTTTTTTATGTAGAAATAAATGTAGACTAGAAGGATGAGAGAAGGAGGAACAGTTTCAGTCACACAGATGGAGTCTGTGAGCATTTTTTGGAACCTTGGCAAAATTGTTTCTTGCCTGCATCTCATGACCTGTGTCGAATTATTAACCTAATTCTGTTCAGTGTAGATTCACAGTGTATGCTCTGGAGATTGGCACCTTCAATATCAGTAACTGATGTTAAAATATTTGTCTTACACATTTTTGGGTTGGTAAAAATGGTATTGCAGGGAGATACTACCAACTAGACTATAGCACAATTTATTGCTATTCTTAAACCTAGTCCTCTTAGGTTTAACTATCCTTTCTATTTTAAATCAGCAAATATTTCAAGTCAGAACATGATTTTGCTCCCTTCCAGTATTAACAAAGGATCTTATTTCCCATTTGGTAATGTTTAACAAAGTTATGAAGTTAGAGCAATGACTCTGAGAGACCATGACATGTCACAAACAAGACTGAAATAATTTTACCTTACTTATTTTATCAAGATACTAATACTTAACAAGCATGTTAATTTTTTGAAGGCCTGATTTATTAGACAGTGGACATTTAAAGAGTTTGGAAAAAGGGAATTTCTCAGGGAATCAGCCCTCTGAAAATATTGAGGGCTTCAATAACAACATATTTTTGGAAAAATAGCTTTCTTTATTATAAAAAGTCTCAGAAAGATGCTCGCACTGGAGAACGCTGGCATGTTCAGAGACAAACTTTCAAAAATATGGTTTACGTGTTCCTTAACATGCTAGTGATAGATCCTTATCGTATTAGTGATATACAGTACTGTATGAATCTTTCACAACAGTTGCACACTTCAATAATGCCTATGCCTGAAACTTATGGCAGTGCCCAGAGCCATGTATGTTTAGTAGCACTGAGCTGTAAAGTGATGCTCTGCATTGCAATCTACAGAGAGAAAGTGAACAGATATACCATGAGAATATTGCTACAGCTGAATCAGAAGCATTCTAAATCCAAAGGGACACGGGAAACTAGTAAGTCAGAAAAGAGGTGGCTCCAGGTAGCTCATCTATATTAGTCTGCAGTTTCAGAGGGATCTGTACCGACATATGTAGCCTTATAAGACAAGGACGGACCTGTCATCCATTTTGTGACCTTCCAGTGAGAAAATGAAGTGTAAAGCTGACTTGAAGATAATCTGGTATGGGTAGTAACCATCCTGTCACTTCTGTTAGTGTATGGGCACATGCTTCGTGCACTCATATCTTGTTCACTTCAGCTATGTTAAAATTCAGAGAGTATTTCACTTTCTATCATGCACAAATCACTGTCATCTTTCAGAACCAGTAATGGAGGAGTCATACAATGTTTTCAAATGCAATGTGACTGTAGAGAATTCAGAAGCTTAGACCTTATCACAATCAGTCTTTTAAGGCGCAACATTATTGATCAACATTTTAGGCAGGGCACTGAATAGAAAATATACTTTACTTTGTTTCTTTACTTGTATTGATGAAAAAAAAAACTTAAAGGAATTTTGTCAGAACATGCCAAAGGCTTTATTCTTTTTTTCATTTTATACGAATCAGCATCAAAATTTCTATATCTCTCTTTCCAATGCTGAGTTAATTTTCTTTAAAAGTACTTGCATCTATAAGTTTTAAATTTTTGCTTTATTTAAAATAAAGAACATGAAGGCTAAGATCTATATCAACATCCTGTGCAGATACTTAGGAGTGCAGGAAAACATAAAAAGTATGTCCCTCAACCACACAGCTTTCATAAGAATGGTATTCTAAAAAATTATATTACAGTGTCTGCAACTTATAGGAGATTCATTTGTTTTCACTAAGAAATATACCAATTGTCCTTCTGGCAGAGTATGCCAAATTAAATTAAGGAAGTTTAAAGATAAATAAATCAATAAATAGATAAATAAGTTTTACTCCTTTACACCAGTTTTGCATCTTGCATTTAGGGCAGCTCACCCTGAAAATGAGCAAGTGGTTTGCTCTGCGTTTTGCCTCCAGAGACTCGATGTGATGATACAGCTGTAAAATTTGCTAAGTGTAGAGAGCTGAAAGGATATTTGAGATCTCCTGAATGCCATAGTATGAGCTCTTTTCCAGAGAGCACCTCTCTCTTTGAGGGCTGTGTGAGTTACACTCTGAAAAGCAGTGCAGCTTCTCTCATCTTGGAATGTAGCTGTGACTTAGTTTCAATAAAGCTTTTGCTGTGTTCAGCTTTACTAGTTTACTCAATATAATTCAATTCCTGATTGAGTCATGACAACTTGGTGTTGAAAAAGCAGGAAAAATATCTTTGAAAACTCTTTATTGAATACGTCTCTTTGGAATATTGCCCGTATTAATATGTATTTTTAAGTACTCTCTGGCATTTAAATCCATTTGACTTTTATTCTTCTGGAGAAGTTCTTTTCGATCTGAAACATACTCAATGAGGTGTCTTTTTCAGTGAAATCTTGTATACAGTGTTAATCGCCAGTAACAGGTATTTTTAAAGACCACAGATGACACATGGAAAACTTCAACAATAATTTCATGTAGAGTTATGTAGAATATATATGGTGCATTTTGTGCAATTATCTTCCCTTTATTATGAAGAATATTTGCATATAAAAAGTCTATGTTCATCTGCTTTTGTTGCTTATTTCTCACTTTAGGATGTAATCTTCAATTTGAAGCCTTATGATTATAGAATCCTCCTTAGATATGCTTATTATGGCATAAAGGTAGGTTTATATCTTCAAGCTGAGAATAAGAAAAAAGAACAGATGAACCCTTAAATATCACAGATCCTGTTGATAGGTGGATATGTCTAGTAGAAAAGGACAAGAGAGAAGAAATACAGAAACTGATACAAAAATAAAATAATTTCAGGCCATACTTATTTTCCCATGTTTTCAAGGAAAAGCCCACAAGTCATCAAAATACAGAGATAAAACATAAATGATACAAGTGAATGGTCTATGTATAATTTTATGTAAATCATATAAATGTATAATTGATTTTATAATTCATTTCATATAGTCCTTAAAATGTATTTTTATTATTTGCATAAAATATTTTTCTACCTAAAGCTTAAAGGCGTTGTTTTAACTGACTCTCCAAAAATACCCCCCAGAACACTTAAGATAACCAAGATGACACAAAATCAAAAACAGACAAGAAACTCTTCTAAGAGAGAGATAAATAATGTGATTACTCAACATGGAATGTCATTAAGGAATCTTGACTGACACCTGCCCGAGTAACACTGTTTACTTAAAAAGACTAAAGCTCAGTTCATGGGCTTAGAAAAGTAATTATACTGCTTCATTAAAAGAAGCCAACCACAAAATAGTACACAAAACCATAACATTTGATTATATTCTTTGTTCTGCTTTTGGGCAACACTTTAAGGCTTCATGCTAAACTATTCCCTCTAGAAAGTGACAGTATACGGACTTTAATAGACAATTTCTTTTCCACCATAGCCTGATTTTTTTCATTCTGAATGTTATATTGATTTTTCCTTCTTTTCAAAGCCAGTCTAAATTAGCCACTGTTACTAGACAAAAAAGTTTTGGCATCCATCTAGAATCCTTATATTATACATTTATTCTTGTAAAAAGTCCTTGTAGGAATATAACCATAATAATAAGCAGAAAGCATGTTCTTTCTGCTCTATGAATTTGGAATTCTCTAGAAAATAGAAGATACACTTTTTTTTTCTTTTATCCTCATAAGAAAGTGGATGCAAAGGCTTAGATAAGTTGGGATATTCAGGTGTCACTCACAGTGCTGAGGAAAAGGTCAAGGTATTCTTGACACTGATACTCTTAAGTCCTGTACACAAACTGCTGGGACACTGTTTTACTTAGTGGTACCTCTTTCTGTTGTCATTTAGTACAGGGATGGAGAATGAGATCTCTGAGCTTTAAGAAAACTTATTTGTCACCAATGGTATAGGGGACAGAAAGAAGGTGACAATAGACTCCATGATTCAGAAGGCACAAAAGGCATTTATTAAGAGAAATTCACACTTCTTATAGAGACGATCGTGGACCTAAGACCTGATTAGCCTTCAGGAAACACTTCTCACACCATTGGTCAATTGGAACAACTCCTTGTAACTATCTTATGCAAACACCAGGTGCAGAGATTGAGATAATAAATGTTTTAATTCTTTCTCTGAGCTTTCCCATTGGATGAGCCTGTGAAATTATCTTTCTCTCTTTGACTGAGACTGTGAGAATACCTCACTTATTACTGTTTTATATTGTATGGAGCGATATCTTTTTATTTGTTGGATCCATTCTAGATCAAAACGTATGGCTACTTATATGTTAACTCATTCAAAGAAAGTAAATAAAACATTGTCCATAATCTAGGCCCTAGGGCCTTATCCTTCTGACAGTAAATATTTAGTCATCTTTGAAAAAACTATGTACTTTATCAAAAAACAATAGAAGTAAGGAAATTGCTGCCACATTCAATAAAATAACTTCATGGATGTATTAGCCCTCTACTGAGACACATAGAAAGACCCACTTTGCTGATTCCCTGAACTCACAACTTTTTTTTTATAATTCTAACATTTTTCTTTATTTTATTTATTTAGGAAAAAACTGTTATTGTGGTTATTAAAAACTAATTTTAATAATAATAGTAATTATCTAGTGTTGCTAAAACAATAATTTGATTTAATGGGACTGAACTCAAATATCTTTATATCAAAGCGAGTGAAAAGTTTATGATCTAATCCTTAATGAGTCTTTTGAAATATATTTATTGTAAAATGATTCAATTTCAAACTCTTGTACTTGAGAGAATCTAATGGAACAAGTTATCAAGAACCACTACAGACCTTGGTGCCTTATCCATGAGCAGATCTGCACTGTTAATTTTAACACTGAGAAAGAAAATTACATCTATATTATGTATTTAATGCAAGTAGAAATAAAAATGAAATGTTCTTTTGGAACACTATTCAATATAATATATTTTAATGAAAACTAGTTACAGTTTTAATTAGGTTGTAGTCCCTTGGTACCTGAAAGATCAAAAGGACAAAGAGTCAAATTCAGAAAAAGGTGTTTTGGTTTTCATTAAAATATAATGATACCCTTAACGCTTCTTGATTCTTTTCATAGTCAAAGATTAACAATAACAGATTAGGAAATAGTAAAGATAGGTGGGGTTTTTTTTGTCTTGAATGTCATATTAGAAACAGGAAACCATTTTGATTATGAGAGCAGTTACTTTGTATGAAAGGTAAGTTCTGTGCCTCATTGACAATGTAAACATTTTAGACCTTTCTGTCAAAATATAATTGACCATTCTGTACATTAAAAAAAAAAAAATCCAACTCCCTTTGCAGAAAAGAGGAAAATTTCAATAGGTAAGGCAGTGAATGCTTTTCTTAAAAGTAGGTGGGTTATTACATACCTTTCCAAAACAGTATCTTTACCAGTGAAGGAGCAATTTTACTGTTTTGTATGGATGGCGGGTGAAATTCAGTGGACCAAGGTTGATTCACTGGATCTTCTAGGCATTGCTGAAGTTAAATAAACAGACAAACAATCCTCCAGTAAATAAACATACTGGGTCAACTGTGTTTCTAAGGGTAACATTTAAATTTCTGGCATCAAGAGAATTCATATTCTCTGGAAGTATCTACAGGCTCAGACTAGTTTACAAAGAGTTTTGCTTGTCTCCAGGTATTTTGCAGGTAGTAGCAAGTCAAGGTTCATTTAAATGTGGAGCAATTATTCTAAAGTCCAGGGCCCTGTATATCCTGTATATCTCTCTCGGAGTGAGGGAGAGTGTTCCACAGTCTCTGTGCTGAGCTTAGCAACCAGCCTCCACCAAGAAAATAAAAACAAGACAGAGGGTCTGAAGCCAACTACACTCCCACTTCAAATCAAGACATTATTTTAAAATTATACAGGTATCATAAAATTCTAAACTCTGTGACAAGCTGAAGAGCATTACAGATGTTATCTGTTTTATTTGTAGTTTATGAACTGTGTATTATGTTCTTTTTAACATGATGTGACCAGGTATCAGAAAGTAAGAAGCAAAACCTGTATGCTGGCCTTGTCCTTGTTGTTAGTGTCTGGGTTGCCCTTTTATTTCTGTTCTATTGGTTTTGGTTACTTTGTTTTCTCTTTAAAAGACTTTGTTCTAGTTTTTGCTCAAATACAAGCTAGCTTTGGTGTTTAAGAGCCCTGTTTATTTATATTCACTAAAAAGAAAAAAATCTATCCAGTAAACTCACAAAGCTCTAAAGATTTTGGAGCACTGACAGTCTATGCTGAGACACAATTTCCTAATCTGTCCTAATCTGTGTATCCTTCCAGCTTTGCATGGTGGTGCTGATTATTTTTTTATAGTAAACTGATGTCATGGTTTGACACTGGCCCAATGCCAGGCACCCATGAGAGTCGAGAGTCGCTTGCTCGCTCACCCTCCCCTACTACAGCCCAGCAGCGGCGGCAGAAAAAGAATTAACAAAGGGTTCATGAGTGAGATAAGGAGCAGGAGAAGCACTGCAAGGGCAAAACAGGCTCATCTTAAACTGCAAAGTGAATTTATTACTAACAGAATCAGAAGAGGATAATGAGAAGTAAAATAAGCCCTTAAAACACCTTTCTCCCCTCCAGCCCCTCTCTCCTTCCCACTGACAGTGCAGGGAGACAGGGCATGGGGGTTTGGTCAGCTCATCACTGAGATTTTCTTCCACTGCTCCAGGAGTCCTTCCCCTGTGAGACCGTGGGGCCCCTCGCACAGGAGACAGTTCTCAGTGAATTTCCGTGGTGTGGGTGTGCTCTCACACGCAGCAGCCCTCCCAAAACTGCTGCAACGTGAGTTCCTCCCACAGGCACACAGCCCTCCCAAACCTGCTGTGACATGGGTCTCTCTTTCCACAGGGTGCAGTCCTCCAAGGACAGGCTGCTCCAGCCTGGAAGCAAGGGCCCTCTCTCTCCACCAGGTCTCCCACTGGATCACAGCCCCCTCCAGGCATCCACCTGCTCTGGGATGGGCACCTCCCCCACGGGCTGCGGGTGGATCTCTGCATCCCCCATGGTTACTCCACCCACAGCCCGTGGGGATCTCTGCATCCCCCATGGATCCCCACAGGCTGCAGGGGCACAGCTGCTTCACCATGGTCTCACTGTGGCCTGCAGAGGAATCTCAGCTCTGGTGCCCGGACCACCTCCAGTCCTCCTCCTGCTCCACTGACCTTGGTGTCTCTGTTGTTTTCCTCACGTGTTTTCATCTCCTTGTCTTCTCTGGCTAGAAGCAAAAACTGTGTGATTTTGTTTTGATTTTGTTCTTAAATATGTCATCACAGAGGCATTACCAACCTCTTTCATTGGCCCAGTTTTGGCCAGCAGCATGTCCGTCTTCAGAGCCATCAGAGATTGGCTCTGCTGGACATAGTGGAAGCTTCCAGGAGCTTTTCACAAAAGCCATCTTTGGGGCCCCCCTGCTGCCAAAAACCAGGCTGTGCAAAACCAGTACAACTGAATACACTGATGGATAGAATATTTAAAATTTGCTTACTAAATTACTAAAAGAAAACTACCAAGCATCAAAAACAACAACAAAAGTTAATGAAAAGAAAGGGGAAAAAAGCACTGCCNAGCCCGTGGGGATCTCTGCATCCCCCATGGATCCCCACAGGCTGCAGGGGCACAGCTGCTTCACCATGGTCTCACTGTGGCCTGCAGAGGAATCTCAGCTCTGGTGCCCGGACCACCTCCAGTCCTCCTCCTGCTCCACTGACCTTGGTGTCTCTGTGTTGTTTTCCTCACGTGTTTTCATCTCCTTGTCTTCTCTGGCTAGAAGCAAAAACTGTGTGATTTTGTTTTGATTTTGTTCTTAAATATGTCATCACAGAGGCATTACCAACCTCTTTCATTGGCCCAGTTTTGGCCAGCAGCATGTCCGTCTTCAGAGCCATCAGAGATTGGCTCTGCTGGACATAGTGGAAGCTTCCAGGAGCTTTTCACAAAAGCCATCTTTGGGGCCCCCCTGCTGCCAAAAACCAGGCTGTGCAAAACCAGTACAACTGAATACACTGATGGATAGAATATTTAAAATTTGCTTACTAAATTACTAAAAGAAAACTACCAAGCATCAAAAACAACAACAAAAGTTAATGAAAAGAAAGGGGAAAAAAGCACTGCCATATATGAAACATTTTTTTTTCCTAAAGAAATCAAGAGTAAGAGTCATAGCACTACACCATCCAGGGGAAAGAATAGTGAAAATTAAGATTGTAGAAAATGTGGAACACATGGGAAAACCAGTAATACTTCAAATTGATATACTTTTGCCTTGTACAAAAGTACAACTAATTAGATTTTTCTCATCTAATAGAATATAGTTTTCCCACCATTTTCAACAAAACAATTTGTTTTGCATAGACTATAGTTCAGTACAGGATAGATGCCTTTATATATCTAATCCATCTACTCTAGCATTCTACAATTCAATTGATTTCTAAGATAATTAACACGTCTCCAAATTGTGCTGGCACTCGTCTGCACTCAAGCTGCTAACCTAGTGCTAGCTACAGCCACTGGCTTTGGAGATCTTACTTAGATAACCTTAATTTTTGCCACTTTTATTGGCTATCTTGATAGTCTCACTCATTTGGTGAGTTTCACCAGAAGAATATCTTTTACTGTGTGCTCTAAACTAGAATATTTGCAAACAAAAGACTACAGGGTGAGGAACAGAGATAGATATATGTCTGCATTAAAAGATATCAGGAGAAAAAAAATTCAATGTTAGAGTTTAATACTATTAAAATTAATAACATCATGCCATTATTTAAACTATTATACAATAATATGTCTATATGCATAATCTATGACTGCTTCAAATTAATATTATGTCTTTCCCCCCTCCTTTTCTGTTAATTTAATTATAATATGGGAGAAAAACATTTCCCAAGTGGATATGAAAGGTTATCTTTGCAAGTCATTCTTAGATCAAGATTTTGGTTCTAAATTATAACATGCTATGAGGTGTTGAAAGTCTAAGGTGGAGCTATTTCCCAGAGTAACACAACAAATCCTGCACTCCCACCCACAGACACATCAACACAGAGAGTTTTCAGCCAAGGCTTGCAAATACAGAACATATTCTTCATTACTGAATTGCGTCTGACTGAGTCAAAATCCAATATCTTCTCCAGGTACTCAGTAATTCCTTTCCAAATAATGTTATTTTTTTCTTCTTTCTTTAATAGTCACACGGAAAAGGGTCAGCCAAGTCTTGTGACTTTGTTTTATGCAAAAGAATCCCTCACACATAAATAGGGAATGTAGATGTTATAGTATTTAAGTAATCATTACAGTTTTTTGTTGTTCATAACTGACAGAAAATTCACATAAAAGAAAGTCCAGAATCTGGTTTTGATTGGGCTTTGATATCTCCTCTGACATAACAGAAGGTACTGTGTCTTTGACTTTTCTGAGAGATGCATTTTATTATGTTTACATCATGAAATTCTGTAGTTTTCTGTCTGAAACTCTTTCCCTCTTAACTGTCTTATTTCATACACATTGCTGATTTTTTTAAAAAGATTAAAAATTCCTTTAAGTGATTAGTAACAGTGATTTAGCTTTCAAAGAACACTGCTATTGACAATTATATAATTTTCCAAAATACTCTTGATAAACTTTTGAGCTTTGCAGAGACATTTGTACATGTATTTTTCTCATTATTCCTTAGAATGTATATGAATGCAAGATATATTTGTAGATCTGTAGCCCAGTATATAGCATTACAGACCTCAGTGCATTCCCTTAAGACTGGACTCCGTGTGCTCCCAAGGAAAAGAGCTAATGAAATAAACAAGTAAATAAACAAATCATAATGACTAAAAGATACTTACGATTGCATATATATATATATATACATAAGAGGCACATAGTTTACTTTTTCTTTGAAAATATGAAAGAGAAAATAATCATTAAATCTAGAAATGGCATTCTTGTTTTTAATGGAAAAGTTAAACTATTTATTTAATGTTTAAAAATACCAGAGTTTTAAAAAGATATTTGGTAGTTTATTTGTAAATACTTTCCTATAGGAGACATGTTGATATACCTGTTGAACCTTGGATGGTAAAAACTCTTTTATTAAATCTTCATATATGTACATACTTGTTTTCAGTAGAAAAGAGAAATTTTAATCAGATAAAAATAAATTGTCCATTGAGGCATTTTGATAAAGAAATATAAAGTTGAAACTAGTTATGTATCATTAATAAATAAAGACCGCTAAAAGCTGGGAAGTAGAAACTCAAGCCCAAGCACAGTTCCGTAATAGTATATCTATTTTAAGAATAGATAAGCCAGCTTGAAGAAGTAATATTTTAATCATAAGTTCCTAATGGTAACTAATATATTCCTTAGTCAGAGTTGAAAATGTTTCAAAGATTCTTGATTCTGTATGAATTACACTCATAAATGAAATTCAAGTTTTCATTATTACTGTATGTACTATTAAAAAATCAAAATGCTTCTTTTTCAAGTAGTTTAACTTAAATCAGGGGATTGTATTATACTCAGCATTATTTTCCACTTTGGTTAACACAGTGCTATTAAACAGTTCATTTCAATCTGTCTCTTAATTCATATAAAATATTATGCTTCAGTCTGCCTGTTTCAATGCCTGCCTTTTAAAAGGGGAAGCAAGTGGAGTTTTGCACAACATAAAAGAACCGGTGCCTGCAGAATTACTGAGAAACAACAGGGAAACCTCTGTGATACTCCGCAAAGAAATCAGGACATATTTCTCTAGTAAGTTGTCATGGGTGATGGCCCAGCTAGGCAGCCAGAAAGTCATGATCTTATCTTCAGCACTGAAAAATCTCGGGACCCATCTGCGTTGAGTTGACTTGGGCTGGCCATCAGGTGCCCACCAAGTCGTTCTATTATTCCCTGCCCACCAACAGGACAGATAGAGTAAAGCTCACGGGCTGAGATAAGGACACAGAGGTCAGTCAACTGTTACTAACACAGGCAAAATAACTGGACTTTGGGAAAATAATTTCATTTATTGCCAATTAAACAGAGCAGGATAACAAGAAATACAAACTTATTTAAAACCCCCTTCCACCCAAACCCTCCTTCTTTCTGTGCTTAACTTTATTCCTGAATTCTCTACCTCCGCCTCCTCCACAGTGGAGCAAGGGAATGGGGGTTGTGGTTAATTTATCACAGGTCTCTGCTGCTACTTCTCTGAGATGTTTGAGAGGACATCTCGAATTCTTCCCTTGCTTCAGTGTGGGTCCCTTCCATAGGGTGCAGGACTTGAAGAAAAGACTGCTCCAATGTGTGTTTCCCACAGGGTCACAAGTCCTGCCAGTAAACCCCCTCCAGCATCAACTTTTTCTGCACAGGGTCACAGGTTCTTATCCAATGTCGGCTTCCCCAGAGAAGCCACGCTCCAGCGTGGGCTTCTTGACAAAAGCTGATGTGGATGCCTTGTTATTGAAAGGTTCAAGGCCAGGTTTTATGGGGCTTTGAGCAACACGGTCGAGGGCATGGCGCAGCTACCCGTGCCAGGGGGGTTGGAACCAGAGAATCTTGTCATCCAAACTACTCTATGATTCTTTGATATAACTATTACGTGTCATTTTGAAAAAGAAAAAAAAAAAAAGCGAAACAACCAAAGCAAAACCCCAACACTAAAGCAGGTGACTCTTCATTTTCTCTAGTAAAAGGAGATACTTCAGGCTTCACAGGAATGTTACAAATAAAATAATTAGCCTTATATAAGATACAAAAAGTACTGTAAATACGTTGCTCGCTTTGACAGCTTAAATTGATGTCTACGTATAGCAGAGGGATTTTTAGGGAATTACTTCAGTTAAATTTAAAACAATCCACCAGAAAATAGCTTTTCCAAGAAGGCTTAATCTTCTACTAACAAAATTCTTCACAGCTTGTCTACTATAGTTTGTGTTCATATTTGTGCATTTATTTATGATCCTTTGTCAATTTCCATGTTAGAGTGTTTTGAGCTTTAAGTGATAAATCTGCCTTAAATGGGAGTAAAGGAGCAAGTTACTTTGAGAACGGCATACTTCTGTTCAGAGAGGTAAGGCTGCATTAAAAATGCAAACTTCCTTTTGAAATTGCCTCTCTGAAAATCCACATGAACCAAAGCTTTTCTCTCTTTCCATTCTTTACTTGTGAACAGTGAACAACTGGTTATTAGTACAGTTGACTCCTTCCAAGTTGTCTGATAACATTAATTTAATTCCTTCATGTAAACTTGGATGGGACTACAGGGAGATGAGTGAACAGTGCTAACATGGGAGCGTGAGGATTTTCCTTTAGGGCTTTATCAGAGTCTAATACATTCTGGCCAAGTTTTTTTAAATTATCTACTTGTGGAAAGTGTTATGCTTAATAGTGAATTTTAATTTTTTATGCTATACTGAATTTTAATTTAGTGAGGGATACAACTGTATAGGTAAATCACAGGACAGATGCAATTACACCTACGAGAATATGACAGTTGTAATTTACAGCAGAATCACAATACAAATGCAATGCTCACTAATGCTCTGTAGTCTTAAAGATTATTTCACTGTAGAGACAAAGCCAGTTGATCCACTTGACTGATGAAATGCACTCAGCTGATGTGGCTGGCTGGTTCATATGTAGCCATTTATTCAGGCCACCCTTCAGTCCCCTTTGTGCTGAGATAAATTCAGCATTCTTTGCAACAGCCACGGTCAGCCAATACATATATTTTCCCCTGAGCCTCATGAATGACCCTTCTGTGTCAGACTTCTCAGAGTGTTCTTCCATTTTAGGGTTTCAATAAAGACTGAGAGTAAATTGCTGGCTGAAAAGTTTTGGATACAATAAATCTACATGATTATCATTCATTTGGATTTGAAATTATTAATAAACATAAATAAATAAAAACTAGCATTTAAAATGTCCAGACATATCTATCTGAAAACCTTATATACAAGAAATCAGGAGAAATACTTTTAAAATTAATTGCTGCTTTATCATCTTTCTGTTCAAAGCTGGTTTTTGACACCAAATTTGAATACCTATTTAGCAAAGTAAACTCAAGGCTTGTCAGAAATATTTCTCCAGAGATGTGACACAGAACTATGTCAGTAGAGAAGCTAATGTTCTCACCTTATTTTAGGTATGAAGGAGGTTTGAATTCAATGAAAAGAACTAACAATGAAAAATTACTTTGGCATTTCAAATGGTTAGATTGAATTTATATTTTTGAACACTATTTTGCATTTCCAAAGAATACTGTGACATAATAATTAGATTAATGGTATATGATGCACTATGCTAGATGAGAAAAATGACAAATTTGTGTTTTATAAAAAATGAGTAATTTTATTGTCATATATTTTCAAAAGGGCAAAGCCCATATAGAAGAAAAAAGAAGAAAATATTTCTTTACTTTGGGATTTTGGGACTATGGTTCATACAGTAGCAGTGAGCCTGTATTGTCAAGGCTAATCATACAGCAGAGAAAACAACTAATTTCATAGAGAAAATATAGTACCTGTCCAAAAATGCAGTGAAGAAGTTGTTCATAATGGAATCCAGTTTTGGAGAAAAAAAAAGGCAGGGGAAAAAAAAAAGTGAAGCTTTAGAAAAGCTCATCCCTCAGCAGATTTAAGATGTTGAAGCCAAGCATTCTATCTAAAGGTTATTAAAAAACATAAATAAGAAATTTGGTTTTAGCATCACAGGGGTTAAATGACACTACTTGAAGAGAAAGTCATAATGAAAACTCAGTTTTGGAAGCTACACCCAAACATAATGAATTTAAAAATTCTGAAACTATTTTTGGAGGGATTTGATAGAACAGTCCAAGAGATATTTGTTTCATACAAACAAACAAACAAACAAACAAAAACCCTCAAACAAACAAAACAAAATAAAACCAGCTTTGCAGTGATCCACCAGGTCATTTAATTCCACTAAAAGAACTGGGTATATTGAGTCATCTTCTTGCTGGGCAACTGCTTTAGCCATCAAATAAAGCACAGTAAAACCAGAATAAAATGTTTAGTCCTCAAATTAAATTAGTTTCTTTTTGGAAGATATATTAAAATTAAATGTAAGTTTTTAGCTCAAATATATTTCTGTGCATTTGAAATTATACCCTTGTAGTCATACTGAGAGAATAATGGTAATGAAAAAAGTGACTGATTTCAAACTGTTTTTAAAAATTCACTTTTAATGGTAAGGCTGACAGAATGAGTCAAATTAAAGGTTTTCCCATTCTTGTGCCCTATTTAAGACAGCAACAAATACTGGATATTCAGGAATATGAATATGGAATAAACATCATAACTCCTCCCTAGAATAACTTTCTTAACTTCAAAATTTTTTTTCTCAGTCACTTCTGTTCTTAGTAGCTTTAAACAGATTTTTCTTCAGGTCATAAGTGCAGTTAGGCATATTTTGTAGTAGAAAATGAGCTGCATAATGTAGCAAATCAAAGTTTCTATACAAATATCAGAACTGCATTAGCTATAGTTTAGGCATGGATCTTTCAATCATTTGCTTTAAATGGAAATTATCATGTTATTTTGTCTATTAATGTCTAAGCTTTTATTTGCCTTGGGTCCAATTTTTTGTATTTCCAATAAACAGAAAAATCATTAGTATTGATGCATAATGGAATTAAAATAGTTCCTTCAAAACGTCTTGAATTTTTTGTACACAACATTGACAAAAAAATCAAAGTCTCTATTGGACTTGTGGCTTTTGGCATTTCCCTCTTTTCAGGACTCCAGATAAAAGGCAATGGTCTTTTGCATTACCCCTATATTTTATACTATCAGTTTAAGGATTTCTTACCTTTTTCTTCCCCCCTGCATGAAAGTGGCTCAGAATTGGCTATTGTCATAGTCTAGTGATCCCATAAGTGCATCAGGAATTTCTAACAGCCACTCTTCCCAGTGTGATTGCCCTTGTTACTGCAGGTGACAAGGAAACCAAGGAAGATTTTGCCCAGATCTTGCTGGAAGGATGAGGTAGCAAAGAGCAAAACACTGAAATAGCACTCACATTCTCAGTAGAACTCAATATATTCTCATATTCTCTTATAACTTTACAGCTATAGGAAAGATTGCAAAAGTTTTATCAGGTTTCATTTAGACATCCTGAACAATATGTGTCTGGGAGACAACACTTCCCAAAAGCAATCATGAATTTGTTGCCTCAATACTAAGACAAAATACAATTAACAGTCAACTAAGCAAAAAAAAAAAAAAAATCAATAATCTATTAAGTAGGTACAGTACTCTGAACTACCCTTGTGACTTTTGATTCCTCAAAAGAGCTAAAAATTGATTTAATGCATAGTTTCTAATTGCAGCTATAGATTGCTTTTGAAATCTATATAGTTCACCTTTTTTCTTCTGTGTTTTCAATTTTACTTGCCATTTGTTCTGTTTTATTCTCCTTTGTTCTACCAAGATGAACACTTTTCAATTTTCTATGCATAAGTCATTACCCCTTATTGTTGCTTAGTGGGTCCTTTGGCATCTCTAGCTTAAACCGAGTAATTAAAAGAGCTCAGCAAATCCTTAGCCTGAGCTTTCTACAAAGCAGAAAAGTGAATTGTTCCCCCAGTGGCTGCTGTTGAAAGGAAAGAAGGAAATTGAGGAAACAGGATGATTAAACTTTACACCACTACCTCATATTTTATTCAGTGTGATCATAGAATACTTAGGTAGTTCACCACCATGGGGAAATTTTTCATGTTGATTGATAGCAGTAGCTCCTACTTTCAACATGAGGAATTAAGATTTAAAAATATGTAATGATTTTAAAGTACTTCAATGTAAAAAACTGTTCAACTAACCAGATTTCATCTCAATGCAATCTATTTAAACTGATGTGCTGAAGCAGAAAGTGACTGACCACCATTTAAATGAACAGCGACCCACAAAAGCTAAATATTAGGTAGTTCAACAGATGCTGCTATTCTAAGTTACAGAATTGTTTTTTCAATCTCTCCATGTATAAATAAGTGAATCATCCTATTTTCATGTCAATTATTCTATTTAATGAAAATAAAATCAACAAAACATAACCCAGACAACTAGGAAGAAGAGGCTATGTTTATCTGTCTTTTGTTTTCATTACAGGAGCTAAGTAATACTACTGTGGCAAACTAAATTTCTTGTTAATTTATGCTCTGAATGGCAGAGAGAGCACCAAAATTTTAATCAGATCCTCTGGACATGATATTTATCTGTTTAGATTGTAAATTTAAAAACCAGGTTAATTCTGGACTCAGCTCAGGGGGACTGCACATCCACACATAGTCAAGAGTGACTGTGTATGTTCCATGAACATGCAACAAATTTCACACTGTAGCATATTTCATGGTGTAAAACAGCCCAAATCAGATCCCTAAATAACCCACTGAGTTTTATGAAGCATTAGTAAATTATATATAANTCTCATTTTAGCACATTCAATTCCTGGTATACTCTGAATTTTATTATATACACTGCTTTAGTAGCCAACTTAAATTATTGTCCAGCTTTTGCTTGCAAGATGGTTTTATAGTGTGGCATTAATATATGCCATTCCTCAGTTGTTTTGGAGGGTTATACCACAAGTGAAACCTTTTCCTAAACTTAATAAAATATCAAGATATATTAGTTATTTGAACTGGAGAGATTTTTTTATTACAAGAATTATAAGTTAGAACAAGAAAATATTTTACTCTGCAGGGTGGGATACTGTGTCCATTATATAGTACACTGAAACAATTATTTTTGTCCTAATTCCTACCAATGAAAAATTACAAAATTCAGTTGATATTTCATAGCACAATTCCTAGATGAGAATAAAAAATTCCATTTTGTGCACACATTTTAACAGAGGATTTTTGTGTGAATGCTCCTCAAGATTAGTCTAAAACTAATGAAAATTTTAAATCTCTGGATATTTGTAATACTTATATTATCTTGCCTCTGAATTGTATTGAGTTGCTATCAATTACAGGGTAATTTCTGTCTCTAGGCTTCATATTGTAGTATTAGTACATGTACAGTGTTATTTTTATTGTAGAACAGATACTATTGAAGTTGTGAAGTGTTGGTAAAAAAACCAACGGAAGGAATGTTCGGAAGGAATGAAATTTTCAAAGAATCCTAAAAGGTTTAATACTCAGACTTGCTGAAGTCCAGCAAGAGTTGAAAATCCACTCTTATCTGTTTGTATATGTGCTGTTTGGAACAGCTCATTGCCAGGGTACTACACCCAGACATGGGCCAAAACTCACATGGCTCAGCCCCACACTACAGCAAGACCCAAAGGTGGACTAGTCCGCTTCCTCCCCTTGCCCACCAGCACCCATGCTTTTTTTTACAAGAAAATCGTCACTGTCAAACGTTTTGAAAAGTTAACAGTTTGTCTAATTGTCAGGAGTCATCTCAGAAGCACATTATGTGCCAACAGACATATCTGGCTGCAGATTGTGAAAGTACCAGCTTCAAAGAAAGTTCATGGTTTCCCCCTTTTTCCGTGAGGGGTAAAGTGAAACTGGGTCATCTTGTTTATCCCAGTTAGGAACAACAGTTGGTGCTGTGCCTAATATAAATATAAATATATTTTACAGAATTCACTTTATTAACAAAAAACCATACATATCTTTTAATATCTGAGTGCAGACTGTATTCTTCAACTAACAACAGCAATTATTTCCAAACCCCTCACATCTCATGCTCCTGCAGGAAGGTTGATCAGGCTTCATGAGGTGCTTTGTCTCCTTATTTTCCCTTGCACATCCCTTCTCTACAGACATATCTAGTTAAATGTGCTCTGGATAGAGAGTTCAAGTTCCTGAACAGTCTTATATTTGCTTTCATTTTGAATGAAAATAGGAATACTGCCTATATCTAAAACAAGAGAAGAATAAAGTTTCAAAAGGACTTCAATCTAGTGACCATGGTAGAGTTATTTATTGCTATCACATAGTCTACAGCATAATTAATTTCTATTAGAATTTTGATAATAAGTAAACTATAAAATAGTGTAACCCAGCATATATAATCCCATGACAATGTCTATTTACATGCACCAACCCAGTCTCTGAGGTACATAGCATGCATTATTAAACCCTAAACAAATACGTATTGGATTAATATCTGAAATTAGTTGCATCCGTTAAGGTAATATTTTGCCATTTTTCATTTTCTCTGTAATATTTTTTTACAAACAGTATAAATTCTAGAGTGAGGAATGATAAAATTAAAAAGTGTATTAAATATATATTTCACTGCATATGAAGCTAAACTATATTTTAATTTAATGAAACAATCCTAAACACATTAATGCTATGGGCTTCAAAACTTGGAATGGCAAACTGCTAGTGTTCTTATAAACTCTATTAACAAAAAAAAAAAAGTAATTTTATGGTATTTTTAACCGTTCAATATAGAATATGAAGGGCTGACTGTAATTATCCTGTAATCGGTGCACTTGACAATCATATTCTGAACCAAACTTTGATTTTACAAACAAGGCTTCTGTGTCAGTTTTTCTTTCACTAGTTCAGGCACAATTAATCAGTGTGCTGATATCTGATGAGACTGACTTTCAAGTCACAATTTAGCTGTTCAGTATCTCACTAATCATGCTGGCACAGTTTTTACATTCAGTAGAGTAGCAGTATCAGGCCAAAACTGCAATACCTTCAGGCAAAGATGGTTTTAAGTAGCTAGAGCAAATTTCTCTTCCCAAGTGAGAATTACAGTTTCTTTCCAGGTTGTGCTGTCACTATAGTTCTCTGTATTATTAAGGGGGAAGAGGACAGGGGAAGAAAAAGGAAAAGAAGAAATAATTTCAAACACTGTTCCTGATACATTTTGTCCTGATTTGCAGTCTGGAATAAACTACAGTTAAAAAAAATACTAATGAAGAAAAACATCCTGATTCTGAGAGCCCTGTCTGAAATAATACCTGTGTGGATAAATTTAAATTCCTGACTACTTGGCACTTTAAGTTTGCTGAAGTGATACTATGAAGGATAGTCACCAGGACAACAAACATCTTGAAGGCTGTCTGAGCTCAAGCATACTGATTCAGCAAGAAAAGCCTGACACATTGGGATACAGTCATTTCAGAAATGAAAAGCTGCTTATTTAAAACGAAATTCAATCTATTGAATTATTCAAAAATAATTGATTACATTGGGTAGAAAACCCCTCACTAGCACTTGCTCACATTAATGAGTTAGAAATAGAAAACACTGTCAGAATAAAAGTATAAATACAGCTAAATTTGCAGACAGAAATACTTTGCAGTAGACAGCAAAGACTGCATAATTGGATAGTGCAATCTGACAGCATGTGAAGTGTAGTGAACAGGGAAGATCCATCTAGTGTTAATTTTGCCCAGGAAAGTAATTCTAATGAATACCCTTTCAAGTCCAGGTATTTTTATTAAAAAAAAAAATTGATTTCGGCATTTACATTCTCATCTATTGGCATTGTGTCATAAAGAAGCAAGTTGATTTGAAAGATGAATCATATGCAGTTTTTTGTCATGATTATTGATTATCTTTCAACCTATAAGGACTGTCTAAGGTTATGAAGCACTTAAAGATTTATTACCTTTATAGATCTATCTTTTCTGTGGTGATGAAAGTAAACATAAATCTGCTTTACCAAATGATACAGTAAATATGAGTGCCTTAAATAATTAAAAACATATTAAACATAAAGAAATAACATTCACTGCAATTTTTTCAAGTAAAGAAAAGAATTGAATAAACATTTTTAATATCCTGTTCTGCTTTGAAGAGCTTGACAAATATTTTTATTTTGCACTTTGTCAGAATGCATAGAAACACCACTCAAATATCAATTGCATTTAGAGGCCTAAGAAAAGTACTGGGTTTTCTTCTACATTGCAAGAGGAGTTAGGGAAGATATGTAGGAAGGAAGAGAAGCAACAAAAAAAGTAATGAGAAAGAAGCAAACAGAAATCAGCAGAGTTGAGTTTGCTGAGCATCTGTTAATGTTGCTCACGATTTATAGACATTGGCCAAACAATGCACCCACAGGCATATATGAACCCTGCAATTCCACCAAAGAACAACGATCCATTTTAAATTGACAGAAACTTCCAACCTACAGAAGTTTCCCTTCCCTCGATACCTTGGTAGGGCTCTAAAACAGCTTATGTGACTGTTCTGTAGCCACTTGCAGTTAAATGGAGTCATGTCAGCAAAGCTTTTAATTTTTAAAGCTGTTTAAGATGACCGAGGTCATTCTGATTAGAATTAATTAGGTCTTGATTGCAGCTATTCATAGATTGTTGAGAATGATGGACAGACAGTGGAGAACAGATGGGTTTACAGCAGTAATTCCAGCCTCCTCAGACATCCCCAGAAAGCTATGCCTGCCCACACAATCAAAACTCATTCTTAAAAGGCAAACCTAATCCCAGCCTTTTTGCTCAGTAATCCTTTTCTATACTCCACAGTGTACAATGAGCATAATAGCATCACTTTGTGCTAAACCCTAATGTAATTCTCAGGGTACATGTAGAAAATGATCCAACTAGTACCCTACTGTGTATTGTATTACTACATGCATAGGTGTTGTTTGCAGAGGATTAAAGTTGCTCTCGGATGGTGTTTGTAGGTACAGAGGAGATAACTGAAATACTCACTGTTGATCTGGATAAACAGCAAGTCTATTCCTCAAGACACAATTGATTCTGGAAGCACCTGAGAGCTTTGAAGTTTTTGCCTCTTCGTCATCTACAAGAATCTGGGTTTAGTCAGTAGAAAAGTAATATTTGTGTACATTCAATGGGTAATGGTGACTTCGTAGATGGGTTTTTTGGACTATAATTCCAGTTGTCAAAAGATCTCAAGATCACCCTTTGTACTCATTGCTGGATTGAGGCAGAGTTCCAGTAAGGCCATGGACACTGAAGTGATGTTAGACTAAGCTTGAAAAATGCTGAAAGGCACGGTACATAGGAAATCTGACCTACAGAAAATAAGGAAATACTTTGTTTAGTAGCAGTTTATATAATGATATATGAATATTTTTCCATTAGAAGTTGACATTGATGTCTGTTACGTACATCAAAGTCTTTAATTTGCTGGAAAATCATTTTTCTATAGATCAGCATTGTAGTGTTGATAATATATTCTTAAGAGAAATATTATGAGCAGGTTGTATTTAACTTATGTAAGATCTATCTATCTATCTATCTGTCTATCTACATTTGTATGTGGATGTATTTACTGCTGAAATTAATAAGTACTTCTTTAGTAGAATCATTTAGAATTAGAATTTTTCTTTAGAAATATTATGCTTATAACATTTTTGTACATCAGAGATGCTTAATATTTATGTAATGAATGGTTAATTTTTTTAATCCTTTTAATTAGAAATTTAGTTAGAATTGATATTTTCCATAATTTCCAAGATAAGCGCTCTAAAACATGTTTTATTGCTACCTTCTTATGAAATCTCATTTTAACTTTGTACTGACATGGTCAGTATTTGGACCTTTGGACCTTTTTGGACATTTGGACCTTTTTGGACATTTGGACCTTTTCCACAACCTTTCACTTCCACATAAAAGTATTTGAGAGAGTAGCTTCTCTCAACCCTTCAACCACCTCCCATATACCATTATCATTAATCTTTTTATATTTTTTCTTGTGCCAGAAAGAAAACAAGCTTTCTTCATGTAACTATCAGCCAGTCGCTATATAGTAGCCAATGACTGCATTGTCTTCCCCACATATCTTACACCAGCAGTGGCTGGTAAACTTCTCTTTTTTACCATTCTCTAATAAATACACAAAGAATTGGCTTTACAAGTGCTCCCAGCTGTTTTCCCCTGCAGTGACTGGAGAGACAGAAACCGCACTGATTGGGTCACCCTGTGTGAAGCAGACAGCACAATATCCTTTGGAGATGCCTGACCCTCTCCTTTGATGGTTAAAGGGGTCCAAGTAATCAGCTTAGACTATTAGACAGATGAAGATAATCTTACCCTTCTCACTGTGTATCTATTACTATTTCAATTAATCTCATGTATGAATGTAACACACAGTAACACCTTGAGAAGGGACACCTGAAGCAGGATCAGCTCATCCAGTTTCTTTCAGATCTCACTGTAGTGAGTTTTCTTTTCTACTTTTCATCTTTTTCTTTCTATTCATGTTTTTTTATTTCCTATGTGGAAAAGTAAATCCACTACTTCTGAAAGTTTTGCTCTGAGGTGTCTTTGTAACCCTTGGCAGTTCTGGTGTCAGATTACTTCAACAGTTAACAGAGAGCAAATATTCCTAAAGAGAGATGTTAATAGAGATCAGTAAATGTTGCTAAAATTGTTAATTTCAAATACACAAAATGCAATAAACTGACAATTACATACTGGGACAGATCTACTTGGTGGCTGTCCTTCTTTGAAATGTAACTGGTTTATAACTGTACTCATCCTCTCTTTATTTTACAGACCTCCTCTTAGATAATATGAATTGGAAAAGTTCATTTCAGTGACCAACTCCCACTAAATTTCAGATTTCATGACTTAACATCAGAAAAACCCTACAGACTACAGTTTTTTGTGATGGAAACAAAATAATGCATCTCTATATCCTTGGCATGTCCAACATTTGCAGAAGGAGAAAGATTAGATATTTCAGGCATTGGTAAAAAAAAAATACAGGATCGTTTCCTGCTTCTTAGGACATTGAAATCAGTTCATTTAGGCGATTAGACACCTTATTTTATTCACAATGACTGCGTGGTACTGCCTGTGCCATTTATAAAAAATTTACAGTCTCAGTCCAACTGCTACTAGATGCAGTTTTAGCATAAAAGACAAGGAATATGTATTAAGACTGTGTTAATTTTTCAGCAAATAAGTATTCTTAAAGAACAGAGCATCTTAAAAAGAGCATTGATTGTGCTATGTTGAAAAGTTTGCCTTATGCCAATTTCAATGTGACTTCTACAGAGTTTTATTCTGGGACTACTGCTTTCCTAAGCTGCCTATATGGCACCTTTGATTTTACATATGGAATGTCATTACATTCCTGAGATATGTTTGTTTAATCTGCAGCAGTCCATTATTTTTGCAGTAAGCAACATAAGCTATACAAAAAGGTTAAGTTTAGTAGGAAAAAAGTAATGCTGTCAAATATTTACATCTGGCTGAAAGACCACTTATTGGATTTCTAAAACTCATTGAATTTGTATGGAATAACTTTACTAAAATATGGATCAGCATGTAGGAAAAAATGTCAATATATGTATGTACAATTTTTTCATTTAAACACTTTACCAACTGCCTTTCTATATTTAACTAGCTGATCTGCTAACCAACGTGAAGAAAAAAGATATTTTTAAAAGGTGCCAGTTTTTTCAACAGTTTTACGCCAGTGATATTGACAAAAGTGACTCTTGGATTTTGTTGTTATTATAAGATACAAAGGAAAGTTTTGCTGAAGGACATCCAAATAGCAACAAAACTGGTGAAGGGTCTGGAGCACAAGAACTATGAGGAGCAGCTGAGTGAGCTGGGGTTGTTTGGCCTGGAGAGAAGGAGGGTCAGGGGAGACCTTATCACTCCCTATAACTGCTTGAAAGGAGGGTGCAACCAGGTGGGGGTTGGCCTCTTCTCCCAGGCAATAGGGAGACAAAAAAGGGACAACACATGGGGAAACAGCCACAAGTTGCACCACAGTAGGTTTAGATAGGATATCAGGAAAATTTTGTCACTGAAAAGGGTTGACAAGCACTCAAATAGGATTTCCAGGGAAGTAGTGGAATCACCGTGCCTGGAAGTGTTCAAAAAATGTGTGGATGTGGTGCTTAGGGACACAGTTTATTGGTGGACTTAGCAGTGCTAGGTTTACAGGTGATCTAGAGGATCTTAAAGATATTTTCCAATCTAAATGATTCTATTATAAAAACAAAATACAAAACAATAAGCCCCAAACAAACAAATAAAAACCCCCAGTAGTTTTGTTATGTCTTTCACATTGTTAGGCTCTTTAAAAGTTCCATATACTTGTCATTACACATCAGTATTTATGTTTGGGATTTTTTTTTTCCCCCAGATCTGACAGGGCTTTTTAACAGTTAATCTTCTGAGCTTACATAAAGCCTGTCCTAGTCAGAAAATTTCTGTTTTTTTTGAATTGGCACTACATATTAAGGCGATTTTGCCTGTAAACAATACACATGGCCATGACAATCTATGTTTGCAAAACGTCCTTTGGGTTTTATAGTAACACATGCTGGATACCTTGGCTTTTTCCTATCCATCACACCTTACAGAACACAGGATATAGAAAAGAGCTTTAGTTCAATGCTGACTCATATATTGGAGATAGTGGGCAAAAATAGGGAAACATGAAGTACTATTTCACTTAAATGCATTTCATGTAAAGAAACAGGTTAGTTAGGCCATTATAGGTCATCATGCCCAGGTTAAACAGCTCCTTTTATGTGAGTGCATCTATTTGAATATTAAAGCTTATAAAACACTGCGTTGAGCTTCTTTATAAGGTATTTTTTCTCTTAATAAGTACACAGGAACAGAGAAACCTCTAAGAATTTTGAATTTTAAAAACAAGCAGACAAAAAATCTCTACCAGGCATTACAACCATACAGATTTGTATTATGAAGAAAGTAAAATTATACAGAGGAAAAAGGATCACTATGTATATTATTATTCTTCTTAAGTGTATTTAATTGAAAGTGACAAAAATTGACCCAGATGTTTTAAAATTTGCTTGTCAGATATGCTCCAGTTCAAAGTACAATAACTTTAATATAACTTTAATTAACTTTCATATACAGTCATAGAGTAGTCAAGCTTTATACTCCCATTTTTTTCAATTTTACTTAATAAAATTACAGTAAAAATTTCTACATTTCTTTTCTTTTTGTTTCTCCTAGGTCCTTAACTGCTAGGAAGAACAGACAGAAAATGCCACCATTGAATAAACTGTTGTTTTCTTACTAAATCTGGATTCTCATGTTTTTTATAATCTAGTTGTGCACACAAGGAGAGATTTTTAAGGAAGGCTTTTATGGTACTTCCATATATTGTTAAGTTATGAAAATATAAATAAAGCTCAACAGACTTTCTGAAAGTTGCTGCATAAAAACCCAGCTTGTATCTTTCCCAGAGAAACTTTTATCAACAGGTGAAAAAATTTTATATCTCCTTAGCTACCTGGATCTTACTTCAACAGAGGATACAGAGTATTGTTTTTCCCACCTTGACCAGATTGACTTTTCAGGCCCTATTAATGGGATTTTCATAACACTGTTTGAGACAGATGTCCTTCTATCGCCTGTCTGGTCTCTTATCTTTCTGAGTATCCAAAATATCTTTTTCAGAACTGTTTGCTTCTCTTATACTTCTGACCATGTCAGCATTCTTGGTATTTATTATCATATACACATATATTTGTCCAGAAAGAAATGGTTATTCTGGTTCTTGCAATGAAAGTCGAATTAAAAAAAAAAATTAAAAACAGCAGACAGAGTGAATGAGTATGTGGTGAGGCACAATCCATAGAACTTATTTTAATTGATTGATAATCAAATAAGAGGTAGGAAATAAGGGAGGAAGTTAGTGCTTATGATCTGATTTCAATCATATGCTGTTCAATACATTTATAAAGACACAAAAGAGTAATTATTAGCAAACTGACTTCTTAAATGAGTCAATGTTATTTACAGTAACACAAATTGAAGGTAATGAAGGAGTTTTAGAAAGACATCATTGTATTAATTGACCTGGAGATACAGAGGCAGATGTTTTAGATAAATTTTCTTTCCCTGTTCTCTTTTCTCTGCATCTGATATTTTTTTTTACCAAATTAACTTTCATGACTTCTCTCATGATGCAGTTTGGAAAGTCTGATTCTTTTCCTTGACAAGGCTGACATTTATTTCACTTCAAATAAGGTTCATTGAAATAAAGTTCAGTGGTTTTCCACCTTTTCTTTCTTTATTACCTGCTCAGTTTTGAAATTTCTGAAACATTTCTGTTTTGTCTTTTGCAATCTCATCACAGAATTGGGAGGGGCACTGTGTTTTATTATCTGTTTGTAAAGCATGACATAAATTCACAGTGCTACATGCTCAGTATTTAATAAAAATGCCATACCATAAAATTAATTACTCATACCCTTGCAAAGGTGCTAATTTGGCAGAAAACGGAGGCTCAGCTCCAGATGGGCTCTAAATTATGAAATAACTCTGTTATTTGCATTTTGATGCAGATGTCCAGGTTCTATATTTTGATACCCTCTACAGGAACTGTTTTCAGCTTATGCCAATACAAAAGTTGATGAAGAAATGGCAGGTGAGGTTCTGTCTCTCCATGTGCATCTGTACAAACAAATTAGAAATTCTTCAACAGGTACATTTGGGGCAGGGAATAAAAATCTTAACACGCAATGTACTTTGGTTTTACATTCCACAGAATTTTGACATAACCCTGTCCTGGTTTGAAATGGGAGTGTTTTACGGAAGTGATGAACATAGACACACCTCTGTGAAACACACATGTTAAAGCTGGGAAAAAACCCGGGAACTTCCTCTTTCCCTGTGGGCAGCAGAAAGGTAGGTCCAGCCTGGCCCTTCACCTGCCAGGTGCCGGGCCCTGCCAGGCCCTTTTTCCCCCCCATCCCCAGGCTGTCTGCCGGCAACCTGGCCATCGGTAGCCGGGCAGGGAGAGAGATGGGGGAGGGAGTGTGCTGTGGGGCAGAAAGGAGCCAGCTTTGTTAACATCTGGGCTGATCTCCACACCCCACCCTGCCCCCCCCCAGCCAGGGGCCCAGTCGAGCCCACTGGCCACCCAGAAGCAGCCCAGGGATGGCGCAGAGGATTTTTATCCCACGGAAGCTGCCATGGATGGAGATCATGCAGCTGAGACAGAGTGACCCTGCCCAGCCCCCGGTTCCCATGCAGGGGCCACATGACCACCTGCTGGCCCTGGGCGAGATGTTAGCCCCTTCAGTGCTCCAATCCTCCCTCCAGTGAGAGAAAGGGACCAGATGGAAGCCATGTAAAGGAGCAAAATGAGACATCGGGGTCAGTGAGAAAAGAAGTCAAGCCCCAGATGGGAGGGATGAAGGAGATATTGTAAACTTTTCATGGGTTATGGAAAAGAAAAGACTCTTGTTTTTTATGTAACACATGAGACTGTTGGGGAGATGAAAAGTTCAATTTGAGCAAGGAGGCTCCATGTTGGAGTCAGCAGATGATGATGTAGCTGAGATCCCATGAGAAGCTAGAACAGAGGAGAAAATAGAGAATGAGCTCCTGCACCCCCCGGAGAGAAGAGATGACCCCTGTTCCCCCGGGATGATCCTTTGAGAAGATAATGAGAACCTTTGCTCTTTTGAACAGTTCATCTTTAAAATAGTAACCCCAAAGTGGACATGGCCCATAACACAGCTCTGGGAAGGCTGTGGAAATGGGAAGGGCTTCACAAAGCAGGTTTTCCCCGGGCAGGTACTCATGAAGACATTGAGATCCACAAGAGAACTGGTTTTTTTTCCTTGTGGAGAAGTTTGCCATAACATGAACAAGAGGGACTTCTCTCCCTGAGAGAGTTGAGGAAAGACTATTGTATAGGTGGTGAACTGACTGGAATTTCTGGTTTTGTTTCTTTGCATTGACAGTGGGAAAGAAATGGTTTGGTGGGGAGAGGAGATGTGCTCTGGAGAGTTTGTTTTGAATTTTAATTTTTTTTCCCTTCTTTCTTTTTAGTTATTCTTAATAAACTTTCTTTATGTTTTCTTGAAGGTTTGAGCCTGCTTTGCCTTTCTCCTAATCCTATCTCACAGCAGAAAATGAGCACACTGGCAGTGTACCAGCACTGAACCCACCACACTTGGTGGTGCAGTCATTGGAAAAAAATTCAAAATTGGGAAATTATAGAATCGGCGAACCAAAACCACTACAAACCCAAATATAACTAAAGTAGGAGTGCTATAACTTGAAGTTTCCTCCTTATTTATTTTTTATAATTAAAGCAGAGAGAGGGGTGGCCTAAAAATTATGGTTCAAATCTTAGGTAGCCTGGATGGTTTCTTAGAGATGTGTATCCGTCCCCCTTACATATGGAAGAAACCTGGTGTTTCTAACTTAATGGATTGCCTAAATTTGAGTGGTTTGTACCTATTTGGATGGCTTCCTGCTAGTATAATACTATAAACATAAAATTTCACTTAAAATAAATCTTGGGTATTTTAATCATTTTATATTTCTATATTAATGCAGTGTTTGTAAATCTCAAAAGAAACCAATAGTTTTCATAGAAATTAATTTTCCACTGAAATTAATAAAATACAATGAAATCTTACATACTAACTCCATTCCCTTACAAAATGTAATTTCTTTATGAAAAAAAGAAAATAAAAACCAAAAGTTTGCAGAACTTCTGTTGTAATGAGTTTAGACGATTTACAGAACTAGAATTATTTTCTCAGTTCCTTCATAATTCTATCTGTACAATACAATGAAATACACTATGACAGCACCAAGATGAAATAAGAAAGAAAAAACAGAATTTCTTAAAACATCATGGTGTAAATTTCAAAAAATAATTGAGTATGTAATGTAAAAACTGAATTATACTTGAGAGATGCAAAGTTCAAAGAACCAAAAAGTTTGTCTTGAAAATATGGAGAACTACATTGTTTTGTGTACAGTTATTCACATTTTCATTTGCTTGTGTATGGAAAAAACCCGCAAAACCCTGCTTTGGTAAATAATGATAATTTTGAGCATCAGTAAGTACTAAACCAAGTTCCAAATATTTATGATTACATTAGTAAACGAAATGTCATTGACAAAAGGTTTATATTTCAAAGAGAGATAAAAAGTTGGGAGAGAGCAGAAGAGCCAAAAATAATCATATGAACCTTTTTTACTAGATGGGAGTGAAGATAGCATTTACTGAAATGTGCTAGTAGTTATTAAGTCTGACTTTAATAGTGAACAGAAGCAAGAAACAATAGAAAGCAAGATCACAAGTGCAGACAGAAAAATAATTGAGGAGACATTGAAAAAGAAATAATCTTAAACATGACTCACTCATATTCTGAAAAATAAATTATTTTTTTGTAATGCAAGCGAAAAGTATGAAAAATTTACATAAGGGAAACGTAAAGCAGAGACAAGAAAAGAAGGCGGAGGCCATTCAGGGACGTTTTCAAATAAAAATCAAAGTTTAACTAAACAAAGAAAAGAAATAAAATATATAGATATTGTTATTAAAAAAGTTAAAACTGAAACTCAGTGAATGCAATCTTAATTCAAGACAGTATTCTATTTCATTTGATGTCTTTCCAAGATGTTTTGATGATGGATTCTTACTTTGGAAAGGTACTGGATACTCACTAGGATAGTGTAATTCTTTGGATTTTAATATAAGAAATAATTGAGCAGTATGACAAGACAAAAGCTTACAAGTTGAAGATAAGCCAATACAGTGTTTCAAAGCCTTTCTTGTTTGAAGATAAACAGATGAACAGAAAAGCAAGGCTGGAAGCCTTTTGTTACACCCAGATTATTTCTGACATCCCAGGGTCTAGACAGATTCTCTATAAACAAATCTAATCCTAAGCAAAAGATAAAAATCTTTTGAGGACGTCTCCTTTAATGACATTTACTACCTCTTTTTATACTTTTCTGTTAAGTTTTTCTTTTGTTTTGTTATTTAGGGTTAGTGTGTTGATGGTAAAAGTTTGTATACATGAATGGTGGGACTCATGGTGTCTAACCTACCACAACTTTGGTTTAGGCTGCCTTTTGAGAAGAAGCCAAAATACCTTATAGCACTTCACTGCACGTATCTGTCAGATTATTAAAAGGACTGTCTATAATTTACATAACTAAGAGTGGCTGCTGCTCTCAGCTTTCTTTCAAATTATCCTCAAGAGGCAGGGCATTCATCTCTCCCTTAAAAAGTGAGAGGTTTTTTTGTTTTAGAATGCATCATTCATCCTTCAGTACAGAAATACTGATGTAATGGAAAGTGGATTTTGGGTCATGATGTTACATCATTAGTACACTATTTCAGAAAGTCCTAGAATAGTTGGGATGTTAAAGACAACTTTGTCATAAATGATGCCTTGTTTTTCTTTGGAACTTATTGCTTCATTAGTGAGAAGAATATAATCTCACAAAGGAGAAGATTACACACATATTTTTATATTAAGTGAGCGGCTTTGAAAATTCAAGTTTCATATTCAAATACTTTAAAACTAAAAATTCATTTCCTGTACTAATTGATACATTAATAATTTATATCCACATCTTGTGTTAATTGCTTTAAAGTTATTTACCAGATGCCAAAACATTTCATAGAGTGTAAAAATGAAAATTAGGTTTGGAGATCCAAAAACACCCTGCATAGTTAGTGTAGTATTCAGGGATATGGAAAAAATTAAAATATTCTACTTCAAAAATATATACATGTACATGTACATATACATACATATCTGTATACATAGATATATGGAGAAAAATAACAAAAGAAAACTAAATATTGCCACCACACCTTTGGGAGATATTTTCTGTTAGTCTTGCATTGGAAGAAGACAGAAAGGAAACACAGGGAAAAGGTCCAATTTTGCCATGAATCAAGAAAGAAAATGGGAGGCTAGAGGTCTCCTGTAAATTTCTGGCTCTAAGTACTTACCAGAAAGATTGATTATAATCCATATAATAGATATGCTGTATATGTCTACATGCCCTTTTTCTGTGACACACAAAAGAGTTCACAAGAAAAAATCACTTCTAACAACAACAACAAAAAGTTAAAGACAAGTGAAACAGAAAAGTAGTAATAATCAGATTTATAAATCCTATGTAGTTATCCCTGAAAGAAATCTTAACCTTTTGCAGCAACCTCAGAAACTGTGCATCCTATACAGTTATGGCTGGTCCATAAAAGTACATTTCCATAGTTTTACCTGTGATTCTTTCAAGTGAATTATCTTCTTTATTAGGGTATTTTATTATTCTTAATGTTTATTCTTCTTTTTCCTGACACCATTTTCATGTTACTTTCTTGCATGTTTCTAAAGAGCAGTTGGAAATGCAGGCTGTGTTAATTTCTTATACTACTTCCACTGATTAAATTGTCCTTATACTGCTCTCAAAAATAACTCATGATGTAATGCTGTACTTTGGTTGAAGGGGACTAATTCAGGCCCAAGATTCTCATGACAGATATGCAGAACATTAGTGAGTAAACAGGAATTAATGACTCTGATTTTATGAAAGAAGAGGAGCTGTTAGGAATGCTATGATCTGAGAAGTGTGTGTGTGTGTGTGACAATGGTAGGGCGTTCAGGTACAGCCAAACAGCTTGGGCACACAGGCTGCACTCAAGAAGCAGATTTGTGAGACCAAATACTCTATCATTTTCAGGAATTGTTCTCTAAATAAGTCTGAAAAAATGTGGTCCCTGGGCAGACTGGGTAAACAGGCTGTGAGAATACGCAGCACCATGGGTTCAAATAATACACTAATCCAGGGAGATGTAGGCAAAAATGATCTTAGTGTAATTTCAGTGGCAAGAAGAGCCCTCTGGATTTGGTTGTTACTCCTGCTCGGGTGAGACACCAACTGAAAAGTTTGGTAGGAAAAAACAGTAACTTTAAAAAAAGCAATGTTATGGAAAGTCAGCCTGATAGGATATGACTGAGCGAATAATATTTTTTATGTCATATTCTACCTAAAGGACCAGAATAATTTTTACCATATATGCCACATCTTATAAGGAAACCCGGACAAAAATACACATGATTTTGGGTTCTTTCTTTTGAATACATATACTGCAACTTGATTGTTTTCTTTCCTCTTCCAGTTATGTGGATGATTTGGAAATTTAAATGCAATTAGTCTGTGATCTGGGAAAATGCTTTTTGAAGTGGAATTCTCAAATCAGATGGCAGACTGCACGTTAAGAGAAGGAGAAGTTATTTTTGCTCATGTCTTTCAAGGAATATAGGTTTTATATATCCTAGTTATCAATAATTTAAGGTCATGTAGCACAGCACATAAAACCTCACTCAAGATGGGTAGGCAAGCAGTTATTATGAATACATTAAATGTTACCTCAATACTTTTAATGTTGTAGCTATGTCTATCTTCACCTTTCAGTTAGTTAGCACTATCAATTCATAGCACAATAAAGAAAGAAAATTGCATATTTTACTGTAAGATTTGCCCTAACATGGTCTGTTCTCCATTTTCTTGTTCTTTTCCTCCCTGGCAAAACAGTGGGCTCTAAATGGTCATCTGTCTAAACTGTTATCCCTATAGAGGTAGAGCTGATTAATTTCCAAGACACATCTTGGCAAGCGTCCTTAGATTTCACCTAAGGTTTCAGGAAAACTGGGAGCTCTTTCATAATTTACAACCATCAAGTGAAAGTACTTTACATTGTGTTGTGTTGCCTGCACAGGGTATATAAAATATTTAGATGCTAGAGTGGGGTTTAGAGAGAGAGTTTTGTCACATCAGTTTTGGCACTTTCTGTTACGCATGGTCACAGGAGACAATTACCACTTAATCCTAAAATCTGTGTTTTGAGAAAAGAGTTCAGGATTCAGAGAAACCCAAAAGGAGTAAAGGAGTGAAGACAATGACTTATTTTTACAGATAGTAAACCAACCAAGGAAATTTCTTTTTCTTGTTATGTTATGTCTACTATTTCTGTAGTAGTAGGGACAGAGTACTATATGTGAGCATGGAGATGTACATGGAATCAAGAATACTTGATGCAAGATTAAACCCAAAGTGTAGACCTAGATTCTGATGCCTGGTAGAAAAAATGAGCTTCACTGCTTAAAGAGAAAATTATGTTATTAATTGTCCAAAGATATGGAGCATTATTTTGCACACAAACTGTTACGACGTGATCTATTAGCTATAACCTCAGGATAATCACACAGAGCCCAAGGCTTGTGGGACATTAATGCAAAATGTAGTTGCTGAGTACTAAGGTGTAAGTGGCTCCTACAAGAAAGGACAAATTCAAAGGAATGAAATTACCCTAGAGAGCAGGAGGTAAGCTGAGATTTTGAAAAAGATATCAAGCTCCTTTGGGCAAGATGGACAAAATTGATGTTTCTAGGGTGGGGTACTGCTGCTGTCATTGGATGATGGTTCAAACCCTTCCTACTTGCCTGTCAGCATCAGTCAGTCTTGTGACTACCCAGAGAAAGCAGCTGCCTCTGGTAGTTTGCTGCCCAGGGTGTTGCTTTGCCTAGTCAGGCTGGCCGAGATACATGGCACAGCCCCAGGCATAACCATTACATTGTACATTAAAGTTTGATATTTTTTGAGATGTCAGGAGATTAAGAGTGTGACACCAGGGACAGGGAACTTGCAAAGCTGAACATAAGTGGAACTCAAATGACCTCTGGAAACTGTGATGGAGTTAGGAATTCCCAACAGCAGGAAGAAATTTAATCAGAACATACAAATAGGCAAAGGGCTGTCTAATAGTGCTAAGACATATAACCATCTTTTGATTCAGGATTTAACTGTTAAACAGAAAGTAAAATTAAAAAAAAAAAAGGGTGTTGTAATAACATGCTAGACCTATTCATTCAGAATAATTTAGGTAATAACTGTGATGAATGGATCTTTTATCATGATATTTGGTCATATATAAAACTGTATCTGAAGCAGACTTGAAATGAATATCAACTCCTTTAAGCAATAATAAAGTCTTCAGATATAGAGGAACTTGGTCTTAAATCTTATCTATAGTGCCACAAATAACTAGTTATTAAAGAGTTCAGTTAGTAGTGCAGTCTGAAAACAGAAATAATTTTTAATTCACAGCAGAGAAAAATAAGCTTTTTAAGCTAAAATAGACTGAAGTTTGGGCAGCCACTTCTAGCTGGGAGAAAAAATAATTTAGATTCATGCATTAAGATAAAGTAAATAAGGAAAGCATCTTGAACTACGATTGAATTCATTGAATGCATCTGAAGTACCTTTGTATAAGACAATGTATGTTGGCTTCTGGTTCTTACTAGGATTTTATGCTAGCATTAAAAGCCCTTGGCACAATTATATTTAGAACCAGCATGTCTACTTACTCTGGAATAATAGTTTATTTAGAATAATATGTACCATAAGAAAGCAAGAAAAATATTTTGGGTTGGGATTTTTTTGTTCCCCTTTTGCAAGTCAAAATGTTCTTTACAGGGAAAAAAGAGAACAGGGATACTTTCCTTCACAACAGGGTTCATTATCAGCCTTCTAATATTTTACCATCAAAAAACAAAGTTACTGATAACTATATATATACATATATATATGTGTATCTATATATCTTGTTTGATTTCCAAAAGACCTTAAATGTGAGCATTCATTGATCTGAGTTACGTAACTGAATAAAATGGAAATAAAATGTATATATAGAAGAAAATTTTACTGGGATTTATACATCTTCTCAGTGTACAGCAACTCAGTGTAGGTCATCAATTTTTTCACATTCTGATAAAGACCCAAAAATTCTTCCTGTTTACATCAAGGCAGTTGGCAATATGAAAGGTAAAGAGAAAAGGAAGAAATGAAAAGAAGAAAAAACCCAACCATTTCAGTAATGTGTTAACTGGATTTTGAGTACTAAAGAGAAAAGGCATGCCAAATCCTCATTTTTCCTCATGCACAGCTGTAAGATAGACTAATGCCATTTGTGAGCTCTACATCTCTGGTCATGTCATTACCATTCTGAATACAAAGAGAAAAGCTTGAAACTCACCAAAATAGAATAGAGAAGAAAGCATAATTATTGTGGGGTTTTGTTTTATTGTATTTTAGTTTAGTCTAGTTTGGGGTTTTTTGTTTGTTTGCTTTCATTTTGTTTTGGTTTGGTTTTGTTTGTTTGTTGTTGGTTGGTTGGTTGGTTGGTTGGTTGGATATTTTGCAAGGGAGGTGGAGGGTGGGTTGTTTATTTTTTCAATATATCTTCTAAACAGGCTCGCCAAAAAATTCAGTGGGTACATGTCACAGAATGGTAAGAGGAGATTTAAATAACTGTAAGCCTAAGCAAAAATGAAATTTTATGGTAGGCAGCATTAGTCAAGGAAACTCCTTTGGTTGTGATAGAGCAGTGAGAAGAAACTGAACTGGAATACTAATGGAGAAAACTGGCCACTGAGAACAGCTACTTCAGAGAAGTTGCTTCAAGTGTTTAAATAGATACTGATGATCAAGAACCCACTTTTTGAAAGACTAAATTCTTAGTATTATTTCTTCTAAATAAATACTTCAGTACCACAAACTAATAAAACATTATATAGTGCTTAAAAGGAAAGAAACCCTTAAAAGAAGATATAGTACAGAATGTTAGCATTCTTTTTGGTGATAATTACTAAAAAGTGTGTATAATCCAGTCGATAGCTTGTTTCACGACAGATTTTAAATTGTTTTGTATCTTTCTAGTTCCAAAACAGAGTAAAATTCCATCACTTTGTACTACCACCTGTTGTATTTTGCACAAATCTTTATTAAAATTCAATATGATATTTGACTCTAGGCTTCCACTAACATTCCAGTAGAGATAATGGAGCTATGCCACACATGAAAAAGATCTTTGCAATATATTAACTAAATTCTCTGTTGGCTGATGAAGGACAAGTATTCATACTTGACACTTTCTCTTTTTTATTTTCATTTTGCATGCCACTGAAGGACAAAAAAATGGCTTAAATCCAAGTATTCATTAGTCTATTTTAACAGGAAGGATTCCAGCATAATATATATACACATTCAAACTGCTGGTACCAGGAGTCAAAGCATTCAGGAAACAGTGGTGGCTGAAAATAATATTCCTAATCAGATATTCCGTTTTAATTTTTTCCTTTTCCTTTGTGTCATGAATTGTAAAATATCAGCACTTATTTCGAGGTTGCACAAGTCAGGGCTAGCAGAGGAGTAGAGGCTTCCAGCAGGGATGATAGGTCAATCAGACACCTCTAGTCTCAGCATGAAGCTTCTGCTGCAGCAAAGGTAAGGCAGATTTGGCCTGGAATTTTTTCAACAAACTGATGGGTTTTATTGGAGTGACAGGCTATTATTTTTTTTCTCTGATCTTTTACAAGAAACAGAATAAGTAATTTTGCCTAATAGGGAACGGTTTAAGGTTGCACACTGGTAAAATGTCAGTATCATCTAAAAAAAACTATATATTACCTCTTTTGTAATGAATGATATTTGTTATTAAGCTTCATTTTTTCTGTTTCATGGGGACTGTGGTAATGCATTGTATTTGTCCTTGAAAAGTCTGTTTAAGTTCATGTAATTTATTTCTGTTATATACAATTCAACAAGATAAATCAGATGAAAATACATATTGGATTCTGCATTTGGCATAGCATTAATAATAAAGTAGAGCAGGTTCATCACAATCTATGAGAACCAAGTTTTTTAGATCTAGGCATTTTTCCAGAGGCATACAGATTTTTGAGTAAAAATGCTGCTACACCATTCCACCTCAAGATTCACCTTTGTTGTAAAGCAGAATCACAAAATTATAGATTATTTGAGGTTGAATAAGACCTCTGGATATCCACCTTCCTGCTCAAGTAGGGCCAACTGCTTGTCAGGACCATGGCCAGACAATTTCTGAGTATTTCCAGTGATGGAGACTCCACAACCTTTCTGGGTAACCTGTGCCACTGCTCAGATACCCTCACAGATTTCAGATGTTCAGAGGAAACTTCCTGTGTTTCATTCCTTTGCCCTTTTTCCTGTCACTGGGTGCCACTAAAAGCCTGAGTCCATTTTCTTTGCAGCTTACCTTCAGGTATTTTGGCTAGAAGCTCCTTGTTCATTCATTCAGACCTTCCCCCATATTTGGCTGGCTTTGTACTCATTCAGATGGAACCTGAGCTTGGCAGAGGTGACCTTTGAACATTAGCCAATTTTCTTAGTCCCCTTTTCTCATCCAGTACTCAATTCAACGGACCTCTTCCAATCAGGCCTTGAGACAGGCCAAAATATACTCTTCTGAAGTCCGGGCTTGTGAGTTTGCTTTGCACTCTGCTCTTAGGATCTTGACCTTCCCTGCCTCATGGTCACTGTAGCCAAGGCTGCCTTTGTTCTTCACATCCCCAGAGATTATTTCCTTGCTGGTGAGCATGAGGTCTGAGACACCATCTCCGTTGGCTTCTCTATCAGCCAGAGGACAAAGTAACTGCTCATGCACCCTGGGAACCTTTAGAATTGCTTATGTCTTGCTGTGCTGTTTCTCTAGCAGATATGGGGTAGTTGGAGTCCCCATGAGTTCCAGTGTCTGTGAAAATAAAGCTGTTCCTCTGTAGAAGACCTGATCCACTATTCTTCCCTGCTCAGGTGGCCAATAGCAGACACTCACTTTAATGTCACCTTTACATGTTTCTTGAGTTTTTTAAAATTCTAGCAAATAAGCTCTTGGTTCCTCATCTATCCTGGCAAAAGTTTATGCACTCCAGATGATCTCTTAGAAAAAGGACAACACTCCCTCCTAAAGTTTTTCCTTACTTCCAAAGAGCCCATATCCCTTCCTTCATTGCAACACCCCAGACACAGAAGCTATCCCACCACATCTCCAAAATGACCACAGTCCACAACTGCACACAAATCTCTCCCTCATCACGTTGACTCCCCATGCTGCCTGCATTAGGATACAGGCATTCCAGAGACATCAACTGATGCATATATAACTTGTGTATGGTGAAATTTAACACAGTGAACTTGCAGACAAAGTGTTGGGATAGCATTGCAACTAGCTCAAAACCATACTCCTCCCACCTCTTCACAACATCTCAGAAGCTATGCCCTTATTCTATATGCTTGTTGCATCCACTTGTTACACAGTCTCTTTGAGACTGTCATCTCTTTGAGCAAAGAAATGCCATTTTTATATATTTGCCAAAGCCTGTTGCTCTCTAGACACCACTACATTATAAATGCATAATAGTAGCAAAAGTGGATACAAAACACAAAAAAACCCCAGCATTATAAATGCAATCTGTAACATCATTTATACGTGATTCTAGACCTTTACCTGCCATTCTCTGCCCCTGCCCTATTTATGACATGACTACTTCAGAGACAATGAAAATTTTTCGCTGAAAATGAGATTAATGAATGAGATTAATCATTCTGCAAATAATGGAGCTTTAACCAACTCAGAATAGTAAAATATGATTTTAGTAGTGCCACTTGTCTTGGGACTATACTAGGATGGTAGAAGAATGTAGTGACCCAAACTGAAACTCATGAGGCATCAAATTTGATTCCTCATGTGATTTGATTTCCCCAAACATGACTTCAAACTTTGAAGAAAACACAATTTTCATAAAAAATTCTCACATTAATTTCTGGATAGATACCAAAAGAGCAGCTGGTTCTAAGCCAAAACAAGCTCCGAATTGTTACCAGAATTGCTAGGTTTATAGCTGATGCTTTTGTAATGCTTTTTTAAAATGAATGGTAAAGAAGGTTGACCCAAACAATTCATTGTATACCTAGGGAATTCACTAAGGACCTTACTAAATGCTTTCTCAACTGAGAAGTAAATCCTTAATGTCAAGGATATATGGCACAAACATAAATCAATTGAGTCACCAATAGAGAATATGCAGGCTTCATTCCCATTCTTTCCTGTTCTAGGATTTCACTACTTTCTACCATCAATAAAATCTTCATATGTCAGAATTCTTTATTTATCCAGCTTGCAAAACAATACTAAGATAAAAAAAACTGTTAAAAAATAAAAGAATATACTCATTAAAAGCCTGTCAGTAATTTGAAACACATTGTCAGTTATAATAGTCTTGTATATCAACTACAGATTTAATTGTCTACTTGATGAGACAAAGAGAGGGGCCCTGATGATATGCCACTCATTTTCACAGACAATGCATGAGAAAATTCCAGCTCTTTGTCTTTTCTCCAACCTGCAGAATCCAGTATTATGCTATTGAGAATAATTCTTATACCAATTTACCTAATCCTAATTAAATGAGTACAGGATTTAGCTATGAGAGGTGTTATGTGTTTATAAGAATATCTCAAAACAGTTTATCTTCACCTGTTTATGGCCCTTGTAGTACTTTGTTTTGAAAACCTTAAATAGATCACCTTCTTTTTTCACAGGACACCCCTGTGATTTGTTCACTTGACTAGTTGCTCAGTAACAGTTATTTATATTACACATTTTGAGTTCTCCTGCTAATGACCTGGCTGGATGAATTCCTATTTAGGCATTTGGTGGTAAAGGTACTTCAATACATTCATCATTATACTATGGCAGAGTGTGTTTGAATTTAGTTTTCATCTTCTGCAAGGAAGAAGAAAATAAAGCCTACATTTCTTTCCTTGATTAAAAAAAAAAAGGTCAGAATTAGATTATATATGTAATGTTTTTCTCATTTCACTGATACATTGTACTAGTCCTACTAATCATACGTCGATTCTGCTCTACACACATACCTCATTCTTCACAGACAACACTCCAGCTATTTCACATTTCCCTCTCATCTGCAGACAAAACCAGTTTTGAAGAACACAATTTCCTCCATCCCAGAAATTAGTGCACCAGCCTTACTAGACCAAAATACTAACTCCACAAAATGTATTCCAGGAGTTTATGCAGAAATGTATTCGCAAACTTCAAACAAAACTCAAACTTTTGATACTACTCTTCATATCCAAAAAGAGTCATCCTGTAGAGAGTTATATACCTACATGGCAGAAAATGCTTTTTTCTTTAGTGCATTTTAAAACTATTTGGTCTTTTCATGTGTTGCTCTCAATCTCTCAGTGATCTTAGGCAAGTATCAGAAAAATTTTTTCATATAACCACAGACATAGAATAGTTTCTGTCTCTCTTTCACACATATATATGCATAAAAAACCAATAAAGCTAAGTAAATAAATAAATAAATCAGGAAATGCACCTATTCTTCCTTTAATCAATTCAGGGACAAGTGTGCAACATATCTTCAGTTTCTGGATAATGGATAAAATGAGGCTTTCACTAATTTAAAGTTTAGGCCTCTAAAATCTATCCTTTGAAAAGCATTTCACCTCATGAAACCCCAGACCCACTGTATGTATAAGCTATAAAGAAAATGTGTAACTAATTATCAATGTTTTGTTATTATTAGGATTGATTCATGATTCATTGATTCATTGATGCCTAAGCATGTTTTCCAGACCCATTTACAAGATTCAGGAGTGTCCAAGAATATTTTTCAGGTACCTGCCTGCTACCAGGCAGCTGACAAAGAATGGAAAATGCTTCTGGAAACCCATCTCTGCATCTGGCAAGAGGAATTCAGGGGGAAATCTCCTAAGCATGAGACATCCATCTATAGGGAATCATCTGCTTTCATCTCATGTGCTTAAGAAATGATAGTTTATATAGTGAATAAACTTTACATAAACATATATTAGTTTATATTACATATTTTTTTACAATGCCACTCTGCTTAACTATATCTAACATGAAATTAGACAAAATAAGGGTAATGTCTTTTTGAAGGCATAATATATAAAAGCAACTTTAAAAACACTTGTAAGAGGAGATCTTTCTTAAAATACAGCAATATTACAGGAATTGTTGTTATACACCCGTGTTTTTGTACCAAATATTCTGGATGAGATTGAAAATTTTATTTATAAACATGTTTCTTATTCATCTGCAAGCTACAATTTTACTGCATTTTAGTGTCAGAAAACCTAGCTTCATTCTTGGAAGAATCTGAACACTATGACAGCCTAGTGCTTCTTTTGTTGAAGTGTATAATTATGCCTTAGTTCTAAGACTATTCAATCAAATGTTAGTTATAAAGACAGCTGAAATCCTAGCTGGACTTTAAAAGCAAACAAACTAAACTACAGAAAAAAACCCCAAGAACAAAAAAACAGTTATTTGAAACTCTATTGCTTGGACTAGAAATTATTTTTTTCCCCTTATTTAAAAAAAAATCACAGAATATGTTACAATGGCTTCTGACTTGAGATCTCAGTGCTTGGATTGAAAATATACTTGGTCTATCAAAACTTGGAGACATTGTTTATAAATCTATTATCCTTACCTTCAGGATCCCTGGTGTAATTTCACACTATTTTATCAGGGCCTGAAAACTATGAGCATAAAGTAATACCTTTCAAAGAAAGACATTATTTATATTTCCCACTTAGGAAAATTCGGAGGAAAAAAACCTCAACAACGACACAAACAAAAAAATAACAATACTGATAGATCAGGGCTTTCTCTTTGGCTGTGAAAGAAGACAGAGAATAAGACCTTTTTTCCTTCTTAAAGAATATCCGTTCTTGAGTAGAGCATGGGCCTAAACAGGTGAATCTTCATTTAGTGCTTCTTTAAATAGCTTGACATAATCATCAATAATTTTTAAAGCAGCTGCTTTAAAATGGACACTTAACCCTGTCTTTATGAAATACTGTGAAGAGCTTCTGACGTGTGAGAGAGGGTACTAATATAGAAAATGCAAGGATAGTGGTACACAGTAGATCATCTGTCTTATTTGCCTGATGGAACATACGCTGAGAGCCAAAACACTGAAAGCAGTTACTGATGCTCCTGAAATCTATTTACTGGATTTCTTGCTTGAGGCATCATCAAAGCAAACATGAAGTAATTATGGCTAGAAATATTTGTTAAATTTGATAAATAGGGAAACAGTGCATGTTTGGTAATTCAAATTAAAGAAACTCTACCCACCATTCTACTTGCTATTTATATTCCTCAATCATTTAACTGGTGTTTGAATGATGGAATTTTCCTTATCATGTGATGGTTTTGGGCAAAAGGCAAAGTAAAGGCTTGGACAGAAGAAAAAAATTTACAAAGTATCCACATTAAATTTATGGAAATAGTTCAAACCCTTATTAAAACAATTTTTTAAAAAAATCAGAAAACTTAAATTAAAAAATTAAATATATTGCCTAGAAGGTTCAGTGCCTTCCTTAGACAGCAAAACAAGAAGTGGTAAAAAGACAAGTGATTTGTCAAGTGAACAATGCACAGGACTGATATGCTTTACAGCATTTTATGGGGAAATTCTGGGGAAAGCTGGGAAAATACAGGAGTTACTTGAGCTGTGGGAGAGAAAGTCATTTCCTTTCTCCAATTCATGGCAAAGGCTCTCTCTACAAGGTCTACTTAACAAAGCAATGAAAAATGTACTCCAAAAGGTAATATTGAATTTTTAAATAACACATATTTATCTAAATGGGTAAACAGACATGTGCATCTTTCCCACTAGAAGCTCCTGTGCTTTACTTTTTGCTTAATGATGATAGTTATGTTCCATTTATACTTCCTTCTCAGGAGAATTAGCTCTGAAAATTTAACATTATAATGATGGAGTAATATAGATGACCAAATAAAAAGTATTACTTTTTCCAGCCTAGAAATTCAATTCGTTCATGTTGTTTATTCAAGTTCTAATTAAAAATCCTTGTCTAAATCTCCACCATTTACATGGTCTGCATTTTTCTATGCTCCTTTCCATATAATTTAGTTAAATAGTGTTATATTAAAAGCCCTGTAATTTCTCCGTGGGATTTTGTACTCCTACATGTTCTCTCTAACATTTTTCTGTGGCAATATAAGCACCTTGCTTTAAAGGCAATGTAAGCATGTTTCCTTAAAGGACTCATTACAATCTGTATTTATGTTTGGTTATATAACAAAATGCCTTTGATTAGTTATTCAAGGCCAGTAGTATTTGGTTCATATGACAATCTATTTCATGGATATTTAGGGCAACCCAAGCTTTTGACTCTTTTCCATATCCTCAGGAAGATCTTGTGAGCCTTGTGTATATTTTTATGTTTACTCACACAATAGAAAGCCTTTGCAATTGAGTGTATGGGATAGTTAAGATTAGGCTCATACAGTCGCTTTTTATTCCTTCTATCACTCTATCTCAACATGTACTTGCATCCTAGTGAAACTATATTCTTTCTGAATAACTGCCTCTTGTACACCTAATTTGATTTTCTCTCTCAATAATGCCTCCAGCAGCTTCATATAATTTCATCTGCTTGCAGATTATCTTTAAGATAAAGTTTTATGGCACAGACACTAAAATAGTGCTGTATTTAGACATGCTGATTCCTTATATGTCAAATAAAATTTCTTCCTTCTTCAAAAGAAATAGAAAAATTAGGTAGACATTAGGAGCATAAAGATTAAATTGTACTGATACTTGAAATCATGATTCTAAACAGGGAAAGAAAAGTATTCATCACATTGTTCTGCCATCTGCATTTCAGACAGGCCACTGAATCAGAGCAAGCTGAAGTATCCTATCCAGCATGTCTGCTGAATAATATGTCGAAGGGTTTGTCCATAGTTTGACTGTTGTGGAAATAACAAAAAATAAAATAGCTTGATTACATTTAATTACCATCACAAGGTTTTGATCCCTGTTGAAGAAATTTTTGTGTTGGTGCCATATACAAGCCAAGTTCAGACACAAAATATCTAGTTGCAGTGAGGATGTATTTCACTGTAAGTGCAAGTTTGTGTTGTATAGTTCCAAACCTCCCACTGCCTCCTCTGAGTATTTCTGTGTTCAGGATTGCTTTGTAACTGAAACTTCACTTTGCTGATGAAAAGCAGCTAGCATTCAGCATTTTTTTAGCTAGGAGCTTACCCACAGTCACTTCAGGCTTATAGACCATTATGTTTCTTGGGTTTAGAGAGCCTATGTATGCCTGTTTCCCAAGAAGACCTTCAAAGCAGACACATTGAAGAGTTCAAGTCAACACAGAGTCTTATCATTACTATTACAGTGAACAAAGCAATCAAGAATTTGCTTTCACTAATGTACTTTCTAAGTGTGTTTTCAACTGTAAATTGAATATACTATGTGCCACAAAAGCAAAGTGAATAATCTGCCTATTTACTGATTACTATCTCTCAGGTCATGGACGTTGGTGACATAAATGTTTCAATCAAGCCAGGTCTGCAGATTGTTTAAAAGTGGATATAATCACTACCTCAGAGTAGCTCTGGATTTTGTTGTAATATAAGACATGCAAGACCCAAGGCAAAACTCCACATAAGTATGGAGTTTTTACATGGATCTCCAAATGCCTAAAGGAAGAATGTATCTTATCTTTAAATCCAGTGTGGAATAGTTGGGAAGAGAAGATTGACAGCCTTACTCACTTATGAGGTAGAACAAGACAAAAAGTTAATCTCTAGACTTGATCGTTTAAAGGACTGTTACTTTTTCAGTCACAATGATGCCAAGATGATTTTTTGCCTTTTCTTTTATATTCCTTCTATATACCTTTTATGCATCCTCAGTACTCTTAGCATGCACCCTTGTAATTCCTCAAGTCTGATAACTGAGTGTAGCCCTGATATTCTGTTAGGCCAGGAGACCAAACATCCAAAGGGCTTCACAGCTGGGAGGTCGGAAAGCCCTATGCTATCTTGGGAATCCAAGACCCCCTGCGACACGCTGCCTCAGTTTCCCTCGAGTCCACCGGCTAGCTCACAAGCCCCAGAGGCAGCGGTCCGAGTGGCCTCTCCCCGTGTAGCTGGCTCACGCTGAGCAGCAGGGGTGGAGGTCCTGACCTGCACACCCTCAGGGAAGTCTCTGGGCTGCAGGTCAGTGGTCGAGTTATGGCGTCAAGGAGCGTTGGAGTATCAGGAGAAGTGAGGGAAGATCCACTCGGAGAAGTGTAGGCAGGAAACGGTTTATTAGGAGAGGGGGGTAGGGGTGTCACAGAGACTAGGAAAGGGAGGGGGAATCTTCACGGAGTGGCAAGGAGGGGTGGGAAGCACATGGGTTTTCTAGGGAGTTCAAATCTAGGGAGGGGAAACACATCATCCAATCAGGGTAATTTAGGGGAGGAGAATAAGGAGGGAACTCGGGGTAAAGGGTCCAATGGGACATGGGGAGAGGAGTGGCTGGGCCACTACAGCCACTGGGGCAGCAGGGAAGGGATGACTGACATCGAAGGGTCTGGAAGGAGAGGCAGGGTCTGGGGGAGATAGGGGCTGGGTTTAGGGGGAAAAGCAACTCCTAACAAGGGCAGGGTAACTCCCAGGGAGAGGGGGTTGGGAGACTGACAAGTAACTGTGAGGGATAACGGCGGGAAGAAGTGCACCTATGAGGGGTAAGGGCGGGAAAAAGTGCACAAACGAGCAAGAACCATTACATAACTTAGGGGGAAACCGGGACCAACCATTACAATAACAATTAACTAAACTGTAAAATAATTAAGCACCGCAACACCCCTGTAGAACATATCCTGTATCCAAAAAGAGATTTGGCCCATCCAGGTGGGAATTCCTTGGGATGGGAGGATACCATGCTATTCATTCAGGCCTCTCATTGTGACGCCTTTGTTAGATATGCTAATTTGCAAGGTCTATAAATTGTATACGCAATTTATCATGTGTGTCCATTGCGGCGCATTTCACCTTGGCGAAACAGTGCACCATAAGAATCCTTATTAAAATACCAAGGTAAAAACCCTTTATCCCTTAACCATGTCTGGCTCAATTTTTAAGACCAGGAAAGGGCATCAACAATATTTCCATTTTTTTTATTGTGTCTTATTTCTCTTTCCTTATTTCTTTATTTTTCTTCTCAATTGATATAGATTTCAATTCATTATGTTTGCTGTCTACACCCAAAATTATAGGAAGGTTTTTATGAGTATACCTCAGAAAATTAAGAACATTGTCACTAAGCCAACTAGAAGGTACCTAAGCATCTGAAAAAAAGTACTGTAGCCTAACTCTTCTTTCCCTTTATAGTGCATATTTTAAAGCCCAAGATCACAAGCAGTACAAATTTAAGTCCTACATAGGAATACAAAATCACTCTCTGACTGCTAAAATATCTTAGATTCAGTAATGTGTCTGGTAAGACTAAGCAATAAAGGTATTGCAAAAACATTTGCGTAAATTCAAAAAAAAAAACCCAAACCCAAAATACAAACTCAAAGCTGTATAAGAAAAGATTGGAAAGTGATTTTATATTTCCTATGAAATATCAGAATTTGTCAGTAAAAATACTTTCAATGACCTCTGCCTCTCCTATGAGTTTCCCTCCAACACCATATGCCTCACAGTAAAAAAAAAAAAAAAAAATCTTTTTTTTCTGGAAAACTGACTGCACACAATGATAGAATAGAAAAAATTATTTAAATTGTTTTTGAACAGCACTATGTATAGCTTGGGAAAAAAAAATTATGACCCCTGTCTAAATTGCACCAGAAGGCTGATACCCTCATTAAAAAATGGGGAAGCTCTTTGATTTGACTGTGTATTAATTTATTTGGGCAGTCAGAAATCACCAAGAGTTTAAGGTCAAAAAGAAGGGTGATATAGAAGGATTTCTGATAGCTATGGAGAAGCAGGAAACAAGTCCAGCAGTAAAGCTGTTTGACACAGTGAGAAGGGCTTTTGAAGTAATCTCTAAACCTACTTTTGGTGACTGCAAAATAAAGTAGCAGATTTCTCCACCTGCAAGAATTGTTGCCTCCATAGGAAATCTGTCTCCTCTTGCTCTGTAATGCCTTTCTGTAAAATTCTGTGGAACATCAAAACTATCTGTGAGACTCTGAACTTGTGTATATTCACACACCTTTAATCCACCAAAACACTATTCACCCATAGCATCAATTCCTATCCTTAAAAGTACAGACCCAGTTCAGAATATTTTTTTAACATCCTTATCTGTTGTTTGGCAATGTTCAAGAAGTGTCCCGATTTTTAGCCTTAGTTCAGAGCATATGATATTTAGATGAAGGAGACATACATTTGCATTTTCCCAGCTGTCTTGTTGTAGAATCTTCTGCAAGTTTGTTCTACATACTTTCTTGTACGGAGGCTTCCTCAGGAACAGCGTGGGGGAATTCTAAGGTACAGATTACAAAGGTTGTCTTTGTCAAAGTCCAGCTCTAACTCATGAATCTACTCACTGTATTTCAAACAGACTCCTACTTAACAATGATAAAAATGTCATATGAGGAAGAGAGCAAATGTGTAATGAATCTACACAAGGGTATCAGCTGAGGAAATAGACATTTTTTAAGGGTAATCTGCACAGTTTTGTTTTCAATTGCTAAATGCATGTAATGGTACTTAATCAGTAAAGTAGGTTCACATAAAATCAATCAGCAGGTATTATCATAATTCGAAATGATTTCAGATATTTTTCTTTTACTGGTACCTTTAATAACCTTACAAGATGACATTTAACATTTCAGATACTTCTCATCTGTTATAGCTATACAATATTCCACCTTCCATTTAGGTAGATTAAATTAGCCAGTATGTAGCCTCTCATCTATGAGTTTTAGCTGATGTTCATCAAATAAAAATTGTGACTGCCTTCTCTGGTTACTTGTAAAATCTGCTGTGCTGGTTTGAGAGTCCAGTGACAGAAGTTGACTAATAGATGATTTTGAAGATGAGATTGCTAGGAAACTCATTGATATTAAAGTCACCTGCCTTGAAATCAGAAGAATTTTGTGTCAGTGAATGGACAAGTGCTAAATTGGTAGCTTTGTCTTCAACTACTAGTCCTGTGATTAATTTATTTCATGGTGTTGCCCCCCTGCCATGCCTTCTAAGGAGAGTTATGTAATTACTTCTATATAAAGTCAGGAGTTATAAATAACATTTGGAGTAAGGACTAGATACAAAAAAACACTCATGTGAGAGAGCTCCATATATGTCCACTCAAGACTGTGAAGGCTACAGTTCAGGATACAAAAATCCCAAGTCCATTTTAAGAAATTACTGAAAAACTGCACAATTTTAGGTTATGTTAATATTATCAGTTTATTTAAGCCAAAATCTTGGATAATATAAAGCATAGAAGGGTTGGTTTGGGTCTTTTTAGGAAAAAACATAGTCTCATTTAAAAAAAAATTAAATAGCCTTTTTTTCTAGATTTTCTTGGGGAATCTTAAAACATAAATGAGTTCAGAGAGAAGGTGTGGAGGTACTGAAAATTAATCTGTAAAGAAATCTATTTTTATCAGACGACAAAGATAGCTCTAACTGATCCTGAAGCGGATGTTTAAGTTGTAGCAATGCTTATCATTTCTACTGGTTTGATTCAAAATCTGTTGAAGGAGGCTGAAAGACTCCAAAGGACTACAATGAGTTTTGGTTCAAATAGGAGTACTTCAACAAACTGACTTAGTGGTTAAACATTTGTTTAAGTTCTACACTTCTTGTTGAAAAAAATATTCAGAAAATTTCTGCGTGTTTAGAGAAACTTTGATTTTCCTCAGAGGCTCCTGATCATTCAGACATAATAAATAAGATTTTTATTGTTCAGTCATATTAACATCTTGGCTATAGTAGCCTTAAGTAAAGTGAGTTTTAGTAAGAATGTCTGGCCCAAAAGTCAGGTCAGATCGTATCTCTTGGTTTGTTGTATTGTAGCTGTAGCAAAACAGCCATACTATATGCCAGAATATTGCATCTGACAGAGACCAGATGGATTTTCTGGTGGGGACCTCTGGTGGTGTAAGAAAACATGTTTTAAATCAGAGATATCCTGCTGCTTCCTCCATTCAAATGTTTCCAGGCAGGCATGTCCAGAAAAGCCTGTCCATTCAGTAGGAACAGATTACATGTCCTGCTTTTTCTTGGCACAGGTCAGAAGCAGCAGCCTGGGAAAAGCAGAGTATACGAACAGGGCAAATACAGAGTTACAGTTTCTGGCAACGTAGAGGAATTTTCTGAGTACCATCTATTTTTGTTGTTGGTTGGGTAGTTGGTTGGTTGGGGTTTTTTTTTTTTTTGGTTTTGATGGATCTCCTTTCGTATTTCTAATCCCTTTTGGAATCCATTTATATCTTTGGCCTCCACAGCATCCTGTGGCAATGAGTTCTACAATTTAATTACGCAGTGTGTGAAAAAGCACTTCCCTTTGTTTGCTAAAAATTTTCTGGATGATAATTTCATTTAATGCCCCTTGTTCTTGTTTTACAAAAATAGTGTCTAATTGCTCCCTAGCCTCCTTATTCATGGCTTTTATTATTTTATACATCAAGAACATATCCCTTTGGGTCTTTTTTCTCTAAGCTAAAGATGCCTAATCTAATATCCCCTTCTACAGAAGTAATTTTGTCTTTGATCATTCCCTGCCTCTCTGTCTCATTTTAGTTTTACTATGCTCTTTAGTGGATGGAGACACCAGAGTTGCAAGTAATAGTAGGCACGTGGTCAGCTTTCAGTACACTGACCACCAAAAATGAATTAAACATACAACTTGCACGTTTGCAATAGGAATGCATGAAAATGTTTTGCTACGGCTTTGGAGCTATTCTGCAAGTTTTCTATTTCAGATCCTTTGAAGCTCACTTCAACATGAATACAAGGCTTTTCAAGCTGGAAATCTACTGCCTGCCTGATTTCTGCTCTGAACAATTTCCACAGTATGAGCTGCTATGAAGAAAGGAAAGAAAACTATGAGATAAAGATAAAAGTATTTTCCCCTTATATCAGCATTATTTTAGGATACCTTCCCAGGAAATTCACTGGTAAAGTCTCATCTTCATGGATATGAAAAAACACCAGAGAAAAACTAAAATAGTGGGTCAGTTTTATGGAAAATTATTATTTTAGAATTTTTAGTTGCAATGGTAGTCAATAACTTTTTAGCTTAAATTTGGTCTTCAAAGTAGTCCATTAACATTTTTAGAGTTTAAGAAAAAATATTTGGACTTTTCTCCTTGGAGAGTTTACTGTTTATCTTAACTCCTGCTATGCATTCCAGTCTGTGCTCTCTGCTTCAAGACGTTTGTTCCCTTGTCTCTTCATGATAGCTGAAAAAATATTTTTCCCAAAAGTTAGAGGGAAACCCATGTAGATGGCATGGCATAAAGACACATGATGAAATAAAAATTGCGGATCTTTGTAGTCTGTGGGTTCACATATGTTTGTCAGCTTCTGTAATCTCTGAGTGACATTTGAGTGACACCACATAGATAAAACATATTGAAGTGCCCAGAGGAAAAATTCTTTCCTAAAGACAGTTGTGTTGGATAATAATGCTATCCAAGATTCAAGACAGACACTTGAAAGAAACACAACAAGGAATTGTTTCAAGGAGATTTTATATTATATGAAATATAAATTAATCTGATTAGTACCTGGAAGGAATATTAATAGGGTGTCCTTAATCTGATTGCTGTCTTTGCTAATATACCTGTAAAACTAAAATACACTTGGACCTGATGAAGCCAGGATGTAGAACTCCATTATCTTCTAAAGTTACAATAAAATTACCTCCCTATTTGCATCAGAGTCTTTACATGTTTATATAGGAATGATGGAAAAGTTGCAATTTTGTGAAATGCTTAAAATTTTTGGAACAAATGGACAGTATTCGTAGATCTTCTCTGATTCTCTTTTAAATGGATTCCACTAAAAACCTGTGAAATAGGTAAGAAATATCTCACAATTTGTGAGGCTGTGAATAATTACAGAAATACTGAGCATTTTTTAAACCAGTACATAAATTAAAAATGTCTGTTATTTAATGTTTAAGATCTAAAGCCTCTTTCATATTTTTTGAGATGTTTCTTGTAAATGCCATTAGAGCAGTCCAGCACAGTGGGGCAAGGTCCTATAAGCTTAATGATTAACAGAAGAGTCTTGTCATTTAATTTTAGGAAATGACATTATATATTTGCTGCAGTCAGTAGACTTTTGCTAGGAATTATAATGCCAATTGCACTGTATTTAACTGCGATCATTGTATCACAGACTTGTTTTTAATGACTCCCTTTGTGGGAGTTCAAGTTCTTTCTTTTAATAAAGCTATTTCACATTTTGTCCTTGCCAATGTCAGTTTAAAAGAAATGAATACTTCCTATCTGTCTTGTTAAGGGAGATGACCTGTCCAACCTCTCAGTAGAAGGTTTGGATTCCCATTAAAAGTTTTCAGTTCTCTCCTTTCCTTTCAGCTCCTGTGTGTGCTGTATCTTTTGTAGATACTTTTTCAAAAAATAAATGACCCAGTCAGAAGTAAAGAAGATTTTGCCCCAAAACTTTAAATTTGCTATGGAGTGATAGTGTTAGATCAATATTTGCATTAGATAAGGTGAACTGGTTCCCAAAATGAGAAGATCAATGTGACAATTACTAACCCTTGAAAAAGTTAACGTTTAGGTCCCAAAAGACTTAGTTAATGTGTAGAAATGGGTAGAAAAAAAGGGGCATTTGATGTAACTGGAAAAACTCTCAAGATGTGTGCTAAAACCATGATTAGCATCCTGATTAAAAAGAAAGCCAAAGACGTTATATTTTTGGCTTATATATAAGCCAAAATAAAGTAGTTATATTTTAGTTAAGTAAAATATTTGAGCTCTTTGATAGAACTGATATTGTTTAGCAGTGCCATTCTGGCTTACACGGCAATAATAATGAAAGTGTGATAATATGATAAATACCACAAATTTGTCAAAAGTGATTTGTCTGGTCCATGAAAATTAGACTCTATTGTAAAAGCAAATATCCCTGAGTGATATCAGGTAAATATAGATTAGAAAAAGACCCAAAAAGGCACTGATGATGACTCTTTCCCTTGAACATTTTTGTTCTAGGTAGTATGGTAGTATTCACAGGTCGTATGAACAATTCACAGGTAGTATGAGTAATTCATGTGACATAAGCAATTGTGAATGCAAAGTATGCTAATATGCTGATTATGCTCTCTGCTTTCTGCTTAAACCTTTTTTATTTTTCTGCAATAACTTCAGCTTAATGGATCAAAAATTTAAAAAACACCAAAGTAATAATTGTTAAGTAACACATGTTATATGTGCTTAGTTTAATCTGGTGGATAAAGACAGGTACCATCTTCTTTTCTGAAAATAGCAGCTGGGGCCAGAGAGAGACTACAAAGCACCTTCAAATCTGTGGTTTCACTGTACAGTGAGCAGATGGCTTACAATAGCAAAAAAAGAAGAAAATTGTTATTAAAAATAATCTAATAAAATATTTTGTATTTAAATTAAAATATGTAATGGTGATGTCAAAATAAGAGAAAATTATGACTGGACCACGAGCAGAAGTTTAAAAAATAATATCTAACCTTCCAGTCAATTCATTGTAGCAAGAGAATAAATGCACATTTTTGTGTCAGGAAACACATACTGTATCACAAGTAGGTCTGGAAATGATACTTTTAGACAAATGTAACATTTTTATCTGCCTAAAAAAGTCATAAAACTTCAGTATATAAATTTCAACAGGTATTTGAGGCCTAAACGTGTGAGAAGGATACTGAATTTTCATAAGGAGAAATATCAGTAACAGCAGCCAATTTTATTCAATGTGTTGTGGGATACCTGCATTACTTTTGCATCAGCTGTCCATATATTTGAGTTTATTATTTTCAAAATAATCCAGTTTCATATCTGAAGTTTAAGACAAATAAGAATCTTCCAAGTAGAATAGCGTTTTCTAAATTAAACCTCCTTAGAACCTTCCCGTGAAAGTTCATCTTTGTGAAAAACACAAGACTGATCACTAAACATAAATTAATGGAAAATCTTTTCTTGTTTTAGTAGTTAGGAGATTTTCACAGGACATGTAAATTGTGCCTGCTAATTCTTTCTGCAACCTTAGCTTACTATACTGTGTGTGAAAGGTCTAACTGCAGACGTGCTTGTGAAAACACTACTTACCCTACTTGTCTTTCAGTTTCCTTCACAGTTCTTAATTTTGTTTTATTTTATTTTATTTTTCCCTTTATGAAAAGATTATTGTCAGACTTTGTAAATTCTAAGCAACAAAGTAACATTATTAAAGTTAATCCTAAAAAAATGCAGTTTGCATTCAAAGAATGGCAACAGATTATTGAAGCATGACTTTCCCCTTGTGCAGAAAAGAACAGATATATTGATACAATTACTTTCTACATTTCCCAATAATTTAATTTTTATCAAAGATAATTTCAAACAATTTAAACAGGTGTATAAGTAGTGTTTTATATCTCTGGCTGCCTGGATCATGCTTAACAACATTTTAAAATACAGGTACAGCACTTACTTTACTCTTTTGCAATATTTATTGATTTTAACATGAAATTGAAAAATTTTAGCAGCTGAACAGCCTCTTCCCTAAGCTTGCGCAGAAGCTAAATGAAAAAAAAAAAGTTAGCAAGGTTTTATAATGCATTTATCAATTTGTATCAAAGCCTTTTATTTTGATTCTTTGATACTTTTTACTATTAGAAAGGAAGTCCAGATAATCAACTCCTTAATCACAACATGTGGTAAAGACAAAAAAAGATCATAACTTTTCATTGATATTGTGTTCTTCCTAATGGCTTTTTTCCTTCCACTAGTTCTCTGACAGATTTGCTAACTTTCTTTCAGTACTCCTTCTTCTGATACAGATTAAGAGTTTCTTGTTTGATGCTTGTGTTGTCTGTTTGATCTTTGGTTTTATCTTACCTTTATCATCTTCTGTCCTTCCTGCATGTCAAGTGCCAAGGGCATGGCTTGACTGTTCTTAGCATAATGGCCCCAGGAGGCATTTACAAACCAGCAGATTTTAGAGCATCCTTGAGGCTGTGCTAAACTCCGCCAGAGGCTGTAATGGCCCTAATATTATCAAGAGATCACGAAGATTTCTGAAAGATGTCTTTGTCTTCACCTCTTCTTTGCTATACTATGTAGAATGCTATTACACATAGTAGTTAGTATTATATATCATGTTGAAATTGTATAATACAGATTATTTGCCTATAAAATTGAAAACGTTAAGCCAGAATGAATAGAAATACTTAAGCAGTAAACAACTCTGTCAATAACCATTGGACCTCTTTCGGAGGTCTTGCCTCTCTGATTCTTTATTTTCCTGTAGATTTGAACTTACCGAGTCATGGGCTCTCTTCAGCAGCACCAAAGTGTTACTCAGTTTGTTAGAGACCATCAGTATGCTTTAGTAGCAATATGTTCTGAAAAGACATGTACTACAGGGGACATTGCACAGTGTCTGGATACTCTTAGGTGTTAGAGAATCATAGAATGCCTAAGGTTGGAAGGGACTTCTGGAGGTCACCTGGTCCAATCCTATACCTCAAGCAGGGTCACCAAGATGCCTCTTACACAAAACCACATTCTGAGCTTTTGAATGTCTCCAAGGAGGGAGATTTCATGAAATCTGTGGGTAATCTGTACCCGACTCTGTCAGCCCCACAGTGAAAAAGTGTTTCCTGACACTTACAGGGAGCCTCCTGTGCTCTAGTTTGTGTACAGTGCCTTCTGTCCCATTACTGGGCAACACTAAAAAAAGCCTGGCTTCATGTTCATTATACACTCCAGATGTCAGATATTTGTACATATTGTTGAGATTCCCTGAGCTTTTGTTCTCTGGAGCCCCAGATCTCACAGCCTTTCTCATAAGAAGGATGCTCCAATCCCTTAACTTTCTAAGTGACCTATCTCTTGTCCTCATCAAATTGTCTATGAGGATTTTATGGGAGACAATATCAAAAACATTAATGAAGTCCGGGTAGATAACAATCACTAATCTTCTCTCATCTATCAGGCCAAATTTTTCATTGTAGAACGCTGTCTGGTTCATCAAGCATGACTTCTTGGTGAAGGCATGCTGACTACTCCTGATTACTTTCTCATCCTTATGCCTGAAAATGATTTCTGGTCTTAGCGTCTCCATCACTTTCCCAGGAATGAAGTCAGGTTGATTGGCCTGAAGTTCTGTGAGATCTCTTGCCCTTCTTGAAGGTAGGAGTGGCATTTGCCCTCTTCCAATGACCAGGAACTTCTCCCAGTCATCATGACTGTTTAGAGATAATGGATTGACCTCACAAATACAACAGCCCTATGGGCTGACAAACCCCTCAGCACTTGTGGGGGTGTGCTGTTTTTTCCTATGCATTTATATACATCCAGTTTTTAAAATGTCCTCTAACCTGATCCTCTTCCATTATGGGTTAAAATTTTCTGGCTCCACACTTTCCTCTTTGCCTCCATGGCCTGGCATTTCTGAAGGCGGAACTTTCAAGCAAAGTCTGGGGCAAAGAAGGCATTCAGGACTTCAGCTTCACCCATGCCTTGTGTCATCGGGGCCCCATTTTCTCTAGTATTCGTCTTGTCACCTTTGTATTTCTGGAAGTCCTTCTATATACGTTTCCCTTTGATGTCCCTTACTGAATTCAAGTTAAGATGTAGCTTTTCCTAGCTTTGTCAATGGACACTGAGTGTCTCTGTATTCCTGCCAGGTTACCTATTCCTTCTTTTAACTCTTCCACCTTCCACCAGTGTCCTTTTGTCTTTGACCTTTCATCCTTGCAGATATCCTGGCACTTTTGGCTGACTTCCTACACTTTGGCATGCTCCAGTTTTGAGCTTGAAGAAAGTAATATTTAAATATTAACCATTTGTTAAATGCACCTCTTCCTGGTATCAACTTGGATTGGAGGCAGATTTCATCTTTACACCCTTTACTTTACAGAATAAATGTAGCAAAAATAAAAACTCCTGGTTTCTTATGGATTTTTGTACCTTGTACAGAATATTTTTATGAGATATTAAAACCTAGTCATCATTGAAACATACAAAAATCCTCATAGTGGTAAGTATGAGAAGGAATGGTCTCAGACTCAATTACATTTCCAGACAGAATTTCTGGGAACATAATAGTCTGTTTTCCTATAGATTAAGTGTTGGTATAGAAAACACTGAGAGTCATGCATGCAGATCTGCAACATTACCTTCAGAATAATTTAATTTCTTCTCAGAATTATTTTGAAACATGGTTTTCACTTAAATAACTAGAGTCCCTTCTAAGGTTTTCTGTATGTCATATTGTACATGAAAACATTTTTGCCATGTAATAATAAAAACACATTTCAAAGGATTATAGCTATCAAAATTGATGGATATTGAAGGTGAAAATGATATTCTGTAATATTTTAACTGCTATTTTTGGCTTTCAGGTGGTGAGAAAAAAAACTTTGCAGAGGGAAGAAAAGATCTTTTATTGTTTAGATCTCAGGTGTGAGAAGCACTCTGAATATATAAAGGCTTATCATGAAAAACTGTGACAGGAAATTTCTGTTGAATTCCAGTGACTGCAGTTTTCAACTTTGTACTTTATAAATATTTATCCAACTCTTTAAGTCCCTACAGTTTATGAAATTCTTCAGAATTTCCCTGTCATTATATTTCACTCTTGAGTCTTTGTTAGCATGTCCCTGAATCTTTCAGACTTCAGGTAAAAAATGTGAGTTTATTGCTTCAATACTAACTGCTTTCACACACTAAAGAAGGAAAAAATAGCAACATTGTCACACATCTCTCCTTCTTAACATTCAAGAAAATCAACACTTGAATAATCTTAAGGCTGTGGCAGAAGTAGCTAAAGTAGGATTTTCTGACCATTTTTATAGCATCAACCACAGATACACATTATCACAGGAGAATATTTATGTCTTGTGAAGTTATCCTAAGAAGTTAAAAAAAGCTACTTTTGAGCTTTTACCATGTTTAAAGCAAAATTTTATAAAATTAATTTGCATTATCCTGTCTTGATAATATGTTTGGCCTTGTTCAGAGAAATGAGAAAGGGTAGAAGGTTCTTATCAAAGGAATAAGTACTTTTCAAAGTCATCTATACAACTAAATAATTAAGTCATGCTACTTTGGAGATGTGCAAGTCTTCCATAAACACTCTTGTCTCAATTACACTAAATACTTTCCTTGAAAAAACAGTTTGTAACCTCTGGGAGCGTAAAAGCAATCCATATTTACTTTTCTGCATTTAGTTTTATTCATTTTCTGTATCTAATGTAGAGTATTTCGCATATTAGAAAACTGCAACAGTAAAAGAAAGATTGTTTTGTGCCATGGGAAAAACTTCCGTTTTTCTACCATTTTAGAACAAAATCAGCATATCACATGAATTGGAAATTCTAATGCAAGTTTAACTATATGCCAGGGTTTCTTCCTTTCCTCTCATAATTAGATGTCAAATGCGATACTTACAAATTAAAATTATGGGACAAATAAGGTGAAGTTTTCACTTTGTTAAAAAGCAGTGGAATTTTCTGGGCTACTGGTTTCTCCCTAATATAATCACATTCATGCTTATCCTAAAGTAATTTAATCAATATGCAGGATGAGGGTTTTTTTTTTTCCCCATATGTTATTACAGTCCCAGTGTGATCTTATCATTGTTTTAGTGGGGACAAGTTTTTATACACAAATAATGAAACATGCAGAAGTGAAGTGTAGCAACATAAAATAGTCCCTAAGAGGCATGGACTGGCAATTAGGAGAATAAGGAACAAATATTGAAAGGTTAGACATTCTTTCATTTCCACCAGAAAGAAAAGAGCTTCAGAAGATTCCTGATATTGCTTTGTCTGCCACTAAATAGTTCTTAGGGCTATTAAGCAAATGATATTTTAAAAAAAAAATATCAAAGTTCTATGAAATGGTTTCTTTCTAAACAAAAAGTAAATTTGAAGTGCATATTCATAAAACTTCGTGTTAAATCAAGAATATACAAAAAAACAATCGCCAAATATAAACACACTTTTCCAATCTTAGATTTTCATAGGGGATGCCTTGAGAACAACTTGAATGAGTTGTTCTTTTAACACAGCTGAGCAAATACAGTGCAAGATTTTCAACCAACCTTTGAGTGAATTTGCTTTGACAATACGTGCAACCCTTTGGTGATCTTTCTGGAGGAATGTTTGAAGTATTGAGTTTTACTGGCAAGAGCATTAGAGGAAAGTAAATTTCAAAGATGCAAGCGAATATTTGCAAAGCCAGGGTTTTAGACAAATAGTTGCAAAAGCTTTATTGGTCCTAGAAAACTCTTTCTACCTTCATGTAAGGAAAAAAAATAATACTAAAAAAAGTGATATAGCTGACACTTCAGAAATAAATAACCAGTAAGGCAGTATTTTAGATGTTCATCACAAATGGTTCATGAACATCCTAGCTGTGGAGAATGATACAAATTAAACAAAATAAAAAACAAAGCCTGAAAATAGATCATTTGAATGTTTCTAAATTTTTTCAAGGATATTATCGTTTGCTTGTTTATTTCTTTGCTGGAAGCTATTCCACATGCAGACAATAGGCTAAATTTTTTTTAATAAATCCATTGTTGCAAATTATTTATTAAATCCTAATCAATAATGCATTTTGTGGTAGATTAACTTTGACAGATATCACTGATACTAAAAGTAATGTCTTGTAATAATGTGATACAATATAAACCCTCCTGAACAGTTTTTTGAGCAAAGGTTCAATTGGCCTTATATTTGAGACATACATCTTCTAAGCAATACAATTTTGATGATATATTGTGTTAGTGCTTCTTAAGAGATTTGTTGGTTTGATGATGTACACCTGTTAATTACAAGCCAGGTGGTGGCAAGGGAAATTATTTTGCAGTAGTAATTCTGTTGCTTTGACAGATTATGTAAATAAAATTATTTATATAAATAAAATGAACTTTAATTTTGAAAGTTATACCTGTATTTTATGCATGCATATTGAAGAGATATAGATAGATATTTCTGAGAGGTTATGAAACACCTAAGTAATGTGCTGTATATTTTGAAAAAATCTTCTCTCAATCTTTTTTGACTATGAGTTTAGGGATATTTTCTACTCTCTAATACCTTCTCATTAGGGTTTTTTTGCCATTCTGTACATTTGGACTATACACATATCAAACATACACAGCTTAATTTTCAGAATTACCTTTATACCTCTAAAACTGATCATAGCAATGATGAAGACAGGGAGTTAAAAATGCTGGTTGGAAAAAGGTTCACAGAGTGGATCCAATATCTGTGCTTTGTTATCAGTTTATCCAAGTATTTCACTGGTGGGCTTCATAACAAGGCTGATAATTCTCTGAAAAGGGGTTTGGGGAAATATGGATGTAACATGAAATACAATATGTAGGACAGAGTAGAGCTTAGGAGCTTTAAATTTTTAGAATGCATACATAATACTTGAGTAAGAAAGGGATCTAGATGAAGTTCAAACCTGCAAAGGAGAGTGTAGTGAAAGAGGAGTGGCCATAATGGAACAAATGACACATCCCAGACAACACATCCATGCTGATTTTAAATGAATCAAAGCAAGAATCATACCCAAAAGGATACAGGGCAAGCGAATCCAAAAGAATGGCCCAGAAATGAGATAAAAAATCTAGGCTGACTCTGGTTGCTCTGGAGACCAGGTTTTTGCAGCAAGCACCTGCTGGAGAAAGTCTAGATGTAGGGCTTCTTTCTAGACACAGCCATGGTGCTCTTACATATCTGAGAGTCAATCTTGATGTCTTCCTATTGTGGCCTTTGCTGGTTGTATGGGTAAGAGAGCTTTTTGGTTTTGGGGAAAGGTTTCACTACAAAGTTCTATAGATGTAGGCAAAAATGAGCTCACAAAAAGAGGGTTTTTTTTATTTTATTTTTTCACAGAAATATCCAAAAGCACCTCAGATATTTGCAAAGAGTACATTAGTTACCCCTTTTTACTTTTGTCTTTACCCTTCACAGTGACTCCACGTGCACAATGTATTACAAAATTAGTAAAGAGCTCCAAATTACATATTATAGAATAATAGAATAATTCAGGTTGGAAAAGAAGTCTAAGATCATTGTGCCCAAACACTAATGTTGCCAAATCCATCACTAAAACCATGTCCCCAAGTGCAGCATATACACATTCTTTAAAAACCTCCAAAGACGGTGACTCAATCACTTCTCTGGGCAGTCTTCTTCAATGCCGGATAATCCTTTTGGTAAAGAATTTTTTCCGAATATCCAATCTAAACCTCTCCTTCTACAACCTGAGGTTATTTCTTCTTGTCCTGTCACTAGTTGCCTGGGAAAAGAGACCAACCCCACACCTGGCCACAACCTGCTTTCAGGCACTTGTAGAGAGGGATAAGGTCTCCCTTGAGCCTCCATTTCTCCAGGCTAGATAGCCCCAGCTCCCTCAGCTGCTCCTCATCAGACTTTTACTCCAGACCCTTCACGGGCTCTGTTACACTTCCATGGACATGCTCCAGCTCCTCAATGTCTTTCTTGTAGAGAGGGGCCCAAAACTGGACACAGGATTTGAGGTGTGGCCTTACCCATGCCCAGTACAGAGACACAATCACTACCCCAGTCTTGCTGGCCACACTATTGCTGATCCAAGTCAGGAAGTCACTGGCTGTCTTGGTCTCCTGGGCACTGCTTGACCATATCCAGCCATATGTGGGTCAGCTACCCCAGGTCTTTTTCCACCGGGCAGCTTTCCACCCAGCTTTCCACCCACTCTTATAGCAGTGCCTGAGTTTGTTGCAACCCAAGTTCAGGATCCGGCACTTTACATTGTTGAACTTCTACGAGTGGCCTCAGCCCACTGATCCAGCCTGTGCAGATACGTCTGCAGAGTCTTCTTGTCCTTCAGCAGATCAACACTTCTGCACAACTTGGTGTTATCTGTGAACTTAGAGGGTTCACTTGGTCCCCTCATGCATTTAATCAATAAAGATATTAAACAAGAATGCTTTTGACACTGAGCCTGGGGAACACTGCTAGTGAATGGGCTCCAGATGAATTTAACTCCATTCACCGTCACTCTGGGCCTGGCCATCCAGCCATTTTTTTACCCAAAGAAGAGAGAACCCATTCACACAACATGCAGCCAGTTTCTTCAGGAGAATTCTGTGGGAAGTAGTATCTAAGGCTTTACTAAAGTTCACCCAGGCAGCATCCACAGCCTTTCCCACACTGACTAAATGAGCCACCTTATCAAAGAGGGAGATCAGGTTGGTTAAGCAGGACCTGCCTTTCATAAACCCATGCTGGCTAGGCCTGATCTCCTGGTTGTCCTGCACATGCCATGTGATGGCACTCAGTATTGCTGTGGTCCATGCATTGAAAAAAGGACTCTTGACAATAATTTCAGAAGGCTAATATGATTTATTAAAATGACTCCATAATCAGAGGATTTGGGCTATAATGTGCCCAGGTACAGAGCTCAGAGCTCTTCCTTCACTGCCCTGTACCAGAAGCTAGAATGCTTACCATATCAGCAAGATATAACAGTCTTTCAGCTCCTTCTCCCACTCTCAGGAGGAGGTAGAGGAATTCAATGTCCTTGAAGAATAACACACCAGATATCTGTTTACAGAAGGCTTATACAGAGTAAAAGACAGTATAAAGATGCTTTCTCATGAGAAGAATTTTCCTGCAGGTTTGTACACAGAGAAACTTACAATATGTTCTTGCAACAACTCAGGAAGATTTTCTCCGTGACCTTTCCCAGGACTGAGGTCAGGCTGACAGGCCCGTAGCTCCCTGGATCCTCCTTCTGGCCCTTCTTGTAGATGGGCGCCATACTGGCCAACCTCCCGACCACTGGGACCGCCCCAGTTAGCCAGGGCTGCTGGTAAGTCCTTGGAAAGGAGGGCCTCTTCATATCTGCAGGAGGACGGAAAATATTCCCTCATTTCTTTCCTAGTTACTGCATGCCAGAGATTAACTAGAGAACATTCCTAGCCATATTAATACATTCACAGGGATTGTAGCTGTGACAAGGAAGCTCCTTAAGCTCCTTTCTCATTTTCACTCTGTCATGCTACGGGATTGACAGTCCTGTTGTGGAAACCTCTAATTTTGGATGGACTTGTCTGCACTTTATGGGTTGTCTTTCACTTTGGTCGCTTTCACAGATCTTCCATTTTCAGTTTTATCTTTAGTTGAGATTCATTTTGTGGTAGCAAAAAGAGATCTTTCTGGTACTTTTTCATATATTTCTACTTCTGTCATGCACAAATAAGCAGCTAAGATATGGGCAAATTTTTTATTTTTGTTCATTTTTATCTCATAAAGTGCTACCATAGTCTGACAGAAACCTAAAAATTAAATATATTAGCAGGGTTCCCAAAATATAAAATAACATAGCAACACAGAACTCTGCAATGGTGTTTGTTACTAAATATTAAAAGAGAAGACAACTTTATTTACAACAGAGCATCATTTTCTGTCAATGTTTTCATGTGTTTGATCTAATGAAAAGTTGCTATTTCCCTGAGACAAATTTGCAAAAAAAATTTCTGTATTTATATAAATCATAATCTCTTTATTCATTTATTTAATGTAACTTTTGCACAACTGAAAAAACCAGAAGACTCTTGAAAGGAAATACAAATGTAAAAAGCTTAAAATATTTAACATAGACTTGTAGATCTTTGAGGTAATTTCCAACCTAAATGATTATATGATTTTATACTACGGGAATGTTTTAAAAATATTGTTTATGTCATTTTATTGGATAGATATTCTTCAGCTTCCCAGTCATAAACCTAGATAAACTAAAAATTACTATGTCTCCACATAACATAGAGTTAAAAATAAAACAGTCTTTCACACTTCCCAAAAAAGGCAACAAATTTGTATAAAAACGTTCTGTAAGACTTTGGTTACTAAGGGTTCTAATCACCTTTCTTGTATTATCCTTGAAAATTGTTTTTTTCTAATTTACCTTTTATTTTAATATACAACATCATACTATATTGCATATATTAAACTCCCAGAGAAAATGAGAAGATTCAGTCTTACTTTTAGAGGATAAATAATAAGTGACTGATAACCATTGAAAAAAAGAACCATGATTTTGTAGATGAAGTTTAAAGCTTCAAAGGAAAAAGAACAAAATTTATTTGTTTTTAAACTGCTGGGGTTTTGAAGATTCTTGGGCAACATTTCTATAAAAGACTACTGATTTTTAATATCTGAGTTCAAACCTCAAGGGTTCCGTTGCTAAGAATAGCTCCCTAGTGATATCTGAAGCACTTCTGGGGAAAGAACAATCTACCTGATGGCAGCCAGTTTCCAACAAATACAGATCTGTAAGTTCATTTCTGGACCTTATTTCTGGCTTTTTTTTTCCTTCTTCTTTTGTAATAAAAAGTAGCAGTTAGTGTATAAACTGCATTTATAAATTACTGGAAACAAAATAAATAAAAGTGCAAGATCTAAGCTGAGCCTTTAGGACTGTGTAGCTGGAGTTTAGATCTAAGATATTTTTCAAAAGCTGTGCCTGTAAAGTAATATTAATCAGGTTAAGTTACACCTCATGAATATGCAATTTATTTGTTCATTATCGTGGGTTACACTTCCATTTATAAATAATGATCTGGTTTTATTGCTACCATAGATAAATATTAGAAATATAACTTAAATAGTTTTATTAGCAACATTGTACCTCAGATCTCCACAGAAATACATACACTTTTATAGCAACAATTTTTATCACGCATTTACGTTTGTACTTGTATTGAGATATGCCTGATACCTATTAGCTATACATGTTAAACACCTAATGTCTATATCAGAGAAAATAAATCATGAATTTGGAAAATAAATTTGGTTTTAGGTATAGTACCATGTTTCATTCTACTACTTTCACGTCTGGAGATAAATGCTGTAGTTCATGAATGTTCCTAATATCACAATTCCTGCTTCTACTATTACAAAAGACTTACTGTTTAACTCTTTGGATAAAAATAAGGTTTTAGTTCTTTTGACTCCCTGCGTATAATTTCATGAGTTGGTGTTTATTTTCAGGTCATTCATGTGAAGGGGTTAAAGTGAAAGCCCTTAAATAATTAACCTTTGATGATAAGTTAAAATTCTTTTCAGGTCAAAACTCATGAAACCTAGGAATTAAAAGATTAAACATATCTTTAGCATTTTGAAGACAGGAGTCAAGGTTCATGTGTAATATATACTTTGCCAGTACTTAAAGACTCAAAAATTACAGCTAAAGAGCCAAATATTGAAGCTAGTCTGTGCTACATTTAATTTCAAAATTAAACTGCCAATGCCTCATATACTGATAACACTGACAAACAAAAATCACCTTCCTACTCATATCTGACACTCATGCACAGATGAACTGTGCATAAGAAACCTGCAGGGCCACTGGACATGTAGGTCTGCAGTCTTTGCCTAGATGTGCTTCAAATCTTGTGGAAACTGCCTGACAACTACTGCTGGAATAGGAGGAAGAGCCAAGCCCACAAATGTTATGCCCTACTGCAGACTGGCCAGTGGGATTGGAGAGGTGACAAGTGGGAGAGCAGGAGCATCACACTCCTGTTACAGAGCTCACAGCTGCTGGACATCTGGCATGTGGCAATCTTTTGTAATTGTTTATATTTCTTTAGTGTCTAAAGGCTCCTGCTGGGATCAATACACCATTGAGCAATCTCTTATTGTTTAAAAGATGGACCCTATTCCAAAAAGTTTAGGATCTGAAAAGGCAAAGCAGAGAAACAAAATTATTACTTTTCAAGAAGAGAAAGAGAAGACATGGTTGGTATGAATTATGCCCATCTTAGTTTAAAAAAAGTTAAGACATTTTTTTAGAAATAATTATTTTGGGGAATGCAAGATGGGGAGAGATGTGCAGGCAGAAACATCTAAATTGAAAGAACAAAAGAAAAGGAAAAAGACATTGAAACAGGATGCAAAGGAAGTGAGGAGAGAGAATAAAAGGAAAAAGAAGGCAGAAGGAAATATGGATAAAAATAATTAATTCACACACATTTAGAAAGTAGAGAAATTTCATAGTACCCACTTTTTGGCTAATCTTTAATAAAGTAGCTAATATTCATCATTGAATGTAGTAAATGTATGAAGAGATGCCTAAATTAAGCTTTTGCTTCCATGTGGTTAATATTTTCTGATGACATTACTAAATAACTTTGTCCAACTCAATCGTATAAACCAGTGATTTTGATAGTGAAAAATTATCAGAACTATAATTTTCCTGGTTTTATACCACAATATACTGGGTATATGAAGTCACAGCCAACAAGCAAACAAACTGAGTAGATCAGGTATTCTATGCAATTTAAATGGATTTCATATTAGAGAACAGGAAAGAAAAATATCCTGTCATGAAAACAGATTATACAAAGTGCAATCAAACTAGAAGAGTCCTTAGGGGCTGTAGACAGGAATACAGTCCATTGAATTTCAAAGAAATGCAGAACATAATTTTCAAAAAAGCCTGGAAAAACTTTGGAAAAAATTAAAAGGTTCTAAAGATCCCCATATGTACTACTGTTTGCAACCCTGATTGATATTACACTATTACCTAACTGTATTGTTAAAAGTCCTCAAGATTTGCAAGTATCAAAGCAGTTAGCTAGGCTCTAGTGTTATATTTCCTGTTTAGTGAGGTTTTTTTCTTTTCATTTTGTCTCAAGCTGTACCTGCAAAAATGAAAATTATAACATGCCTACAATGACCTGAAGTGTATAAAACAGAAAAAAAAAGTTAGATTTCTAATTTGAAGTAACTTCCTTTAGTCTCGTATTGTGTAATAATTAAATTAGATAACTTAATAGTCTCTTCATCTTTTATCTTCGATGTAAAGTAGTGATCTTGGAAAAAAATTGTTATTATTTATCCACTCCTTAATAAAAAGACCCTTGGATAAGTGCTTAATGCTCAAGGATTTTATTATCCTTTCTTTATCTCTAATTCTGTTGGAAAACAGAATACAGCCTTGCTTTGCTCTTTCTTTTGGAAACTCCTCTATGATGAAAAGTAAGCTTAGTGTCATAAGTATAATTGAAAACAGTGATTTCAGTAAAATTGCAATAAGGTCAGAAGTGATTACCAGTCAGGATCTAAGAGAAGTAATCATGCTCATTTACACCCATAAAGGGAGTACTTAATTCCTCAGTGCTTAAGAAGCAATTTGTGAGTCCCAAAAGCTTAGACACAGACATAATTACCACACTGATTGTGATTTGACAGTAGGTACTTTACACTGTCTAAGGTATCTGATCCTCCGTTCTCATTCAAGCCCAAGTAATACTGATAACAGGAAATAGTTATTATTATTATTATTTTTATTGTTATTACAAGAATAATCAATAAAAAGAAAATATGTTATTAAATGAATTTTCTGCTTATATGGGCAGATATATGCCATAATTTGCAGTGAGCAACAATTATTTTCTGAAGGGCGCTTATAAAATACAGGTTTTGGGTTCCAAAAATAAGAAGTTTTTTTCTGGCAGGCAGAAGGAACTTCCTCTGCCTCCACCTCCTAAAATTCAGAGTAAACTCATCATACAACTGAATTGAACATCTGGGAAATGGAGGAAAAGACTAATATAGGAAATGGGACAGTATGAAGGAGAATTTACTGGGTAAAAAATCCTTGTTGCCTTGTTATAATGGGTGAATCATTAGAATTTTAGATAAAGCATTATCAACAACTTGATCATTTGAAAGATATTATTTTTATTACTTATTCAGAGAAGCTTTAATGTACTAGTTACAATAGTGTTTTAGGTTTTTTTTTTAAAAAAAGAAGCTTATTACCTTGTTATAAAAAAGGTTGAAATCCACAACAGTCTTCTGGGTTTGCTATTTATATGCATTTCAAAAAATAACTAACATAAGTTTATCCAGGAAATCCGTAACCTATATATTTCCAGTTGTCTCTAGTAATTGACATATATTTTAACCAGTCTGTTATTCAGACTTCGTTTGACTTCCTTATACATGATGCCAAGGAATTAGACTTGTTCCAGAAGATAACTGGACAGATTCTTGTCTGACCCATTGCTCATGCTTACCTCATGAACTGTCGCTGCGCACACCTTCCTGCAATGCGGACACCAGTTAGTTAAACCACAGAAAAACACATTTTCCCCAGTAAACCTATTGGAAACAGTGGTACCAGGTTGCTGTCCTAAAGTTCTTTGTCCACAACAGTGTTTACACAGAGGGTAGTACTTTGTGATTTATGATGGTCTTACATATTCCCTTAATTTTAACAAGCTATCAGAAGATGGCGTGGCATAGTAGGCAATTAGGAGCAAATCCTGGAATTTGAATGTTGAATGTCTCTTGAAGGTTGAATCTTTCATGTTACATCAGGTCAACTTCAAAGAAAAAATTTTATACAGGAGTAAATATCCTTCTAGGATGGAGCCAGTGCTTCAAATGAAATTTGAAATCAGTGTGTTTCCATTTAAGATTATTTTTCAGTGAGATTATAGTTGGAGGGAGTGGTTGTTTAAATAGCATGTTATATAGTTTCTCAAACGGCATAGGAAATAAACGATTAATGGATAATAGTTTAATTAGGTGGAGACTGCACATACGGACTAGTCAAATTCCTTACAGAAAGAAGGTAAAGATTTCCTCTCAATACCTACTTTGAGTTAAAGAATATTTTTCTGTGCTCTCCACATCCATGTTTTTCTGGCATAAGAGCAGAGGGTTAAATTTCCTTTGCTACAAAGCAGAGATAGGTTCAAAGGACTGGAATTTCAGCTGTGTGGTCCTCAAAAGAACAAGAGAAAAAAAGATGTGCTGATCCACTATTTTAGTGATATCTTTCTCATTGCAAAGTTCCTCTTTCAGAGCAGGGAGGGAATAGCAACTGCATTCTGTGCTATCCTCTAACAAATTGACTTATCTGTTCCACTTCAGGACAGAAATCTGAATTATGATATAAAAATATTATGCCTTCCTAATTAGTTCAATTAAAATTTAACTGCAAATTCTTACAAAGCAGGGACCGATATCTGTTTTTTTCTTGGAGGCTATGAATTCTGGCTATAGTGTGGGTTTACTTTCTGGGCAATGGAGAAAACAACACAGTAGTTGTTATCAGAAATTTTGGCTATAAGTCAGTACATAGAGAACTCACACCCTGGCACTTTAGACAGAGAGCTCCCATGGTAAGCATAAACTCAATTATATCTCATGTCACAGTTAACTAGCTTACAGTATAGTAGTGAACCTGTTTAAAACAAGCCTAGTCCTTCGGCCAAAATTGGTTTGGTCTTTGAGCTGGCACTATTTGCTTCATTTTCAGCCAGTAGTAGTGCCACCCCTTTCCACCTTTATTGCCACTCTGTAGTAATATAGGCATGGTGAGCTCTCCCAGTCGTTCAGAAATGCAGTGAACAGCTCAAAGCAGACTTGGGATGCAAAAAAACCCAATGAATTTTACTGTTCCATGATGAAATATGATTTACTTCTAATCTTAGTTTAGAGCTGATGAAGTACTTTAATTATTATTGTTTCTGTAACAGAACTAAAGTATCAAGATTCATCGATGCGTAATGTAACTAATATCCTTCTTGTTAAAATGCCATCAGTGATAAGGTGTTTATTTTGTTCAGATATGGCTTGCAGAAAAGAGAATGATTACTTCTGATATATTCAATTTTTTCTTTTCCCTAGCCTTATGGAAAGATATTTGACAGATATTATTGTTAATGTAGTTTTTTATAGAAGGTCACAAAGTAAATTTTCACTGTCATTTGTGATGTCTTCTCAAAAGGCATCCATACACTACCAACAAAACAGAGAAGTTAACACCTGAATTTGTTGTATGACTATGTCCTGTATTCTCAAACAAAGCAGAAAAATTAAGATATCTACTTGTGCAGATACATGTGAACTGAATTTTGGATACAGTTTAGTTTTAGTACTGTACTGACTTTTTCCTTGTTTAAAAACAAACCATATGGAGCAGTAAAAGCTGTGGAATTTGAAAGACTCTTTTCCCTCTTTTTTTTTTTTTCTTGGGAAACAAAATAGCTTGAGAAAACCTACTGCATTCTGGTTTGTATTATCTATGTTAAATAATCACTTGATTTTTTTCCCCCTTTAACACAATCTCCTTCTATCTTACCACAGTTGGAGAAGACACAGAATTCGGTGCAGGCAAAGTAATTCAGTCTCAACAAGATGTAAATATCAGCAATGCTTATGTTGATTTGGTGTTTATTTCCTAACAACTGAGATTTTTTTTCCCCCTTTGTGGGACAGTCAACAGAGAAGATAAGAAACAAATGAGGCAGGGTCTTTTTATTTGTTTGTTTATAAGGAGTCCATGTTTATTCACTCTAACTGTGTAGACTTCTCTTGAATGTGAAAACACATTGGTTCAATAACCATGTGGCTTCAAGAAGATCTGCTTTGCTTTATTATTTTCAACCCTTTATTGTCGCTGATCTTTACTGCTCCAGCTTCTGATTCTTGATAAAAACATCTACAGAAACACGTGTGTGTGACCTAAATAATATTGCCTTCCTCTGTTAAGATCCATTTTGTTTGCTAACCATTAATGGTCTGGGGACATTTTCTGAAGTACTCCTACTCATGGTAAGAAAGGAATGTATACCTTTCATAGATGCGTTATACTCACATATTTTTTTATTTTCTGGGAGGGAGGATTTTTTGTGGTTTTGTGAGGTTTTTTGTGGGTTTTTTTCTTTTTTTTTTCGTTGCTCTTTTTATGCTTTTACAAACAGAATGACTTCTGTAGAGTTTAAGCAATCATTTCCAAAGGAAATTATAAACTCACATCGGTTTTTCTCTAAGTTTCCAAATTTTGGTCTCACAATTCACATTATTTTACCAATTCAAGTTTCCCTTATATAACAATTCTGGAGCACTTACATAGTTAGATATATTTTCCCAATCATACTGATTCTTGAAGAACTAAAATCTATTCAGTGGGAAGATTCCCATTCTTAAGGGACTAAACATAACTGAGCTATATTAGCATACAATGAAGAAAGTTCATATGTAAAGGAAATTATATGAACATCCAAGGAGAACTCAGCATATGAAGATGTTTGCATATATTGATTGAGACAATTATATATATGCAGTGAATGTGCACTACATATATTTTATATAATTGATGGATTTAAAAATATAAATATGCATTAATTATGAAGAAGTGATAACTAAACTATAATAACTATATTATTTATTTTATTATTTGAAATAAATATACAGCTTTATCCTTGTTATTATTTGAAGCATAGAGATTTCAAAATTGGCATCTCCTTTAAATAAGCAAAGGAAGCTGAAGCACATAGAGCAAACTATATAAAACTGCATTCAAAGTTAGAGAAAGTCTAATTTCAGCCCATTGCCTATTACTGGATAATTTTCTACAACTGAACGAATTCTTCTCAGCCTTTCCCTCACACTACCTTACTATATGTGCCTGAATGAGTAATTGTTTTTTATTGATCTAACAGCAGGGTAGAAGTAAGGTCTCAAACCTGGTAATTGTAAAAGATGATGCTTTCAGTGATTAATTGTGATGAGACGATGAGCATTATCTGTCTATTAAAGTATATTATACTGGAGATTACAAGTCACTACAGAATTGTTCCTTTGAACTGTATTTTCTACAGGCTGCCTAAAGTAACAGATGCTAAATATGTGAAGTACCATAAGGAATATTAGAATTGGGGCATTATTTCTTGAAATTGATAATACCAAATGGCGTCTTGAACAGCATCTGAATTGCTGAATCTGAATTACAGGTTTACATTATAGATGTAAATTAAAGATCCAAGTAAAGTTTTCCTGTAATTTCTGAAGGTTATCCTGGTTCAGCTCAAAATCTCATTTCTATATATTGTTCTTGACAATATTCTAAGATGATGAAAACTCTCAGTCTTTTTGTTCTGTATTATTCCTTCACTTTCTACTGTTTATTCCCACCTGAAGCCAGAATCTCAGACTGTGATATCAATCATAGCACAACTATGAAAAGTGAGGTCACAAAGGAAGGATTATTATTTCAGGTGAGAGAAAGAAGCTAAAGCATATTAATTCTTCAGAAACAATGAAAGGTCTTAATACAAATGTCTTTTGCAATACAGAATAGTAGAAATGAAATACAGTCAGTATGATGTGTGACTACAGGTAGATTTTTTTATTTAAAAGATGTTTTTCAGAGTTGTACTTGCAGAAGAAGTGATCTCAAATGTGGCTTAAATAGAAACAGATGAAGGGTGGAATTGCATCTCAGTGGCAGGAAAAAAAAGCTTGAAAGTTTTATTTCTTTACCTGTTTCCACTTTAATCCTTTTATTGTTTTATTTTCATTCTTTCTATATCTTGTCTCTTTTTTTCTGTTTAAAAATTACACATTTTGTATCAATGAACAACTTAAAAAGTAATCGAGTCATGACATTAACAATTGACAAGAAAATGAAAACATAAACTTAAGTTTTTTGGGGTTTTTTTTGTATGCTGGGATTTTTTATTATTTTTATGTGATTAATTTAATTGGTGAAATGCACAATAATGAGTATCTGAGACTTACAGTTATACCACTGAAATTACAGAGGGTGAAATATAGTTATAGAACATCCTTTGTTGGAAGGGGTCCACAAGGATTATCAAAGTCTAGCTCCTGACCCTTGCCAGGACACCTGAAGAATCACACCGCATGTCTGACAGCGTTATCCAAACACTTCCTGAACTGTGGCAGGCTGGTGCTGCGATTACTTCCCTGGGGAGCCTGTTCCAGCGCCCAAGCACCCTCTGGGTGAAGAACCTTTTCCTCATATCCAGTCTAAACCTCCCCTGACACAACTCCAGGCCATTCCCTCGGGTCCTGTCACTGTCACCACAGAGAAGAGACCACTGCCTGCCCCTCTGCTTCCAGAAAGGTCCTTTACCTGGCTGGTGATGCTGTGCCTGTCGTACCCCAGGACAGGCTTGGCCCTCCTGGCTGCCAGGGCACTGCTGACTCAAGTTCAACTTGCCATCGACCAGGACCCCCAGGTGCCTTTCTGTGGCACTGCTCTCCAGCATCTCATATATTATTACAAGTCACATAATTATGAACTATAATTTCCCAAAATGAAAATATACCCTACCAGAAATCTATTAGAACTTATTTTTTGCTGACAAAAATTAAAGTTTTTATTTTTACTTACAGATTAACTGCCAAAAATTGTTATAAAAGTGAAATCTTGGGACAGGCAAAATTACTGACAACCCTTTCATTCATTTCTCTGGGCAAGTACTTCCTGATTGTTGGCACCCACCCTATATTTTGGTTGGATTCCTCAAACAAAAACTCTATTTACTCAAAGCAATACTCAGAACACTAAAAACATCTAACAACATTATTTTACCAAGTTCTTTAAAAATGCCATAAAATTTGTGTAAATTCAAAAATTTCTTGGGTTCCCTTCACACACAGGAAGACCTAGATGACCCTGTACAAGGCCAAAGAATGATTGCATGTGAACCAAAGCCATGAATAATTCTCAAGAAATACACCAAGAATTTGTTTGAGATATAGACTAACAGTACTGCTTTACAACAGCACACACTATCACTATAGAATTAGGTTTTAAAGTGAAGCTAAAATAAATTTGCATTGCAACTAAATTATAAATAAACAATATCAGCTTAAAACCTTAGCATTATCTTTTTAGAATCCCCCATTTAATTTGTTATAAATTTCTGCATTTTTACAAGCCCTTTAATTTTTTGCACAAAAGTGACAGAACAGCCAGCTCAGTCTCGCATCAGCATTACACAGCAGGGCCTTAAACAGCTTAATTAATTTGCAATTAGTAATGTCTCAGTTCAAGTTGAGGTCTCACTGAATTGGTTCCTGAAGCTATAGAGTTCCACATACAGTAGCAGTAACCGTATGTTAAATGTAACAGTAATAAAATAGTGTACCTGTTGGAATACTAATTACTCCTAAGAGTCTCATTCAGCACAAAACTCAGCATCAACAGTATTTTGGACTAAACCATGTACTTGTAGCAGCGTGCTGGAGAAGGAATAAGAAAAGATGATTTTGCTTTTTTTAACTTTATGCAATCTGAATGATAATGAACCTGAAAAGTAAGCTCTGCTTCCCTTGTGCTGAATAGATGAGAAGACTGAGAGAAATGAAAACATGAAGAAGTCCAAATTTCCTCTTCTCTCTGCTCACAGGTTAGTGTTACCGCCACCCATAAATTTTCAAGCAAGACAGGCTCCCACAGAATCCAAAGAAATCAACTTAGAAAAAATCAAATGGAAATATAGTAATAACACATTTTCTTGTTGTTTTCTGTAAACTGTTTGTAGACAAAAATTGTGTGCAATATGTAGAAGGATTTGTGTAAGGGCCAGAAACCATTCTTGAATTTTCAAAGGGGTTCTAAATGGAGGCCTAGAACACAGGATGTAAAGCAGAATAAGCCATCTTTTAGGCTTTTTTGGTTTTGTTATATTATGAAAACCTTAATTAGAGAGGAAGTAATTTATCTAGAAAGTAATTTACTTTGAAAAAAGGCTTTACATGTGCTATATAATTCATTGTGGAATGAAAAAGCTCTGTTTTATGTTTATTAAGTCATAAATACTTTGTGACTTAGCTCTCTTAAATGCAACCAGCAATGATGATACTAGGTTCAATGACTGAAGCAAAAAAGAGATGCTAAGAAATGTGAAAAAAAAAAAGCACCAAGATTTCAGAATTCCTCTTAATTATTATCATAAATTCATCAGGGAGAGGAAATAAGAAATCTTAAAACACAAGGAGGAAGAGGGGAATGTGACCTTATCCAGAAAGGATGCATCTTGATGAAAAATAGATACCATTATTGTGTCTGGAACTACAAAGTTTTCACATTTTTCTTTTTAGTTCAGAATAGCATAAAAGTAGATAATGAGAACAGGCAAGCTAAGACTGACTTTTTCTGCCCTTCTCTTACTTATTACTTAAGTTTTAGCTTATGCATTATTCATCTGCTTAGTCAGGTTGGTTTGTTCAGTCAGGCTACTTTGTTTAAAAATCTGCATCTTTTATTTCCTGTATTTTTGTTGTACCATGCCTTTTTTGCAAAATGTATTTGCTTTGGGTAATAGAATGCCACAGCCTTCACTGGTTCACTTAAGACACAGTTGTTTGTTTTCTTTGAAAAGAATGTTATCTTGGGCCTCTTGAATACAGTAAATAAAAAGAGTAGTAGATGACATATTGATTGATGCTGATGAATATGGAAACACATTGCAGCACCTGTCCTTAAAGTTGGTGTAGCTGTGGACACACCCCTCCTCAGCTGGCACAGGTTGCCTGGCAAAGACGTTTGAGACTCTCTGAGAGGTTGGTATAGAGCCAAGGCCACAGAAATTCCCTTTGACACATAAGTGACTGAACTCATAGGAGCCTCTTTTGGTGCAAGACAGGCATGAAGTGGTGCACCTTAAGCCTGTGTGAGATTCATGCTTCCATTTTTAACTCTGAAAGTCCCCCCATGTGTATCTCAGCACAACAATAACAGTCTGCTGCAGGGGAACTTTATTAGTGGTCATTTTTTCTCGCAAAGGATGGCTTCACAAACTTATACTAAGGAATAAAAGAGATAGGCTCCAGGGAGCAGCAAGAGCAGCTGGCACCATGAGCTCCTCATGACTCTGTCTGGGCAGGTCTGGCAGCCAGGGCCTGTCCCACAGTGCCAGCCAGGATCTGCCAGCTGGGGGCACCAGGGACAGACTCAGCCCCAGCCACCTCCCTAGGAGCTGGAATGGGCCAAGGCCAGGCTGGGAAAGTGGTGTGTGGGTGGCCCCATGGCCAGGCCGGGCAGGACTGTGGGGAGCTGGGGACCAGCCCAGGTGGGATGTTGCTGTGGCAGGAGCTGCCCACCCAGGGAGCTGCAACAAGGCGCAGGGCTGTGGTCAGGGTGGGAGGAGGATTGGGATGAGGGCAGAGGAGAGCAAGGCTGGCGATGCCTCAGGGCCATGATGGGGGAACACATATATTTTATGTTATGTGGTAAAATAATGAGAAATAAACTCATAGCGATATTGAAATACCACCAAAAAAGGCAGTGCTAGAGAATGGGATAGATGCAATGATAAAATTTGACAGGCATTTGAGCTGAAACTTCATCGGACTTTTTGGTTGAAGGCACTTGACATCACTTTTACTTTGCCTACAGTCGTCTCCCTCATGCATCCTTGATGTTTCATTTTCCAGAGTCTTGCTCCCCAGATTTTGTTTTCAGATTTGAACTAGAAGGAAAACAAAGGTAAAAGAAAATTTTAAAAATCCTTGGTAAAATTTACATGTCTTCTGGTGCACATTTGTAGAAACTGACATTGGATAGATTTTCTGAGGCCATAAGTTCTTTAAGTCTTATCTCCTGGTTTCTTAGGAGCGCCTTCCCCAAACCAGACCAACCACAGAAGATCCTTTTTACCATCCTATTTCTATAGAGGACATCCAGTGAATCGTAGAGAGCCCAAATAACATAGTAATTCATACAAACTGAGTTGCAATCCCAGAGAAAGAAGGATGCTTCAACAATGAGTGGAAAAGACCTGAGCAGCTGGAAAGCAGATGTACACTACACTTTGGCAAATTATCAGTACTGTTTATACCTATTGTACACATATAACACACACAGTCTACCAATTCACAAGGATATTAGAAGCACAAAAACATTTTCATATCTATTTTTATGCCTGCACTACTGCAAATGAATGGACAGTATAAAGAAAATGTCCAGGCACAATCACTGACAGAGGTGTTAGCATTTACAGACAGAACCACATGCTCTGCAATAACTACTGTCACCTTGTGATCAGAAAACAGAAGTTGTCTGAACTTGATCACAAGCACAAAATCTGAGATTACCTTAGAGTTACCATGAATATATGGCATATACGGTATTGTTTTATTCTGTCATACTGTGGTTTTTAAATTCACAGGTGTAATTTCCACAATTTCAGACTCAATAATTAGTCTTAGTTTTCAGTGATGTTAGGAAACTATAACTAATATTTGACCATTTTTTATGTCTTTATTTATCTGAAAGAAAGTAGTCACAAGTATTCTCTAAAAAGCTGGGTGTAACTTGCTCTAGTTTGCAGAAGTTCAAGGGTTCAGAATGTTCAAACCCTGTTCCCTAAAGATTTGTCTCTGTTTCAGATTAATGAAAATGCGTAACAGATTAATTTAGTAATCTTTGCTGAAATTCTGGAAATGTCACTAAGTAAGATTATATTTTTTCTGTGCATTTCAGACAGAACATTAACATTTTAATCTGGGATATTAATTTTTTGCTTAGGCTATCTCTGACCTTCACTTTGAAACAGTCTTATTTATAAGTGGTCCTGTGTTTTAATCAACAATATGATATGAGTTTCTGCCTCTAGAAATAAACACTGTATTATCCTTTCTAGTTTTCTTCTTTCACCTCCAAATACCTGATATTCTATTTGTAAAGAGGGAAAAATGAGTCAACTTCAGTTCTGAGTTCAGCCATAATTTGTTTTTGCATATGGAATTTACCGAATAAAAATAAATAGAAATCAGCTGCAGCTTGGCAAAGCAGTTGCTTCTGATTCAGTCTCCATGAATGATCTCATTTCAGTATTTTTTAACCTAATGGAGTTCTGACCTCGCAGACTTTTTAATGTTACTTTCAGTTCACATGGCACCTTTTTTGTATTGAAGATAACTTTCTTAACTTTCACTTCCAGAAGCAAAATACTTCATGAAATATGGAGAAGCTGTGTTGCCAGAGAAACATATAGTTGACTTATTTCTTGCTAATTTAATGTTAAAAATAAATATATTTTACTTCCTCTGTAGACAGATATATCAAGCCTGAAAGAAGTGGCGGCTCTAAGTGTATAAGAAATTTCAGGTGAATTTATTCCTGGTAGTCACTAGCTCTTTTGTACAACTAATGCTTTCCAGTTGGAAACTTAAAACAATTGTTTCATGTTGGCTTTCTGGAAATCAATTTTGATATTAAACATGTGACAGCAAGGGCTGGAGGTCAAGTTGTTAAGGCTGAAGGTCAAGGTCTGCAGGGATCCTTCATTACCTAGCTCCATCCTGATGCCAAACCCTAAAAAATACAGGGACCTGAGGCACTCATCTCTTTAATTTACTATTCAGCATGAGAGATAGTGGAAGAAGTGGTGAATTTTCAGCATTTCATCTCCCTGGTACCTACTTGGTTTTGCATGATAAAGCCAAACTGAAGGAAATCTTCCTCATAAACAACTAACACTTCAAGAATTCTATTTCAGGTGTTGAGGGCTTCCACATATAGGTTTTCCCTTGAAAGAAATATTTTTACAATATTTTACACAGTTTTTAGTGGCAGGAAATTTCCATTATTCAGAAAGTACTAACTTTGGTTTTGTGAAAAGCAGACAAAATTAGAGAAGTTAACCTACCTTGAAACTAAAGTTATTGACCGTTGCTACTGAAACTACTTCTTCACCTGCTGCTTGCATGCTGTATTTCTACATCCCTGCATTAACAAAGACTAACTTTTTAAGAGCACCTAATGACACTTACTTGCAGCCCTCTATGCTTTCTTTTGGTCTCAGAAATTTATTGTATTGATTTTGAATTAGAATGATTTCTTTTCATAACTTATAAAATTCAGTTTTAAATTGTTCTCAGTTGCTGCAGTTTAATAATTGAATAGCCCTGCCTTCAGTTGCTGTGTTGCCAACTATATCCTGTTCACTTCTAGAAACACATTATTTCCATTTATTTTAATGGAAGTTTCGAATGAAGGAAAACCAAAGAGTGTTCAAGATACATGAAATTCCCACTTAACTCTAGATATATTTTTAAGCTTTTCCCAGGTATCTGAGATGCCACCAACCATCACATTTACTCCTCCATTGAGACTTTCAATGCAAATCTATATCTTATTTTTTTCCTATCCAATCAGAAAGAACTTACACCTGAAAAAAATTTAAGAAATATCCTTTTTATTGTATTTTGAGTTTCTTTTCCCCATTTGAAAGCCAAAGTTCTTATTAATTTAAAAACATATATTTTATTTTCTACAGTTTACTCATTGTCAAACCAGTGGTGTTTATAGTATTTCTGCCTTAATGAAGTTCAGTTTACAGAAAGAAAAAGAAAAATCATCTAAAGGAAAAACTGGATGCTCATCTCTCAGATAAAATCAAAATAACAAAGTTACCATAATACTACTTGGACAAAGATGACATTCGTTCAAGAATGATAGTGCTTGGGAGATAAAAAATTTAGGCAGAAAGTTGCTTAGAGGTACCTCAGATAAAAGCATAAACATCATAAATGTGGTATGTATATTCATAGTGATTCACAGACCTAGAAAAGAATCTTACTTTGATATTGACAAATATGGCATTTTGTTGGAACTTTTTTTTTGTAAGGTGTCTTAATCTTCATTCTAATTTCTGTACAGTACTGTAGAAATTCTTTAATAAGAACTAACATTCAGAAAAAAAATAGAATGCATTATAAAGCATACAAAATTATTTCTAAAAGTGTTGTATAATAACGTCCTATCTAACAGCTGGAAAATTCTTTATGATTCTATAGAGAGTAGCACAACTAAACCACTGCCTTATTTCAGAATTATCAACCTTTCTGAAGTATAACTATTTCTGAAGAACAACTATTGACACTCTAAGGTAATTGTCTATCCTCATTTTATCTTTTCAGTAGATAAAGAAATGTCTCTAGTCCATAAGAATTTCCTTTTTATCCATAGTATATAAAGTTAAATCGAAAATTGTCATGTCTTCTCTTTGCATATAAATGAAAATACACTGTGATGACAGCCTATGACAAGAGTCTTAGCTAAAGGATCTTTAAAAAAATACTATGAGAAATATTCCTTATTTTTTTCCTAACTGCAGAAGTCTTAGTCCTTCTGACAATGAATAAAGTCACCTCCTCTTATAATTAGAATTCAAAAGAAGTAGCTCAAGGAACAGCTTTTCTTGCCTCAGCTTTGCTTGAAAACAACCATGTCATCAAGCTTTCCTGTGCTAAGGCACTAAACTGTACACAGAACAAGGTTATACATAGTGTCTTGCTCACCATTTGAGGATAGAAGTACAATTGCAACTTAGCACATATTACACTTCAAAACCTGTCAAAATGGGTTCAGGTGAAAATGAAAACTATATCCGTAATTTGAGGTGTGGAAATGGAGGGAAGGAGAAGGGATTTTTGATAATGCAGAGAACTATCAACTGCTAGAAACTCACTAATTATTATAATTTGAAAAGAGCTTGTCTCCGTTTCTTCAAATATCAGGTTCTTTGCTTACCTGGAAAATTTTAAAATGGAATACATTTCAAAAGGTTAGAAATATGTTCAAGCATGACTTAAAGTTAGTAGGAATTGCCACTACACTCACACTGAATGTAGCTTTGAATGGTTAATTTAAACCACAGAAGTTTCACATTAGAATTGAAATACTATTCTTTGTTTCTAAAGTAGGCTGTCTCAAAGCACTAAGCTATTTAGCATGACGTAAGTTAAATGGCCAAACTACATGGATTTGTCATTACCAGCTGTGGCATCACTTGCACTTCATACTAACGTATTAAAATGTACTGCCATTTTGAAACAGGCAATCAAGTTGTAGCCAGATGGGAGAAGCTGCTTTAAAGTAGATAAAGTTGCCTCTTTATGCTTTTGAAATAAACATGTTAAATAGTCTGAAAGATAGAAGCTGATGTTCTCCCTGGCATGTATCAATCAATTTGATTGGAAACAGCACTTCTAGCCTGTCTCAAACAAATAGCAGTAAAGAACTGGGTTTACATTTGCAGCCTGCACTAATGCTCTAATCAAACATTGTAGTTTGGGATATTGTAAAAACTGCATAAAATTAATTTGGCTGCATCTATTGAGTACAGTGTAGTAATCATCACAAATAATCTAAGAAAAAAAATAAAATCTGATGAGTGCCAGATGGAAAACATGTAGACCATTCTAGAAGGTGAAATTATGCAATGATTGAAAGATTTCCTGAAACTTGGGAAAAACACCACACCAAAACTTAACATAAATAAACCATTGCGTATGAATAATCCAAGAATACACCCCTACTGGTAGGTCACATGATACATTTTAAGTTTGGAGCTTTAGTGACTTTAATTTTCACACGTATCACTAATATATGTATGGTTAGACACCTGAATTTTCATTGCGTATTTTTAAAAAATGTATTGGCAAGTATTTGCTAGTGTGATGAGGAAGTAATGGGATATAATAATGAAGATTTAAGAAATGCCATGAAGTCTCCATAGTAACACTATAGTCAGAGTAGACATAGTCTTTATTATGAACCTGTAACCGAATGCTGCAAGGGAGAGCAAAGGAAACTATGTTTCTAGATCATTAATTCACAGTATTTGGGTACCATGGGCAAAAGAAGTAAAAGTTTTCTCCTGTTGTATATGGAATTCCTATGAGATGGAAAGCTCTCTCACATCATTCTTATGCATGCATCTGCTGAGGAGTTTTCAAGTGATCATTCAAAAAACACAACTGTAACTAGTCTGCAAATAACAAGCAAAACAGAGATACTATAAAGAACAAGTATAGAAACTATCAAGATACTAGAAGAAAAACACAAAACAAAATGTAGGTTTACTATCCAATGGAAAATGAGATTTGCCAAAATAAATATTAATTGCCATCTTCAGATCCTGGGTTTTTTTTTTTCTTTTCAGCAAGAAAAAATGAACTTTTTCTTCAGCACAATGAAGAACCTCTTTTTTTCATTATTCCACTTCAGAACGGGGGTCAGGATATGAAACACTGAACACATCTGTCAACAAAGTGTTATACTTTGCTAACTGTTTGTCTTTCCTTCTTTTAGTGTGGATTAATCATGAAAGACTGTGAGCTCTATGTGATAAACAAGCATAACATTCAAAATTGATAGTCTGATGGATGTATCAGTCTACCAAACCAGCAAAATTCTGTGTTAGATTAATTTTTTTTTCCATGTGACTTCATTGCGGATATTTCTGGAAAGAGGTAAAGGTACTTTAATACAGATAGGTGTAATCTAAACTTAATGAGACCCATCAGTCTATCAACCACTGAGAGACAAACCTTGTGATGAAAAGAACCGAAATCCAGCGCCCTGATTATAGCCATAATGTGAGAAATGGAATTTATTGTATCTCAGAGAAGTATACATAATTTAATGCTGGAGACAAGTTATTGAAGAACTTCCATTGCAGACATTAATACCTATGTGTGTAGAATAAAAGGCTACTACCCATTTTAGAATTTTGCACACCATTTCCTGCATTTATCCCTCCTGCATTTCCAGGCTTCCAGTGACTTCCAGATGCAATTGAAACTAGCAGTTTGAAAATGATAGTGCCAATCTAAACTACATTTAAAATAACCTCACAACCAAAAAACAAGTGAATATCTAAGCCCATACTGGTAAGAAAATTAGACCAGTATTTTAGGCTTAAAATCAATCCCTCTCTTTGTAGTTACTTAAAATAAAAGTTGAATTTAATTCTACAAAGTATTTTTTTTCTTCCTGTTCCTACCAATTTAAATATGGTGCTTATTTTTTAGATTTCCCTCATTAATCAGAGAAGATAAAAGTTACTGTTCAACGTATATAATTTCTATACATCACAATTACCCTGAAAAAAAACTTGCATAAAATCTTCTCTGTATAGGAAATCCATTTAAATAGAAGCTTTTTTTTTTTTAATATTGTGTCCTTCAGAATGTAAAATACTGACACACTTACTTTAGAAACCCTGGGATTCAGCTGAATGAAAGAATCTGCATAAATGTAGCCACAAACATAATCATATTGTTGAGTAAGAGGCAGATTACCAGCAAAAAAGGTATGGATAAGATGAACCAACTGTTCAAACCAAGAAGAAGAAAAAAAAGATGCAAAAAGCATCTGGTAAGTCTGGGTGGATCATGAGACAACTAAAGGATTTGATTTTTTCAGATTTAACTAGTGTAATTTTAAACTTTAACCTGATAACTGTTACTTAAAAAGTTATTAAAATTTCATGACCCTTGAAGAGGATAAATTGGTATTCACTCCTAGTAAATTTATTGGACTTAGAGTAAGAACAAATAGCCTTCAGAAATAGCATCATTCCCATAAGTTTAATAAACAGATTTATGAATTCATATATCTAGGTTTTACTGTCAACCAGTAAATTAGCTGTTCTTGAATCACAGTCAGGAATATTGGCAAAGGAAAGTGAAAGAAACTTAAATGGGAGATTTTTGTAGAACCCAATTTTCTTGAGCTATCAGTCTAGAACTTTTCATTGCCAGCAGATTCATTCAAAATGGGTGGATATGGTAATTTTCAGAATTTTAACTCAGATCAGGGTTCATTTGAAGGCAGGAAGAAGAATTTATCTAAAAACATGTGTATGAGGCTTTCATGTATAAGCATGTTAATATCAAAAGTACAGCTATTATTCAAAGCACTGAATGAATGTGCACTAGTAAATCCTTACAAGCTCCAGAGATGTGTCACAAAACCAATGCAGAGCGGTGACAAGTTCTAGACTAGTTCTGCCACTTTTGCATTTTTGGTCGCACCAAATTTTGGTATAAAAAGCAACACCACAAAACACGTTTGCCACCCACTTTCTCTGGGTGGCTTCCTTTCAAGTAGCAATGGCCAAAAAAACAGGCCTTGCTACTATGGGACCTTTTTGAACTGCTAGGCTGCAGGAGTTAAAAATCTTCATTCTTTACCTGAGTTGCATGGTATCTATAGCAGAGCTTTTCTAATTTGGTCACATATTTCCTGGTCTGCCCTTGATTTAGTTAAACTGGAAAACAATACGTGTTCCTAAGCCTTTATCAATCATAACATAATTGCTCAAGATTGTTTATTTGTGGGGCTGTAGCTGATTCTGATCTTGAAATGATGCTGTTTGAAGCAAATACTGTAAAATAGATGCAGCACTTACAGTTTTATGTATTCTTTTAACATACTATTCCCCTGATGTCTGGATTCAAACCCAGACAGCATTCTCTTAAGCTGTTTGAAAAAGCTTTTGTGGCTTTTTGCCAACACTATCACTCCTATTCCAGTCACATCATAGAAATGCATGTTGTTTCAAGTTCACATCTTCACCGTAAATTAGCTCTAAGAGTATGATTAACAAATCACTCTCTGTAGCTCCATATTTGCCTGTTACAAAAGAGAAAGATCAACCTAAAACTTCCTTTATCACCACTGTAACCAAATCATCTGTATCACCCTTGGATTTCTGATAAACTTGTTCAGATTTGAGAAACTTTTTTTCTTATTCTCTGGTCTCCTGAGGAACAGAACAAAACATAGCAGAAAGACTGCTATAGAAATCCTTGTCTGTTTTAGCCAAAGACTGACTGAAAACTGGCTCTGAAGCAGTTCTAAGATCCAGGCCTACCTTTTCCGCCTTTTAATGTCACTATGTGATTTCTAGCACTTAAAAGAAATTCATGGGAAAAAATCAAAATTTGTTCTCATTGTTAGAAAGTAGAACGGTGCAAATCAATTCTTTTCTTACAGGCTTCAACATTATCAACTTTTAGAGCTGTGGATAAAAATATTATATAAGGAATCATGATTTTGAATCACCTTGATAAAGGTAGACCACATTACTTAACAACAAAAATAAATGAAGCAAAAGAATTGTTTGAATCAGTGCCAAAAACTGAAATCTAAAGCCTTGGGTAATAGGAGATTCAGCAGATACATTGTACAACAGCTTTCTTGCTCTGCACAGTTTCTTAACCCTGCATTGACTGTTCCTATATGTTGTGAGAATTGAAAATTAAGGTTATTTAAAAGTGAACTGAAATATTTTACAGTTACATAAAGCTGGGCTTGTGCGAGTAGCAGGGAGTTGGACTTGATGATTCTTATAGTCCTTTCCAGCTTGAGATACTCTGGGATTCTATGAATCTATGAATTTTCCCTCAGTGACTATAGAATATATCTATCAACAGAGGTCAACATATGCAGCATTGTCCATGGAAACATTCAAAATACATTAACTTAAAGGAATAAAATTGAAACAGCAATAGTAACATCTAGGACCTTTTTAGTAACACTACCATTGTTTTGCAGACTGGTATAATGAAATGCAAAGGCAGTGATCAGGCCGCAGCTCTCTAGGAGATTGTGGCAGAGCTAGCAATAAAATATAGTTTGGAAAATCCTAGACCACTAGTCCATGGAGAATGCAGAGGAGAAATGTATAAATGTGAATGATTTTGTGTCTATACCCATTTCAGTGAAGCAACGTAATTAGTATTAGTTCATAAGTTTTGCTCTGTGTAACCACTAGATACACATAGACACTAATTCTTTTTCTTAATATTTTTAAGCTGTTTTGGTTTTCAGTTTTCCCGGTAAAGGCATATTGCAACTTTATAAATATCAGTTTTACAGTGAAGTTTTATTTGAATCCTTTCTCTAGGTGCATTAATTTCTAGAAATAACTTCCAAGAAATCTGCACAGGCAATAAACAAGTTTTTATGTGTTTATTTATTTGTTGGAAACAAGAGTAAGAACTGTATGAGCTGAAATATAGAAAAATATATGAAAATTCCATTCTAATTCAGGAATAAAATCACAAATATAATTACAACAGAAATCTTCATTACTATGAAATAGAGTTCTTCTATAGTATAAATTTGGTGGTGACTCAGAAATTGTGCTGACATCCACTGAAGTCAACAGCAATTTTCTTATATGTAATTCAATGTGTGCATGACGAACTGAATATCAAACTGTTTCAGGCTTCTGACCAAAATTTTCCATGTTCACTCCTTAAAATGCTATCAAAACTAATAGAGAAGTTTCATTAAGGTAATAGCTGTAGAACGCAGAACTGAACTTCGAGAAAATATAGTGAACTTTCCAGCTATGTGCATTAATGATTTATCATCAACTGTGTTGTAGACTTTAGAAAGAAATTATCTTGGTAGTTTTTTTACTTTTACTCCATAAAACATTGAAAATCAAGAAGGCTGGATCTTCCTTTGTATCCTTTTTCTGACCAGTTTTCCTATTTTTACTGCTTCTTAATTACCTATTAAGAAGTAAAGAAAATAAGGCATATCCTTTTACACTCTTGGAATAACCTTTTCTGCTTGAAAGTCTCTCAAAAGACACAACCTCCTCTGCAGCAGGTGTAGTTTTAATGATCCTTTGATGCCATATGTCAAATTTCATCACTTGCTGTGAAGACTGACATTTCTTTTGATAGCTCCTAGCAACAGCAACACCAGTTATTAGTGGTCACCTCACACACTAGACTAATAATTCCTGCAGCAAAAACATTTAATTTCAGCTTCATGCCATGCTGCTCACTCTCTCTCATGCTGCTCTCCTCTGTTTGTAATTACTTTTAAAGTAAAATAAATCTATATTATTAATTCACTGCCCACTGTATTTGTTTTCACATGCATGCTCACAAGAACACCACTACACTCTGCATTAGGGTGTTTCAAAGCTGCCTTCTGAACTGGATTTCCTGTCAGTACAGACAGTGAATATGGAAGCATGGTGCAAGGTGGAGATGGGGATGGGTTTCAAGAATGTGTTTGCCCACAGGTGCCAGGAGTGCACCATTGCTGTAACAATAAACATACTGGGACATCAGCAGACATCCAGGTATGGACCACCTACAGATTTTCCAAGAGGTTCTACATGCACAGGTTGTGAAGGAATATGGCATTTCCCTCTGCTACTGTCATATTAATTCTCTGGACAGTCATCCAAGTATTCTGATGCCACTGGAACCTTCAGATAAAGGAATTACTTGTCAAGTCACTTTGATTTTCAAATGGCACTTTACATTTCTTTCTCTTCTAATGTTACTTTTATATCAGAAACATGTAATGACTTGTACTACAGCTTTGCAAATCCAACATTACGTTGGTTATTGCTAATCAATGACACCTTTAACATTTTCAAATATGTAAACAAAGTAATAATTCCAAACCTTATTATAAGAAGAAAACCAGGACACTAAATGTCTTACTGCTGGGCAGAAGAAGAAGGGAACTATAAAGTATCTAGCAATAACTTTGGGAAAGGAAGCAATTTGACACCTTTTTCAGTTCAGTCTTCATTAAAAAAAAGTCACTGGCATCTTTTTCAGAAGAATAGGAACTGCAATTACAACAAAGCATGGAAACATTAGACATATTTACATATGTTACTTCCCCATAAAATTAGTGAGAGAAGTACCTATGCTAAGATATATTGTTAATGAAATCCTTAAACTGCCTGAAGTAGGTACTGAAGAAATTACAGAGGACAGGGAAAATACAAAGACAATTTGTCTTTGGAAATAAGACAATACAAGGACTCAGAAAAGTATAGACCAATCAAGTTAATATCCGTCATAGAAACACAGAATCATTGAATGATTTCAGACCTTAAAGATAATCTAGTTCCAATCCCTCTGCCATAGGCAATCTCTCTTTTTAGGAGAGATTTCCCATCCCTCTAATCACCTTTCCAGCTTTCCTCTGAACCTTCTCCAGCAGGTGCATTTTTTTTAATGCTGAGAGCCTCAGTGGAGGATTCATTAGTCCAGTAGGGATCTCATGGTAGCAAAGCAGAAGGGCACAATCACCTCCCTCGACCTGCTGGCCACACTGCTTTTAATACAGCCCATGATATAGGTGGTTTTCTGGGCTGCAAGTTGTCAGAGACTGAAAAAGTTCATGCCTCAAACATTGATATAAAGTTTTGCTCATTATAACAAAAGCTGTATAAAGAAGCTACAACCAAAGAAGCCTCCCTGAAGATACCTGACTGGGACTTTGGACTGTAAATTAAACCACTAAGATTAGATAAAGGCAAACCCATTCTTTAAACATCTCAGACCCAGGAAAAAACAAAGCTGAAGAAGAGGAATTCATCCACAAGAAAGCCAAACTCAGCAGAGACTCTTCCCTGGCTGAGTTTGGGGTGGGGTAGACCACAACCCGCAGAAGCCAGGTTTACACAGACTCCTCTCTGAAATGATGTTGGGGGGCGGGGGGGACAGGAGGAGGTTTTGAGTGTAACCTCCAGTTAGNCAAACCCATTCTTTAAACATCTCAGACCCAGGAAAAAACAAAGCTGAAGAAGAGGAATTCATCCACAAGAAAGCCAAACTCAGCAGAGACTCTTCCCTGGCTGAGTTTGGGGTGGGGTAGACCACAACCCGCAGAAGCCAGGTTTACACAGACTCCTCTCTGAAATGATGTTGGGGGGCGGGGGGGACAGGAGGAGGTTTTGAGTGTAACCTCCAGTTAGAGGCAGTGACCCATCCTCCCTTACACAAACTGGCCCAGCTGTGAGACCCCAAACCCCACAGACCACATCCACAGGACATTCATGTGAAAGGCAGCTGAGGGGGTGTCATAATCCATCAAAGACCCCCACAAAGTGCCCCCCAGAGTTGTTCCTGAAGCCTTGCACCACAGGACTGCACGTGATGCAACAAACCCAGAGCCTGTTGTAAGAGACAGTGGCAAACTCCCCCTGCCCAGGGAGGTGCCTGGATTTTCCGACCTACCCTGAGCATGTATTAACCCATTGGATTCTGTGCTTTCTGGGGGGACCTTCACCACCAAGACCAGCTGGGGAGGATCTATGGAACATAGTTGGGATCCACAGAGCAGTGTTATTCTCTTTATTCTGTCTCTGTCACTTTCTTCTTGTCCCCCCCTCCCCGCCTTTCTATTTCTTTCTTTCTCTCTCTCTCTCTCTCTCTCTCTCTCATATTTACAATCAAATAAAACCCAAACTATTGTCACTGGCATATGGTCTCATTTGCACCTCAATTCAGACAGAGGCATTTCTAAAAACTTCAGTAACTGGATCATGACACAAGTGCAACTGTTGGTTCATGTCCAGAGTTTCACCAGATCCTGGAGAAATAATGGAATACACAGACTAAAACAAATTTACCTACCTGGTGGATAAAAGGAAGAGTAACAGCCAACATGAATTTGTGAAAACTAGATCATATTAAATCAAAATAATTTCCATCTATGACAGAGTAATAGACTTTGTGAACAGAAAGGAAGTGTTAGATATCACATATCTTCATTGCAGCAAGCTTTTGCTACCTTTCTAGGATTTTCATAAGAAATCTAGAAAAATTAAACTGTTATGATATCAACACCTAACTGGCAAGAGTGTTTTCCAGAGAGCAGCACTCTCTTAAACTAGGATATATCATATAGTCTGGTATTTTAATAATTGAAATCATAAACAAAGTTAAATTTTGACAAAGTCCAAAAATACTGGAGGAAAGGAAGATATATCTAAATAAACTTGGCAAATATGAGAAATGGTGTGGAAAATTAGGATGTAATCTAGTAACAAAACCCACAAAGTTTTACACACAATTAGATGTAAGTGGCTGCACAACCACAGGGTGTAGAAAACCTGTCTGGGCAGCAGCACTGCAGAAATTGCTAAAAGAGTAGTGAACAGAATTACAGTCACAGCATATATTAATCAAAAATATCACACTAATGATGAAAACTCATTTAAGTTAATGAGATAAGAACTGCGCTATTACCTGCAAAAAAAACCCTGAAGTCACAATTTCCTCTTCTAACTGGTAGTAATATCTCAGCTGGAGTATTAACTCCAGCTTTAAGCGTCTTAGTTTGATTCAATTCATGAAATAGTAAGAAGTGTTGAAATAGGTCCTGGAAATACAGGACCTATGTGTAAAGTTGAAGAAAATAGGTTTATTAGGTTTAGAAACATGATGATGGTCTTTGACTATGTAAAAGGTATTGTGAAGGAGATGGAATAATGACATTAAATATCAAGGGAGAGAGGGATTGTTTCTCAGGGAGAAAAAAAAAAGGAGATCTAACAGAAAGAAAGGTTAAATAGACCACTGGAACTATCACTTGAAATATTTTAGAACTTGGATAGCTTCATAAATGTTAGTTTCAGGAGTGACATAGATATAATTGATCCTGTTTTCAGTATCTATATATATTTGTTTACAAGACAATTACTATTATACCCTGAAGACTGACTGAAGAAATATAACTTAGAGTAATTCCTGAAAGAATTATCATGGGTGTGAATTTCTCGCATACTAAAATTCAAGATTACAAATCAAATTAAACCAGTGTAGCTTCATTGAACTACCAGATTTTACATTTAATTTACATTTAATCAATTTACAATTTAATTGACATTTAATTATTTACAATTTTACATTTACATTGCATCTGATTTTACATCAGATTGTGCATATAGTTAAGTCTTAGGATTGTGCTCTCTTCCTGAAGTGTGTTAAAGTTTTTGGTTTTGCTTAGAATCATAAAATATGCTGAGCTGGAAGGAACCCACAAGGAGTCGAGTCCAACTCCTAGCCCTGCACAGGACACCCCAAGAGTCACACCATGTGCCTGAGAGCACTGTCCAAATGCTTCTTGAATTCTGTCAATCTTGGTGCTGTGACCGCTTCCCTGAAAAACACTGTTCCAGTGCCTGACCACCTCCTGGGAAAAAAACCTTCTCCTCATATGGAACATAATCCTCCCCAACTCAGTAAGTGTCATTTTCTTGAGTCCTTTCACTGGTCATGAGAGCGAAGAAATCTGTACCTGCCCCATCTCTTCCCCTCATGAGATTGTTGAAGAGCGTCATGAGGTGTCCCCTCAGTCTCCTCTTCTCCAGGCTGAACAGACCAAGTGACCTCAGCAGCTCTTTGTATGGATTTCCCTCCACAACCTTCACCATCTTCATTGTTCTCCTTTGGATGCTCTTTAATAGTTCAATGTTTTTTTTTTTTATTTTGTGGCACCAAAACTGCCCCCGGCACTCAGGGTGAGGCTGCCCAGTGCAGAGCAGAGCAGGACAATCCCCTCCCTTGCCCAGCTGGTGATGCTGTGCCTGATGCCCCCCAGGACTGGGTTGGCCCTCCTGGCTGCCAGGGCACTGCTGGCTCATGTTCAACTTGCCATCGACCAGGACCCCCAGGTCCCCTTCCACAGCGGTGCTCTCCAGCCTCTCATTCCCCAGTCTATACACACAACCAGGATTGTCCAGTCCCAGGTGCAGAATCCAGCACTTTCCCGTTAAACTTCATATAGTTGGTGATTGCCCAGCCCTCTGATCTGCCAAGGTCTCTCTTTAGGGTCTCTCTGTACTCTAGATTTAGTGTCGCCAGCAAACTTACTTAGTGTCCCTTCCAGTCTTGCCTCCAAGTCATTTATGAAGATGTTGAAGAGCATGGGGCTGAGAATGGAGCCCTATGGAATCCCTCTTACTACCAGTCCCCACTCTGATGTCACCCCATTCACTATAAATATTTCTGCATTCACAAATTCATTTCAAGTGTTTGAACATGCATTATCCCATTAAGTTCACAATATTTCAGCATTATGTGCACTATTGTAATAATATAGTATTTGTTAATTACTATTTCCTCTGTCTTTTGCACAGGGAAGCTAAAGTATGGACAAAGCACCGTGAAAGTCAGTGTCAAATTCAGGAATAAACACTCACTTGACTTTTCTGGGGTTCCTTTTTCTTGATTATTCTGTCCCTCAATCTCAGTGTTCTCAGAGAGTTCACATGGTCAGTACATATTCATCCTGCAGATTGATACCACCATTAGGTGCATTGCTGTACAGCCTGCAGGCAACATGTACTGTAACTAAAGAAAAAACACTAAAAACAAGCGTAAGAGAGCACTTGTGACAAAAACATAATACAGTAGAAAAATTCCTTCTGTATCTGTATTTTCTTTTTAATTGTAAAGCAACACTGCTCCTGTTAATGCAGTCATGCTTTAAAAATTTTACCAATTAGTGTAACATCTATACCTTGGAAAATATTTGGAACTATATATTTTATTATTAAAAAAAAAGGAAAATTCTTCAGGATGTTTCTTCAATAGCCAACCATAATGGGTCTAAATACTGAAAGTGGTAATCATTTCATTTTAATTTCTTCAAATAGCCAACATTCAGAAAGAAAAAAGGTCAAATAATAAACCAATGTAGATGCAGATCCTGGATGGTATTTCTGCATTCTCAAACTTAGCCAAAATTCTCTCATGAAGACTGTATGATAGCAGATAGAAATAACCTCAGTTTAATCACAAGCAGCAACTTCCTTTTATTTTGTAAAAATTAAAGGGATTATAAGGAAATACTTAGTACTACATGCACTAGAGGTCTGTTATTCCCTATGATGTCATTACACTGCAATAATAGTCAGATTTTATGTGTGTAATTTCATTTTTACATTTGAAAATAATCTATTTTACTTAAAAAAGCAATACAAATAAAAACAGTTGTCTCTGCTGCAAAGTCTTTCAGCGATAGCTAACTATAAATTTGTTTTTTTTTTTTTCTGGTTTAGCCTTTTTTTTTTTCTTTCCTTTCAATGTTATCCGTACAACATCCCTCTTTGTCCGTCAAGGAAAATATTTTAAATGACCTGTGATGCTCAGTTTTGTCAGACTATATTCTACTGTTCCATTATTCCTGAACACCTTACAACAAACAGAGAAAAAAAAATACTTGGGCTTTCTGTCAGGACCTAGGAAAGCAGGCAGGAGTTCTGCCTCAGGCATTCCTGGGAGAAAATTAGGAGGGGTAGCTGCAGTAATTTCTGGTGAACATTTTTAAGCCAGCACAGATGCATAATTTATACTTTATATTCTTTTTAGCAAAACCTTTAGTAGAACATATGTTATTTATTTATTCTTTAAATCCCTATATTGTTTGATGAGGGTTGTCTGAATTGGTCTTGAATTTGTTGTAATTTAAAAACTCAATTCAATTTAGAAGAAATTGGAAAGTAAAATTTTTTTTGGTAATATTGTACATTCTTTTACTGGAAAAACGATGGCTGTCTTCCATCTTTAGCTTTTTCTATGTTACAAGGAGATTGTAACTAAATCCAATTTACTGACCATCAGAGGGTTTAAAGGAGAAACATGATGCAGTTCTGAAATAAGAATACCAAAAAGACCAATGAGAGAAACATTCAGTATATATTACTCCTAATCCTAAATTATTAGTAGTGTATTTCTCTGCAAAATAAGTGATTGCTTTAGGAAATCTTGAGACTGCAACTATAGTTACTTCAATTTATTCTGCAGTACTGGTAGAGCTGCCTTATCCCAGAGCACGAGAGGTCAGTCTAAAGCATCAGCACTGTTTTCTGGTCTTATTACAAGAAATGGTGAATAGCTCAGGGAGTTGCTGATTGCCCTTTACTCCCACAGACTTCAGTTTTTCAGTACCTAATGGTTTTAATCTCTTCAGTCCTAATGTCTACAATTAAACTGCAAAATATTTCCCCCCTGAGTCCCATTGTTTTCCTCCATTTGGCATTCATTGATTTCCTACCCTGCTACTATCTCCCTGATTTCCAACTGAAATAAAACACAGGGAGAGCCATGTTATTTTTATTTCCATGTTGGAGTTTTATGCTACCATCATTGGCAATGTCAGCACAGCTCTGGGAATAGTTAACAGCTTCTGCCAAAGACAGAAGGGAACACTGAGAAAACCGAACAAAAATTAAGAGACAGATATTTATAAAGCAAATGACATTTCTTACAGCCCTTAAGCTTATTAAAAACAAGTTCACATCAGAAACAAACTATGATTATTTATTTTAAAAAATGAAGAAAAATATCAGAGGAATATTGAGCATCAGGCATGACTTGTGGGCAGCCTGATGACAAGCAGTATTGATAGAGGAATAATTAACATTACTGAGCAAAAATCAGATCAAAAGAAGTGAGTATTTCAGAACAGAAATGTTCCTTTTTCAGATATTTAGAAAGCAAGAAATCATATGAGATCATTCAGTAGGTTCATAAGCATTAATAGGGACAGCAAGTTCAGGCCTGTTCACAAACTATTTCCTTTTACAAATCTCATTTAGCAGGTGTGATGTACAAAATGCCACAACATCACGCTACCTCACATCTGGACTGATAACAGTAAAATCAATAACAAGAAAATAAATATTTATTTTCATACAACAGAAATCTTGGAAGGGGTTTGGAAATTAGAGGGACTGTGAACCAGAAGCCCTTGACATACAGGAACCATCAAGGGCAGCAGTATCTGTGCAGAGGCACAGAACATGGTTTAATGATTCTTTGCCAGTTAGTTATTTTGATAAAATTCACGCAAGAGTACTCAGTCAGATGATGCTGACCATTACTGACTCCTGAACGTTCTTTCTGCCTATGCTCAGAGTGTATTTGCAAAGCAATAACTTTTACTCAAAAACAAACATTGATCCATGAACAAGAGTATTTTGGATGCCAAATAAGTCCTTTTGGCAGTATCTAGTGTATCATGGTGCCAAAATGTACAACTTTATCTGAATCATCCATGCATTTACACATTTTGCTGGGTAGTAGTTCAGTATGGCTGACAGAGCTGTGCTTTGTCTGAAACTCCAGCACAAGTAGTTTTCAGGCTTCACTGATATTTGTTGAGCCCAAGCATGTTATCACTGCTCTGTGTCACTCTGGGAGGGATTGTACATGTCTCTTAACATGGTTTTCTTTCTTATTTTTCTGCTGTCAATACCTCTTCTTTGTTCTGTCACGACACTTTTTTTTTCTCTGTAATGGTGAGCAGGGAAAATGTATGCATGGTGACTATACAGATATATTATCATCTCTCCTATATTCTGCTTTTCTCTCTCTTTAAGGTTTGAGGACCTTCTTTCCTTTTCAGTTTGGCTGTCCTAAGCAGTCCCACATTAGCGTTTCTCACTTCCTCTTTAAATTTTCATTCCAACATTTAACTGAAAAGGTGCTCATTATTTTTTTTTTTTATTTCAAGGTCTAGCCAAGTGTCAGAAATAAAGGGGAAATATCTACCAGCTCTGCAGCAGCAGAAGCCTATTTATTTCTACAAATGTGATTCTCAATCTCTATTTTCTCTTTTCAAGCTATTGAGACACCTATGTCACATAAATCCATCTTACTTCCACCAAGATTTTCTTATTGGGGCAATGTTGCTGACTGTATGAATAAAATAAGCAAGGGAAACTTGGTCCACTATGCATGAAGTAATTAGATCACCATCTTGGGTTTTAAGATGTCAAAAATATCAAAATAGTATGGTAGAGAATAAAGTAGATAAAAAAGAGCAAGTACAAATTCTTCCAATATTTTGAAGTAGTTTTGGAATGATGCAAATGTAAGGATTATTTTTTTTTCTCTACAGTCCTCCCAAATATCATTTCAGTTTGTTAGTTTGCTTGCTTTTTGATTATGTAAATAGTGTAGATGGACTTGTTCAGAGAATTTGACTGCAATGAGATGGCAAATGAAAAATACTTTCCCTGAGGTGAATGATGAGCCTCAGAAATGGGTATGTTGAAGCACATATTACATGAACATTACTCCTTTTCCCTTTTCTCGAAACTGCATGACCTTTGCCTTGTAGAAAGGCTGTGTGGTCTCATGACCTCCAAGAGCAGGGACAGATATTTTTATGCTCTGTCTTGCAAGGAGAATTTTTAAAAAATTAAGTATTAAAACAGACATCAGCCAGTAAGAGAAATTGACACAGAAAGAAAATCTAATGAGGAACCAAAGAGACAGAAGGCAAGTGCCTCTTGGAAAAAAATGGAATAATAGCAGTGAAAAAGACTTACCAACTTGTACTATGAAAGATCAACACAGACTTTGGTGTAATTGAAATGTAAACAACAAACATTATTACTTTCATCAGTTTTGGAAATTCAACTCAGTCAGTTCTGTTTCTGGTTTCACAATTTAGGGATTGAAGTACTTTAAACATAACATTCTGCTAATCACATCTTTAACCATTTTAATACTTTGTTTTACCATTGATTCAGGAATAATTTTATTTTACTTCTGTCTACTGGCTCTTAATTGCTTTGCTTCGGTTACCTGGCAATCTTCCTGCTCCATTTAACTATTTCAGCCTCCAGAAATGTGAAAATGAAATAAGTCCCCAAATATAGTATTTTATTATAATAATTGATGGTGGTAACTGTAATAATGATGGCTATATTGATAATAATAATAGAATGAGGATTATATCCCGCTTTAATTTATATTGTCTTATACTTCTTTCTATTCAGTCTGCCTGCGGAAGGAATATTTTTTGGCTGATTTCCATTTTGAACAGGTAAGTGGGGTAGATGCTCAGTCAGAAATGTCTTTCTTCTAGGCTCTACAAAAAAATCTTCTGACTTTTGACTTTAATGACTAAGCTTCACTCTAGCTCTGCCTGTACCCCATGGCTGGTGACTGCTGATGATGCTGACAAGCCATTCCTTTCTGTTTCTGAAAGCATCCTTGCCATAGAGGAGCTTCAGCTGAAGCTGCCACTGACCTAATTGAAGCCCATCATGGTCACACAAAAGTGCCACTTTTCTTTTGAGTCCAAGAAACTTAAATAATCTTTATTTACTCCCTGCAGTTTCCAATTTCCTGTTAAATATCACACTGTCCTTTTTGTACTATCCATAAGAACTCAGGCAGCCACAAATAATATCTTTTATTTAGGTTTCTCAGTCACTTTGCATTAAGGATTAGCAAACCACTATTGATGGTTAAAACACCACAATTGATGGTTAAAATACAACAATCAGTGTGTATGGCTGATAACTGTCCTTCTCTATATATTTTTTATTTCCTGGGATTTTTTTTCTTTAAAAGTTTTCGATGTATTGTTTCTTTTTTTTTTCCCAATCTGCTTTCTAAATCTCTTTAATACTGAAATATTTTTCACTAAGCTTCATTGGGAATACTCATTGTTCCAAGAAACATTTCATTCGAATTAGCCTAATTTAGGAAAAGTTTAGCAACCTTCCCATAAATAACTATCAGCTTTTTTTTTCCTTCTAAAAAAGAAAAACAAATAAAACAGTCTTTTAAGACTTTACAATATTCTGTGAAGATAAAATGCACCCGGAGCAGTCATTAAAACATACAGATTGTTTTGAAACTATAAACATATAGTATATACACACCATATATCTGACCTTCATTCTTTAAATGTCAATGTCAATGTTGCATTATTGCATGTGTCTAATTTTTATATACATAACATGAATAACAAAAAAAAAAAAACCTGAGTAATTTTGAACATGCATCTTTAGAATGGACTTATCTTACTTTTTCTTACATTACACTTTTGTTCAGGTAATGCTTTTGGTCCCATAATGAGTCCCACATGTATTATCACTATTATAAAATGAAGCTTACAGTCAGTTGCACAATTGCACACACATCAAAATGTTAACTATATTATTCTTCACACAATGACTCTTCAAAATCAGCCTGCTTGTAAATACACACATACATATTTCCTACCATATTCACACTTGAAAAAATATTTATCTACTTCCAGAATTCAACAACTTGAAAAATTGTTGTAATTTTGGAAGCCTTACTTTTAAGGATGTTTTGCTTTCTTGTTGTCTCACATCACCTCTGGCTGCTACATTCTGCTGTAACATTAGGATATAGATTGCTACTCTCTGTTACACATGTGGACATTCATCATAATCCACATTCTCTTAATGTGATTCAAAAGAACAATTTAATATGTACCAGTGAGAAGCTTTTCACCTTGTGTTCAAAAATGAGAACCTAGAATTGATTAACAAAACAATACTTTTTTTTATTTTGTATGCTACAGATGATACAAAGAATGAAGCAATACTTTAAAACATTTTTGCAAAGAAAAAAAAGTAATTCTTTTTTTCTGAAATTATTTTTTGAAGCTAAAAACAACCCTGTCTTCAGTGGGTTTCCAAATGTTGAATTTTCTACCAAGTCTTCATGCCTGAAGTATAGCTACTGTGTTCTTAAAAAGAGGAACATCTTAGTTGTCATAAAGCATTTGTCATTCTTTGGCTTATTTGCTGAAGTTGAAGTTCTGTTAGTGTTTCTCCTGATTTTTTTGTTTTGTTTTGTTTTCTTCAGGGCTGAGAATGACAGGAACGCTACAAAGGGGGAAAAAAGTCATCTCTGTAGCCAAGATGCTCAGACAAATGCCCAAGGATGGGTCAGCTGTGAGCAGTGAAGGAAAAATAAACAAAAAAAAAAACCCAAAAACCGAACAAACAAAAAAAACCCCAAAACCACCAAACCCAACCAATCAAGAAACAAAGAACCCTCAAACCCAAAGCTAAACCAAAACCAAAAGAAAAAAAAAAACAAAAAAACAAACAAAAAACCTGAAGAAACAGAGAAAATAAAACAAATTCTCAACCCCTCCACCCCCCCAGTTTTCATAATATGAAGCATGAAACCTCTGTTGCATGCAAACTGCACGTAACAGCTAACATGTACAGCAGTATCAAGAAAGTAGTCTTATCACTATAATTTGTTTTGCTTAAATCTCTAGGTGTGTTGAAAACAGTCCAGCAGTATACAGGATCACATTTTGAACAGAAAACTCTGAAAGTTATAGACAAGGGAGTATTTTAGAGCTTTTGGGACATGAGGTACTGTGTTAATGAAAAGCCTACCCTCTAGAGCACTGTTTACTGGCCTTTTAAATAATCAACAAGTATCATAAGCCACTCTAATTGGATTCTAGGAAACAAGTCACAATGGAAAAATATTGCCACATTTTTCTCTAATGAATGATTTATAAAACAGACTGCAGCTTCTCTATATTTGTTTGTTATTCAGCAATCTACTTTGTCAATAATTCTTGGCCATGTTTTTTCCATGGTTAAAATTTGTGCAAATATGTATTCTTTCAAATTCCAGATGTTTTGAGTGATACATGGCAAGTTTATGTATTCTAAATTAATCTGTCTGACTCATGTAATCAGATTTTCAGTATAAGGAAACTCGAATTCAAATTAAAAATTATTTTCCCTTAGAATTGTGTACCATTTCTGTCAGATTTTTTACTGACAGTGGTGGTCTTGACTGGGCTACCAGTTGTTTCCTAGCTTGTCGATGCCCCAATTACAGTGACTTTCCTTCTCTTCAGGGTCCACCATTTCCAACTAGCACAGAGAAAAATGAACAGGCAGCACGGGGTTCTTGCCCTCTCCAGAACTTAAAAATGCCTCCTCTCTTTCATTTAGTCCAAATCTACCTTCTTCAGGCTTACTCAGTCACATACTGTAATCACATTTAACTCTGCAGAAAGATCTCCATTTACTCATCTCTTTCAGTGTTTGAGGCAGTCCCAGTTAGTACCTCTTCTATGTCTGAAGCTTTTACTTTCTTGGATACACGCATGTGCCAATTCCTATGTAAAAACCCCACAGATTTAACAAGATTTTAAATACTACAGGTGTAGGGGGCCAGATGAAGATGGTTGAGCAGGCCAGTTTTCAGAAAAAAATTACTACTGTATTTCATCCCTTACGCAAGTCAGCAAACGTGTGCTTGAAAAGACTCCAAATGTGTATTAAGAAGACACTGGAGATAAAAGTAGAGCAGGAAATAGAATTGTCCAATGAAGAGCTGAAAATATCAAGGCAGTATAGGGCAGAGAGAGAAGGCTAGAGGGGTAAAGAAGAGCACAGAGGCATTGAAGATTCAGCTATGTGGCAATAAAACATTGCCACAGAATTTCAACAAGAAGAGGTGGAATTGAGAAAGAACCTAGGCGAGACGATTGCTTTTACTACAGAACACCTAACTGTGCATGGTATGTAATCCCAAGGAGCACTGCTAGTCACATTGATGGGATGTGTGTGGGGCCAGCAGTGCCCTGCTTCATTACGTTCATATGGCACCTGTCAGTAGAGCTGTACGTGTGCAAGTACTGACAAAATAAGAATACAATTTGGCCATATGGCTTGCATTCCATCACTTCGATCAGCCTTGGTGGCAGACAACTTGTCATTGCATCCTCTTGTCCATCCACCTGTCTACACTAATCCCCTGCCATTCAAATCTGTCTCGTCTCCAGCCTGACTTCCCAGCTGCTGCTGACACAGTACACGTGTTGCTTATGCTGCTGCTCTTCCTGGAGATGACTTGTCTCTTCTGGACTTCCTTAGACTTTCTGCTTCTTCACCAGCAGCTCTGGCTGTCTCTTTCTGTCCCCTTGTACTTTTTTCCCTTTAGTAATATTCCATTCATGCTGTTTGCATCTCTTTGGGGAGAACAGGATTCGTATGAAAATGATCCAGTCCTCTTTAGGCTGTATCCCAAATTATTTATTTACATATGCTTGAGAGAGAATGCATCTTCCCCAGTTCAATCATTTCTTAACCTCAGCAATATTCCATCATTCAGTCGCACACATGGGAAGATGAGGGCTGGAGGGTATTTTTACTGCATTGTTCAGGTCTGCTTGGCACAGAATCAGTTTTATTGTGTTTTGTGAAACTGCCAGGCATCTTGCAACCCATCTTTAATTAAAGGAAGAGCTTTGATTAAAGACAAGCAAGTCTGGCAGCCAGTCATTTAAAGAAGAAAATAAATAAAAAACGAAAATCTGAGTCTTCCAACACATTTTTTAGTGCTCTGGGTATATCATTCAAACGTCCATCACAAGGATTACATACAAACATGAAAGCAAGAGCCAATTTAAAATATCAACAAAAGTGGCATTTCTCACACTGTGACCAGTCAAACCACAAGCACTTCCTAGCTCACATCAAAGATAACTTTAAAAATTGCTCAGATGATAAGACCAATATTTTTGCTGCATTCCCTAGGACTAAACAAACCTACTTCCATCAGGATTAATCAGTATTAAAAAGGCTGCTTGGTTTAATCTGTCTTGTGCGCTTCTGGCAAAGATAACCATACCCATAATCAGCCTAAAGGTCAGATCATGGAAAAGGCAGTATTTATTTACCTCTGGGGCACTGACAACATCACTTACTGCGTTTTTTCTACTTCCAGTAGCAGCTTTGTCTCGTCAGTCACAAAATTGAAGATATTAGCAGCAGTAGAAAACTATACTTCATTTATAAAATTGAGGAAATGCATGAAAAATGACAGATGGTGGTATATGTTACCTTCAAATGCATTTAATAGCTGCATTTCAATAGTATATTTACTTCCAGTATTTGGAGTTAATCTCAGAACTCACCTCACTACAAAATTAGATCATAATTACAGATTACTATTTTCAAAAGTTGTTGACTCATGTTCTGTTCAAAATTTCTGATTTTCTTTTAAAACAGTGTTTCTGAAATTATGAGCCAATAAATATCAATGGAACATCTTCATTAAGGAACAGACCCATATCCTTACCTTTGATAACAAGAAGGTAGAATTCTTCTCCTTATAAGGTGGACTTCATAGATATATATAGATAGATAGATAGATAGATAGATATGGATATAGATATAGACAGACATAGATATTTATTTATATTCATTTTTCTATGTCTGTTTGTCTATAGATATGATATGTATGATAACTATTGGTAAAATAGATCTAGAAATATCTAAACAGGTCTAGGTCAGAAATAGATCTAGATAAAATAACTAGATGGATAAAAACTGTAAATTTATTTATAAATATCTATAGTCAATTATTTAAAATTACAGAAGTCTGGGTCCTTTCACAGTGTAAAACTTGGATGTAATTTAACATTTAAGAGAAGGCAGGGAGTACTGACCATAACACATTGGTCACACCACCAGTTTTGTGACCTTGATTTTTCTAATCAAGTAAATAATTTGTTTTTCTAAAGTGAAAAGTTAATTAATCAGATAGGCCAAATCTTTCTCCCACTTAGATACATCAAGTTCTGTAAACATTTCTGAGGAAAACTTCACATAAACAAACAGCACTTGATTTCACAAATGTTTATTACTCCTTACTTACAGCAAATGTCTCTACAAAGAAACCACACTTTTTATAAACAAAGATGTACATTTTCTTTTGATCTGATGTCTCCAGAAGCAGTTAACCTGCTACAACCATGAAAATTGATAATGTGATTCACTCTGGACTCACAAACATAAATAATTTAAACTAAATTTTAAGTGGAATCAAGGTCAAAAAATTAATTTAAATTTCATATAACTGAGCAAGAATATTCCTTATTTCTGAAATAAAATGGGTAGAGTAGTGGAGGAGGTGGTTAAAACACTTTTAGTTTTTTTTTCAGAGTCTGGAGCTACTGAGGTATTTGAATTTACAAAGTCGTAGCTATTTTGGCAGATTCACAACCACCATAAACCTGTGTTATATTTCAGTGGGGGAACGAAATCATATAATAAATTGTTATGTCATCTTTCTAAACCATCAAAAATATTTCAATGCATATGCCATTAGCAATAATATCTCCTCTTTAAAGGACCCTGACTAATTGGATACATCATCTTATCAATATGGTAAAACTAAGTGTTGTGAATTTGAGCAGTTAACAGGTGGATTAATTAAAGATCAAATGTTTTTTTCTAGTATAACTGATAACTATACTAGCAAGAAAACACATATAACTTTACAAAAGGAATTGTATGTTGGCAGTGCTGGTGAACTGCACTTTCCAAAGTGATAAACAACAGGGAGGAAAATTAATCATAATATCATAGAATATTAAGGGAATGGACCTTTAACATCATCTAGTCCCAACCCCTCCCTGTTATGGGCAAGGACATCTCCCACTAGAACAGGTTGCTCAAGGCTTTTTCCAATGTGGCTGTGAACACTTCCAGGGTTGGGACACACATAACCTCCATGGGCAGCTTGTTCCAGTGTCTCACCACCCTCAAAGTAAAGAATTTCTTCCTCATATCTAACCTACATTTCCCCCTCTTTCAATTTGTACCCATTACTCCTTGATCTATCACTGCAATTCCTGATGAAGAGTCCCTCTCTGGCATCTCTGTAGTCCCCCTTCAGATACTGGAAGGTTGCTGTGAGGTTTCCACACAACTTTCTCTTCTCCACGTGGAGCAGCCCTGACTTTCTCAGTCTGTGTTTTTATGGAAGGTGCTCCAGCACTCTTATCTTTTTTTCCTGACCCTTCTCCAGACTTGCTCCAACTTTACTCCTTTGGATGCAAGCAAGGATTTAATTGGCTTTCTGTGCTGTGAACTCACACTGCTGGCTTACAGTGAGTTTTTAATCAATCATAACCCCCAAATCTTGCATGCAGGGCTGCTCTCAGTCACATTCCACCAAACATGTAAGGGTGCCTGGGATTGCCACGGCCAAGGTTTAGGACCTTGTACTTCACTTTGTTGAACTTCACAAGGTTTACACAAGTCCACCCCTCAAGCCTGTTCAGGTCCCTCTGGATGAACTCCATTCCCTCCAGCATGTTGACCACACCACACAGTTTGGTGTCATCAGCAAATCTGATGAGGGTGCACTCAATCCCACTGTCCATGCTGCCAACAAAGATGCTGAACAGCACTGCCTCCAGTACTGACCTCTGAGGGACACCACTTGTCACCGGACTCCCCATGGACAATGAGCCATTACCACAACGGGATGTGCACAATCAAGTCCACCTACCTGAAATGGCCTGCAGAGAAAATGCATGTGTAAACGAACAACAGAAATTACATTGTTCGTACAAATCAGAGGGGTGATTCCTATACACTGGAAAAGTGTACAGCAAAACAGAAGGAATCAAATTCATTTTTCAGGTTCAATTACCAGAGGTAGTCAGGGTCACATAAGGTGAATGATACCTGTGTGACGTTACACAGGTCAGCATTCTCTGTACACTGTCTAGTGCTGCATCTACTGCAGTGACTGGCAGTCATTTGTCCAAGCCTGGGGGAAGGCAGCTTGGTATAGCTGTGTGTCTGTCTGTCTTAGCAGCGTGGATGGTACCAAGGTTCCTGGGGTGCCCCGTGCTTCCAAGCCCGGAGCCTGCTACTAATAACAATGCTGACAGAAAGAGCCAAGGATGGGTCTTCGTGTGATCTCCATAACCAGGTTTACTGAGAGACAGGAATTGTGTACAAAGGTGAACAGGGCTCAGGGATGAAAACAGGAGTGATCTGAGGGGACAGGGTTTTTGTATGGGGTAACAGGGGAGGAGCCAAAGGGCAGGGTCCAATGGATACAGGAGAAGATGGTGCAGATGCCGGACTAAGGTTAGGGTCAGCCAACAGGGCAACCGGGGCAGAGGAATGCACCAAAATGGGGCCAGTGGGAGCACAGGGAGAAGAGAACATTCCAGGGGTTAACTGTATATGGGAGATAGGGGCTGAACTAGGGTAATCAGGCCAACGAGCCAATAGAATATAATTATTTTACATAAATCTACGTGTGTTTGCAAAGACCTATGGGAGAAGCATCTTTCTCACCCTAAGTTAGGTGAGAGTTAGGGGTGAGTTAGTGAGTTAGGGGTTCGTGGTTTCAGTTAAAGCCAGCCCCCCATGGAAGGGGGATTTAAACACTAATTGTAGGCCCCTGGGCTTCCACAGTCTGTTATGATGATGCCATGATTTCTAGTACTGTGAAAGCCTTTAAATTATCTGTTCTAGGATAAGGGAAACAGCAGAATCCAAATGAGACAGGAAAGCAGTAAAGTAAAAAGACTTTTCCAAAGACCTACTTTTCTTTTTCCTTTTCTTTTTCCTTTACTTTTTTCCTATTTTCTTTTTGTTTTTCCTGTTCCTTTTCTTTTTCCTTTTTACTGTTCCTTTTTCCTGTTCCTTTTTGTTCTTTTTCATTTTCTTTTTCCTTTTCTTTTTCCTTTTCCTTTTTATTCTTTCCTTCTGAAACTTAACAACCTTTGAGAAAGTGTGAAAGTGTAGTAGGGATATGAAAGGGAAAAAATGGCCAGAATGCTGAGGTTGCTGGTCCTGCTGTCAGGGGGTTTGGAATCAGAGACCAAGGATGGGTGACTGAGGAGAGGAACTTAAGGTATGAACTTTGGAGTATGAGCTATGAACCCAGCTGCAGCAGCGTATGACCTATAGCAGTGCATCAGCGAAGATGCAGCTTAGAGCTTCTGATAAAGAAGGTCTAGGCTTTGTTCATGACTACTTAAGTCCGCAGACTACTTCTGCAGACCAGAAGGCTGGTTCTGCAAATTGTAATTTCACTGCTGTTTAATATTTATTAATGCTTAAAGCAATGACAAGAACTATGTACATATTATAAATATATAGATTAAGATAGAGAATCTTTTATGTCTATTAATTTCCTTCCCCAAGGACATCAAACCCAATTTTTAATGCCTAATGTTCCTGAATACCTGGAAATCACATTAACAATTTCAGAAGGGCTTCAACGTTAAATAAGTTTAAAGAAGTTTTAGTTTCTCTGTATTGCCATAAGTCCTTGTTAGGAAAAAAAAAAAAAAGGAAAAAATATAAAAGTAAGTTAATTTCATTTGGTTTTCCTAACATTTCTTATGCAAGAATATATTTATTCTTCTTTTGCCGTGCTCTATCTGCTGCACTGATTAGAAGTGCACAGTAACACAATATAGTAAACTTTTATTTCAGTAAATACATGCATAGATAATAGCAATTTCACTATCTATATGTAAATAATATATAATCTACAATATTTCCAGAATATAGCAAACAACAAAGACAGATAAATATAAAAACACTAACCTATTTTGCTGTAATTGTATTTAAGGAATGTCTGCTTCACCCTTTTGGCTAAACATTGATTCCTCATTTGACTTCTAGTTGCTATTCCTACTAATCAATAGGTTCTTGCACCCATTTCTGACCCTTTGCTAAGTGCATAACCTGGTAGTACATGAACTAGCTTTATACACCCCTGAGTAATCTGTTTTGTTTTCTGAGCACACTGTTCCTCTTCTGTTTCTTTCTGTGGAGTATCCTTTCACTAGAAAACAGAGTTTTAAGCAAAAAAAAAAGAACAAAAACCAAAAAGCCAGAACTGAATGCATTGGATCTCCTTGGGATGGAGTAAATTGTTTTCATATTAGCCCATATGGTGCTGTGTTCTGGATTTGTGACTAAACCAGTGTTGATAAAGCACCAATATTTTGGTTACTGCTGAGCTGTGCTTACTTAGCGTCAATGTTTTCTCTTTTCCCCACCCTACCTTACAGTGAGGAAACTGGGAGAACACAAGGTTTTGGGAAAGCTCACAACCAGGACAGCTTATATGAATGGCCAAAGGGACATCCTGACGTCCTATACCATATTATGTTGGGCTCAGCAAAAAAATCTCAGGGAAAGGATCAGGAAGGAGAGATATTTGTGGTTATGGTGTTTGTCTTCCCAAGTAACCTTTATACAAACTGGTGAAATACCAATTCTTCAGGAATTTGTCAGCAACCATGTGTATCTTGACTTTTAATGATTTATTTCTAAGACTGCATCTGGGCCTTGGCTCAAACTTGTCTGAAGTCTATGGATATGGGGATAAAATTGCCTGATGATAAGAAATAATGAATAAATTCCTTGTTTTGCTTTGTTTATGTGTGTGGCTTTATTTCACTTATTAAACTATCTTTATCTATACCCAAAAGTTTTCAGGTTGTGCTCTTCCAATTCTCTCCACCATCCTGCTGAGGGGCAAGTTAGCAAGCAGCTGTGGTGGTCAACCCACCACATAGGATAGCATTAATAGGGCTGTGGGATATTTATGGTTTGGCATCTTATAGTTCAGTTATACTTGTCAAAGCCAGGCCGAAACCAGCACTCTAATTTGCACTGCAAATTACCACTGTGGTTATGCCACTATGTCAACTATACTCCTGCAGGTTGTGCTATTGAAACTTCATTTAAAAGGTGTGTTTCACTCCATGTTTTGGAAATGGGGATAACAACCCAGCAAACTGTTAAAGCTGTCTAATTTAGGCATTACCACCTATCATTATATAAGTTTTTCTTAACAAACCTGTATCCTTGTTAAAATACTCCTAGTAGAACTAGTGAAACTGAGCTTACTGAATGAGATGGTGCAAGAATACTACCTGGAAATCACAAGCAAACTTCTGTTAGAAAAAGGAGATGTATACGAGAACCACCAGATTAGGAGTTTCCAAACATAGGTTACCTGTATAATATTGAAGTATTATACAATTTTTTCTCTCTCAGTTGAGGAAGTACAGAACTCTTCTAAACAGATCGCATAGTATGTAGCTGATTCTGAAATATTAATTTGTGAAGATGGAACAGCCACACAATTACAGGAAATAAGTGAGATAAGAAGCTTGACAAAGAAAATGTAAATTTATGTATGTAATTTTTGTGGTCATCACTTTTTCCAAAAAAAGTGCAGAAATAATAGTGCTCTGCTATTACAAGGTCCATTTCAAGGATCAGAACAGCTTTTTAGTTACTTTATAAATTGTGTAATAATGATTGGTAGGTAGCTTGGTAGGGATGTCAGGATTATTCAATGATTAACTGAGATATATTCAACATTTTGGGCAAGCATTGGCAATATTTGGAGCTCTTATGTGCTGCATCCAGAGTAGCCACTGACTGAAAGCTCTGCATACTGTCTAATAATTTCATACAGATGATCCTACAATTCTCCTTTAAATGAAGAGCCTATTGACTACAGATGGTTAAACCAAACAGTGCAAACATGTCCAAGCAAGAAAAAGAAACAATGAAGACTGCTTATCACGCAGTGCTCAATTTGTGCTGAGGTTATGTATCCTCTTTTCAAGTGTTCAAATAATATAATTGAGAGTGAACATGACATCTCTGTCCACAGACCTCCCAAGAGAAGTAAGTAACACCTATTTCTGGCTGGCAAGATTATCTCACCTTTTCTGAACATCAACATGGTTTTAACAGCTTTTTTTGCAAAGGTAAACTACTCTTTATCCTTATCTGCAGGAACTGAAAGACATTTTAACTGGCTACATAACCTCTGGAAAAGTAGAGCACTCTTGGAAAAAGCATGCTGATATCTGTAGCCCTCAGTCCATGGAAGTTTTTCCTAGTTTCTGAACCACTAAACCAGTAACATAAACTATATTGCAGTGGTTTACTGGTTGATTTGTTCATTTACTTGTCAAGGAAAATGTTAACTAATAGAACTCAAGTACAAACTTGGTAGATATAGAAGACCAGGCTACAAACCTAATCTCACACCCTAATTGGTGTGAGTATCCTTGTGGAGATAATCTTCAGGAGCATCATTGCTCCCAAGGGGAAAATTCTTCCTCTCAGATTATTAATAAAGCAATAAACATATTGCTTCTTAATTCATGAACAACATGAATATGTTGTGTATATATTGGTTTTTGGTGATATGTTTCAAAGCTGGCATGTGGGCCTAGTCTCTAAATTTTTCCATGTCTGTGGGTACAGGTGCCAGGTAGAATCAAATTCGTAAAGCTGAGAATTAAGTGGTGATGAAAGTCTAAAGAGCAGGGGTAGAATTGTAATCAATACTAATTTATATAGATGCTACATAATAAACAGAGATCATACTATCTTTTTGTTCATTGTGACTCATTAAATTTACATTCTGTCTTGATACAAAAAAAATGTATTATCATTAACAAAAAGTTCTATATTATATTTTTGTTCTGTGCTTGCAAGGATACCCATCGTCACACAGAATAAACTTCACAAATTTTGAGGTTGAATTTTATAGAAAAATTAGTATTTTTTCACAAATACAAAAAAGAATCATGGGCACAGTTTGTTTTATTGCATTCTAACACATTAAAGATTTTTACAAACTCTGTAATTTATTTTTTATTTAATTGTCATATATAGTCACCATTTTTAATTTTTTTGACCTACAGCATCACAAGAAGCTCCTGAATCACTGACAACTAAACAAGATCATGACTGTGGCATTTTACTAAGGCATCTTTACTTTTGTTCAAATGGATACGTAGCAATTGTACTCACAGAAAACTAGTAAATATTAGATTTATCCTTCTGCAACACATGGGTGCTTACATGCTACTTCCTCAAGATGAAAAAAGTATAAATATTCCAGCAAGTAAGTATTTCCAAAAGGTTTAAATTCATTATAACATTTTCAGGATCCCTGGAAAATGGGGGGCGAAATGAAATTTGTATTGATTGAGAAAGTAATTTGGGATACTCTGCAACAAAAACATGCTAGTCAGTGGTGAGTCCAAGCATTTTCTGCTATACAAGTGCCTGTTAAAAGTGTTTAAATGTACCATTGTTTGCAAAAAAAAAAAAAAAA
>VXAX01004660.1:273277-453679 GCA_013399835.1 Leptocoma aspasia
TTTTTTCTATAGATATAGAGGAACTTCAACGTTTCAGACACTTTGTTTTAAATTTGATGGAGTCAACCAGTAGCATTAGTTTGTTACTAGTTATAATCTTGAACTAGTTCTAGAACTAAGTTTGTAGGGAGAGTAATTTCAGGGCCAATAGCATCAAGAAGGTACCATGGTATCATGTCGAAACATTCTTTGTCAATTACTCTTCTCTGTCAACTGTCATTAATCAAAAGTATGCATTTAGTCAAACTTTAAAATGTCCAAGTGACACTGAGTCTGTTCAAACAATGAACAGTTTCTCAAGGCTTACTTGTAGAAATACACACTCCAAATGGTATTCTAGCTTCCACTTTCTTTCAAGCAAAAAATCATGTTTTGATAATCTTATCCTACATGAAGGTATTAAAGTCAGAATATTCTATCTATACATCTTCCAATGCAAAGCAGAATTTCCAATTATTCTTGTGAACATAGGAATCTCTGCCTTTAATTTAAAAAAATTAAAGGAATTACTGCTGAAATAGACAAATGTAACAATAGATAAGATTAAACAGATATTTGTGCAACCCTTTCCCCCAACAAAGGAGTGACAACAACAAAATGAGAAAAAAAAATCTTGTAAAAGTTTTCTTTATTATTATTATTTTGTTTTATTGGATAACTAAATGACAATTGGAATGGGTGTCACTTTACCTGAGGCACAGAATTTTACATACTTCTTCCTAAATAACCCTCTACTGATATATCAAATTTTACCCATTCTCATAAAGCAATATCTTTAATTAAAGAATAAATCAGAGGCGTTTGGGACATAAAAATATCAATAAACTGCTGAAGGTAAAAATATTTTCCATACTTTTTCAGTTCTCTAAAGAGACAAAAGCATTTGAGTACTATATATTGTCATTAACATCCGTTGTCTTTGGCCTTTATTAAAGTATTAGAAGACTGAACAATATAAGTTCTTTATATATGAGGATCACTTTCCGTCTGGAATGGCTGAGAGATGATGTTCATCAAGTTTTAAATGGGCCAAATATTAGTATTTCTTCAAATCCTTTGGGAGCCACTCCTAGTTTGGGAGTTCACACTGCTAATGCCTACTTTTTTTTTCCTTACTGCAAAAATTTAATTGTATGAGGTATCCACACTACCATCAGCACATGGAAAAAAAAATTCTTTTCCACATAACTAAGTATCAGGCAATATATATATGTTTTTATGACAGGGTGGATGATCATACTTTTAAAAAAGAAAAATCACCAAAAAAGTTGCATGAAAAAAAATCTATTGATAACCAAATATCAAAAGCAGAAACCACACTAGAATTACACATTCTGTCCTATGGGAATGTTTGATCCTTTAAAAGCCTTTAATCAGGTAGCCCTGTCTATCTGCAAGTTCAACCTCTTCTTTCGACTTCCCAAGATCGACAAATTGCCTGCTCAAAGATCTGGTATCCACTCAGGTGAGCTTGGATGAGCTTTACAGCCCAAGGTCTATCAAAAAGAAAGTAAAGCATCGAAAGTAAAATCACCAGGAGCTCAACTAAATTATTCTCTTTTCATTCACAATCTATGTTCATATTTTTCTTCCGAATTCATGGCAGCCTTCTAAGGCCCCTGCACACAGTGGGGCAAAGGCTATCTCTGGAAAAAGTGTGATTGCACAGAAAGATGAGGAAGTGACCAGAAGGATGCTGGAGGGTGAAGGCATGCTTCCTCTCCAGCTGTGTGAATGTGCTTACCTTTCACTACCTGTTCTATAATTGTTACAAGAATAGCCACTTTATACTAGTATTTTATTTTCTGTGCTCTTTAACAAACTTTATTTAGCAAACTTTCACAATGCTCATGTGATGCTTTTAAGCCTTTTGCTGACTACTTGAAGTGACTCACTTGGACTTCATTTTATGCAACTTCTTTCTTAATACAAATGCATTATTTCTTCAAGTAATCGCCTCTCACCCTTTCCTAAGCCTCTTAGCTTCCTGTTGATTTAATCCCTGATTTCTGTGGATATCACTTTTCCATTCAGTGAAAAGCAAATTATTTTCTTAAAACAAATGCATTTATTACAGGTTACTACAGGCTGACACAAGCAAAAGAGAAAAAGAAACTAAGAATATGAATTGCTAAGACTTAGCTCGTTATAAAACAATTCCTTGTTTGAAAAGATGCAGTACAATACAGATCCATAAGTACTGCCAGGAAAATTGTCAGCACACCAAGAACAATTTGGTTACAGGTTTTTTCAGGTGAGATAGATCACTGTCTGCAGATGTAACCTAAAGGAGACAGTTTCTTCAAAAAGCAAAACGTTTTCTCTTCCTTATTATGGGAAAAGGAAAACAGGGAGAAAGGTCCTCTAGCATTCTCTACCTACCAGTGAGAGACATTTCATATAAAATATCAAAGACAATACCGTCTTCAGTACATTTACAGAGTCTCTTGCTTTATCCTCTGGGGAAAAAAAAACAAAACCCTACAATTCTGGAGTTTTCATTTCATTTTGCATAAAACTCACTAAATTGCATTTAAAGTCTTCTTCATATTTCAACTTTTTTGAACTATGCTCCTGGGATACTATTATTTCCAACCAGAAACATGATTTTCATCTACTGTGGCCATTATCTGGTATCTTCTCAGTAATCTATTCCCTTCTTATTCTCCCTGNNNNCCCTTTTTTTTCTACCTGCCACAACATATGACTTTAATCCTGTCCAGGCTGTCTAGCTTTCCTTTTTTCTAACATGATTCCAATCCATGCTTTTACAGCAGATTTCCACAGCTGCTATAGCTTTGTTCTGATTCTGATTTTTATTTTTATTCCTTATGTATTCTACAGAGATTTTTATTCTATTTCAAGATCTATAAAAGTTTGTATAAAGTAGCAATTACTTAACTCTGGGCAAAAAATGGATACCATATGCAGAGATGCAGAGAATTTCACTGTTAAGCAGTAATCAGGTAGCTTACAGATGTTTTGTACCATTTCATGCTATGCAGTAGAGATTAAAAAAAAAAAAAAAAGGGAGAAATTTAAATTTCTGTATTTCTGTATATAGTAATGGGTCTGAACAAACGAGGTCCATGAAATAATGAGAAAATGCAATGTTCGGATCTCATGCAAAACTGTAAATAACCTCAAAACAAGGTAACTCCTCTTTATGACAACACTGACATCACGAACAAAAAAGACAGCAACCAGAAGATCAACAGAAATTCAAGTGCAAAAGCAGCTTACATACTTCATGTTGGATCCAGTCAGTATGCATTTTGTAACTGATGCTTACAGATATAAATGGCACAATTGATTTTAGTCTTAAAAGAGGCATGAGAACATCCAACAAGTTTATTAAGCCTACCTGTGGCATGAGCAGTTTTAAATGGCCATCAAAATAATACATGAAAAGATATGAAATAACTCAATGAAATTTTATAGCCTATATTGTGCAGGAAGTCAGACTATATGATCATAATGGTTGCTCTGAGACCAAAATTTACAAATCTAAGAAAAAATAAAATTATTGGTTTGAGCATGTAAAAAAACCTCAAGACTGATAAAAGGTAGAAAATGTCACAGTAATTTCAGAAGAAATGGTTTCCTAAGTATTTTAAACTCATTTGAAAATCTAAACTAATCTTCAATATCCCATCAAATCACCACAACTTGTCCTGTTATATTACCCTAAAGAAAACAAATACTTCTAAAGACAGGTCCAGAACCTTTTGTAGGGGCTATTGTTATGCATCCTTCCACCTCTAAAACTGTCCATTGATAAAGGGGAGGAATATATGAGAACAAAAATTTTGTAGCCTGTGGCAGATACTGAAATATAAAAGTGTTGACTTCCAGCATTTCACTGCTAGAGGTGAATAATGTACGTACTCTTGGAAATAATTATTTTTGGTTTGCTGTTCTTGGTATTTTATATTCTCACATTTGTTTAGAAGTGTACCATGAAACATAGATAAGTTTTTTGTTTTTTTTTTTTTTTCTCAGTTAACAATTCTGTACTTGGAAGCTGAGGTTTGCCTGAAATACAAGGAAAAAAAAAATAGATTGATAGATGTTCAAAGCTGATCAGAACTTTGTAATGCTAAAATAAGATCTAATTTTTATGATTTGAAGTATATTTCAATGTAACTACATTCAGAGCCCAAAGCTATAAACCTTGGAGTATTTTCTACACGCTCCCAAAACACGATTTCCTGCCCTGTAGTCACATGTCAGCCTTAGCACAAGCTTCTTGTATGGAGCCACCTATGTTACAACAGCTTTGTAGCTCTAATTTCTGTTTACAAATTCACATTAGAGCTCAGTAATTCATTAAAGTTTGATTTTATTTTCTTTTTATTAAACAGAAGGCAAAGGGGCCCATCTGCAGATGTTAGGACACTATCAAAAGAAATAGCCAGATCTGACAGTTCTTATTTAAAAACCAGCAGTTGCTTTAGGAATTCATTTAATCTGGGAGTAATATGGAATCCCTGATCTTGTTTTCCTAAAAATTCATTAGCATGTTAAGAAACCAAGTTAAGTTCTGATTGCCAAGTACTGGGGAAAATTAGAGGTCTTTAGTTCAAAAACTGCTATTCACAGAAGTCTGTGACGTCTGAGAGAAAATAGCACATTCTTAAAGTAAGACATTTACATAAATCTTTAAAACCCCACATTTTTAGAGTGCTGAGTGAATTTGCTTTTGCTGTTGGAAGATTATAGACATACTCCCAGTGTTTTAATTCACTGGCCACAGCTCTCTGCCTTCTGCAATCCAAAGAGATTTGTCTTATTGATATCAAGTATACCTATTCCTTAAATTCAAAAGTCTTTTTCCTATTTTTTTCAGCATTCACTCTCTTTCTCCATGGCAACAAGCATATCTGTGCAAAAACAGGAAAGTATCCTAATATTCAAAATATTCTTCTTTCCCTGAGTCTGTTTTTTTTTGTCATCCTTTACCATTCTATATTTTAGAATCTCTATTGATTCCCTCAAAGGAATTTTTTTAGATTTCTAAAGCTGGCAGACACATATGTACTAGAAAACTCATAATTTTCCCAATGCCATTAGCTCAAGCTTACATAAACAGAAGGAACCAGAAACAGCAAAGAAAAAATAATAGTTTTCAAATATCATTTTATTTTCATATTACTCAAATTCCACACTTCCCCCTGATAGGTCTTAAGTGGACAGAGACGTATTTTAAGTTGAACAGAACTTAGTGAGTTATACAGCACAGTTTATAAAGATATTTGACTTAGTGAAAAAATAAATGGAATTGCATATTTAAAAGAGTTTTACAATTTTCTTTCATTTTTGTTTTTCAGAGTGTGAGACCAGTTGTTCCACGGGAGAAATCCATAACTGTTCCATTTTAATGAGAAAAAAAAAAAGCTTGGAAATTTTACTTTGGGAACTACATAAAATATATATTTTACATATGTATATTCAGATGTGGTTATGGGGAAAATGATATCCAGAAAACTCAAATGCTCTGTTACAATACAGCCTTAATATAAACTCACAGACAGCATTATATTTGCCTCAAGAATACTGTGAGAAAGCTTATACTACTACAATAACCCTTTAAAAAGATTGAAAAAAGGGCAAAATTTAAAATAAAAAAAAAAATTGAAAAATATACATCAAAACAGAATTTTGGAGGGGTAATTCAAGCAGTATTCTGCTTCTCAATTGTAAATAAAATTATCTAAAGTATTAGTGAAATATTAATATAATAAATCTTTCCCCATAAGAAAGCCTGTCCAAAAATAGTGTATTTATGAGTATGAAGGACTGAGTTAAATATGGATAGTGAAGAACATTTGAGTTTTCCTCTTTGTTCTTCTCCTCATTGCTTCAGTAGGTATACAATTCCCTTGATAGATGGAAAAAGATTACTTGGAAAATAATGTAAATATTCACCTCCTTCTTTCTAATAAAACAAATGTTATTTGGCAAGGGTAATCAATTTATGATTAATCAAATTTCAATTGTACAATTTAGCACAACTGAATTTGACAATCAAAAAAAATCAGAGCTGTATCATGCACGGAAATGAACCTGGAAATCTAAAAACATTGAAATAAAAAGAAAATTTTGAACTTTTTCTCATGTATGTGTTTCACCTTAGTGCCCCCATTTTTGCTTTCTACTGCTCTCTGTGTTTCATAACAAAAATATGCTTTCTAGCAGGGTCAGTGAAAAAACAGTTCAAGGGAGAGATTTTAAATTTAGAAATCATACTTTTGGTCAATTTTTTCACTGGGGAAAAATTGTTACATTCATTAGTACTGCTTTATGGCAGAAGTTATTTAAATATCTAAAGGAAAACAAAGAAAAAAAAAACCTCATGGGAAAACAATGCAACAGATGAATCAATTTAGCTGGAATAAAGCTATTTTTCTTATTGTTATACTCAATTCCATACTGAAAGAAAATGATGGGTTCTGTCTCCCACCCTTGGCAAGGAATGGCTCCTGTCCTTGGAGGGGAGCAACTATCAGAGGTCTGTCCTCAGATCTTTGTCCCTGACTTGTCCATATACAGACCACCTCTCCCTTAGAGTGTTATACCATAAGGAAAGTGCAGAAGAAATGGTTTTAACAAAAGGTAAATAAGGAAAGATGAGATCTGTGTTCGATTGGACACTGGCAGAACAAAAGAAGGAATCGAAAACACATTTTAAAATATCTGAAATCTTTATATATGGAAAATACAAATTAAAGTATCTGAAATCTTTACATCAGAATTTTTTTAATTAATAGGACAAAATGACAGTAACAGGGGAAAAAAATCTAATTATACTAATTTTGTTTCAGAAAAAAAAAAGAGGAAATAAACACAGTCATGGCATTCAAGCAGAATGAGGTGTTGAGAGAGATATTGAGAAAAAGGAAATAGAAGTATAAACTGTCTCTGGTGGATTTCTTAGCACAAAACTTATATTGAACCAAAGCAAACTCATAAATGTTCCACAATACTTAATGAATTCATGCATTCAAGTGAGTTTGCACTATCACTTAGTGAATATATTTAAATATTGAAGAAATATAGGAACCTCACACTTGGATTAAAAATGGAGTCCTGAAGTAAATACACTTTCAGAATTTTTACAGAAATATTTTATACGTAATTCTTTTCCCTTTTGCCTAGACTTTACAGCTTTGCTGCCAGGGCTGCAAAGACAAAGCAGCCTCTGGCCTGAAAAAGGTCCTGACAAAGATGAAAGGGCTTCTTCTCTAGAGCTGTGTTAAATCAAAAGTGAGACACATAACTGCAGGGTGCAGGGTTGGGGGGTGGAAGTGGGGAGGAGAGGAAGGCTTTTATGTCTTAATATGTCTTTTCTGTCCACCAGTACTTATATGTGAGCTCAGACAAACAATTGTCAGTAGCCATTTTTCCTTTCATAAAATGGAAAAACCAATTGCAGCTATGACACTCAGTTTCTGTCCCAAAGGATGCTTCATTAATCTCACCTGCCCAGCTTTGCTGGAAATAAAACATCCCCAGTCACCCTTCATGTTTTGGAAAATGTAATGATCATGCTTGACATACTAAAAATTGTATTTCTTAAGAATCAGGGATTTCATTTTTTCTTTCTAATAAATGTAAGATTACTAAGTACTGCTATGGAAACTTTGGTAACATTTTGAAATCTCTCAAAGATCTCTCAAGTAGTTCAGAAACTTAATATATACATCTTAGACTTTCTTTAAGCATAAGCAAAAGGACTTCCAAAGCAAATTAAGCTTGCTGTGGGAAATAATTTTTGGGAAAAAAAAAATTTACAATTAATTCAAGTTTATTTTAATTATTTTGGGAAAGTCTTTTCTTGTGTACAATGAGTTCATTTTGACATCTTTTTTTTTCTTTTTTTTTTAAAGATCTAACAAAAACTTTATTTGTGTCCCTTCACTCTACAGTGAAATAAGACATTTGTTTTTAAATGTGATGTGCATTACCTTACTAAAATGGCATCTTTTTTAAAGAACACTTTGCATCTGTATCCCTATTTCTTTCCTAATGAATCTTAATTAGTTTCATTGTAAATATACTATAAATTCATCTATCACTAATTCTAATGTATTGAAAAATATTCTATGTGATATCAGAAGTATTTAAAATTATGGAAAATGGAAATCCTTATGGGTGTGTCAATTCTTATTAAGTGTGAGCACTAAAAGTTTAGGTGAGTCATCACAAGTTTGATGTAGTGATGATTGTCTCTATTCAGTCTGAATTCTTTTTTCTTCAGTTCTCAATCAAATTCCTTTTAATTTCTGTTCGTGACTTATGATGTATCACTATCAAATAAGCATCAGAAGGACAGAAAACAAAACAAACAAACAAGACAGGAGGATAAAAACTCCCCCAATGATAGTGGAAATACAGTGATTGTGTTTTGATGGATGAACAGAATTATGAGTTTTTGTTTATCGTCCATTCCCCTACATTAAAAAATCAGCTATTCTTAGTAAGGATTCCTCATTGCCTCCTAACCCAGACACACAGGAAATGTACTAACTTTAACTCCTCCAGGAGAGAAGTTATAATTTCATAGATTCATAATAAGATTACACAGAGGTAATGTTTCCACCAAAATAGTGATATCGTGTAAAATGTCTATTCAATCTGCTGCAAGTAGTACAAGCAGTATAAGTATACTCCATAAGGAATAGGTGTGCCTAGACTTCGTAAGGAGAAACATTTGAGCTGCTTATTCCTATTCTGAGAACCCCAAAATAGATAATAAGGATAGAGGACACTATTAGCTAGAATGCAAAGACATTGAATTTGTCTACTGGCTGTCCACAGCAAAGTATGACAAAACCAGAACACAAACATGGTTTTGTACCAGGCAACATTACATGAACAAGCTGTCATAAGAAACAGCCCTTGTCTACTGTCAATATGTTTAAAAAATAACTGTGCTGAACTCCAGTTCAAGACTTGTAAAACAGTGTCAGATTCAGCTTGCTCTCCTGTGTTTACAAAACCAAATTATTTTGGAGCGTGATTGTTACCTGCATAATTACCTTGCTACCAGGCCTTACTGCTATCCTAATTACAATATTTTATTCATTAAATGTAAAAATCTGAAGACTAATTAACACAGTTTTAAAAATTCAGAACAAGTTTCTCAGACAAGACACTAAACTGCGGAAATTTTTGAGATTTATGATCAGTCTTTCTTGGATTTGTTTTCTGATAAACTTCATTTAATCTCTTCCTGGTGGCAATTTAAAAGCATGCAAGTTTTAATAAAAGTCCATATTTGCTACTGTCACTGTTGAGGAACAACTTCAAAACAATGTTCCTGTTAGCTGAATATGCTTAGCTGCATTTTAAAATAGAGCAATATCCACAACTTATTGTCAATAAATATAATTTCTGCAGGGATTTCTGACTTTTCAGATGATAAAGGAAAACCAGAGTTCCTAATTCTGCATGATCTTGTGCTTTGTTTGTTCTCATATTACAACTAATGAGATTTTGGAAAGAAGAAAGGGGATTTTGTTTTATATTAAAATAGTTGATCACACAGCATGTAAATTTATGTACAATTAATACCAAGGAAACAGATTTTTTTAAACTCAACCTGAAAACATACTATGCAATAATGTGAAAAGTAATCACATTAGTACTTCAGAACAAAGTTCAACTTGGCAAAAGTTCTCAATAACTCAAGAACAATGGAGAAAAAGATGAAATAATCTCTTTGAGACTAAAGATTGAATATTGTACCTTAACTTCTAATATTTGAGTATATTCTAAAACCCACAGTAACAATTTAAGAGTTAACATTTGATGAGGCATTACTGATTCTCATGTAATTTGGAAATACTTTTTTAAATTAATTAAAACTTAAAAAAAGCTTAAAAAATTAAAAAATAATTAACAGTATTTTAATTAAATACTGTTAATTCTTCCACTGAGTTACACAGGTTGCCTGCACAGTCTCAGGGCCTTACCATCTGACATTCATATTTTGGACAGAATGTATTTTTATGTCTCGCTCATAGGGCACCCACTTTCTTCAGCAGGAAAATAAATGCTAAACTTTGCCGTAGAAAAACATTACTTGAATATTTTCAGCATTGCAAACTAAATAATTAGAACAGTTTCAAGGAGGTGACTCTTTTTTTGGCCAATATTACACCAGGTTATGTTCATAATATGTTGAGAATGAAGCTTTGTGGATTCACACCAAGATTAGTAAATGCAAATAAACAGAGGACAAAGCTGAAGCACACAGTTCCAAATAATGTAGCACTTTGATGATTAAAGGGATGTGAAACTGTTAATTATGGAGTGTAAGTTTCCATGAAAAAGCAGCTGTAAATGACAAATTCTGCTTGAGGTCAGAAATAAATAAATAGCTTAGGCAATGCTATGCACAACACGAAAGAAGTTATCATACACTACACACTGAATAAAAGAGAAATATGGAAAAACAAATACTGTTCTAATAATTTGTTTTCCTCTGTCAAAATAGAGTACTGTAAGAATTCTTCCTTTAAGATGTAACAAGGTTGGTCGAGGAGTGAGCAAAAATATAACGTCTTGTATACAATTTAGAGACAAATATTTAACAATCCACTCACCAAAATTACTAAAGGTACCAATTTGGTTTTGTTGAGATTCTAGAAACAAAAAGACCTTATTCTTAAAAAAAATGTGCCTGGGTTTCTGTTCAGCTCATTTTTACCAAAAGAATCAATAAAAAAAACCAATCCAAGAACATCCACAGAATTAAGCATAAAACAACATAGATGCTTTAGAAATTTTATAGTGTTGATCAAGAAGTGAACTCTTCCACCCTTCAGAGAGGTAGCCAGTCAAGTATTATAAGTACTGCAAATATTAATGAGAGTGTCTGAAAATTCCCTTAAAATGCTTTTCAGAGCCATTTGATCTACCACATTTTCAACAAAGGGAAAGCTGGGAACAATTGTCTCAGTATTCCCAAAGCAGTCAATCATCTTGAAAATTTGTAAATCTAAATAAAGATAAAGGCTCAGTCTTTAGGGAAACAGAGTGAATGAATCATGAATCATTCTCTAAAAGTTTTTTTACATATTTTAGACGTATTTCCAAACTCTGCCTTCTTGCTTCTTCCACCTTTTCTTTTTCCTTCCTGTCTTTCCATGTAGATTTAGAGTTGCAAAACCATCTTCATTTCTCTTTATAAGAGAAACCAGAATATAATCAAAAGTTTCTCACAATAGTCAAAAAAAAAAAAAAAAAAGGGCATTTAGAGGTGACCCAGCCAGTTCCTTCCTTACAAAAATGAAGCATTTATCTCTACTCAGAAATAGCATCATTTGCAATCAGCTATTCTCTATTTTGTGCTGCAGCATTTTGCTGTTTTACTTTAGTATTTATGGTAAATTTTACTACATTTAGGTGATCATGTTGATCTCTCAGCTGAGCAAAATCTTCTCAAGAGAACTGTTCAATGTCCCACATACTCTTCTATATCCTTTATATGCAACACAGAATCAATATTTTGTCACTATGTCTGAGAAAATGACAGAATTTTCACATTAATGTAATGAAGTACAGTGTTTTTATACACATTCCCTTGAGAAAGGAATCTGCAAATTTAAAGAAATCTTGAAAGGAAATTGAAAAGAGGAATGACAGTAAAGCTGGTAATACTCTAGAAGGGGGAGAGGTACTAAAAAGAAAGCATAAAAGGTGAAGAAAAAGAAGAGTAATGCAAGCAGTGGCACCATAAAGGTATTCCATCAGTAATTACTCATGAGATGTTTTTAGCATACATTTCCTTTTATCTCAGTAAGACTCAATCACTAAATCAAATCTAGAGTTGTTATGCTTGAATGCTCTGAAAACCACACCTTGGGGCTTTTGTTGATGTTTCTTAGGGGATTTTTGTGGGTTTGGGTTTGTTTGTTTGTTTGTTTGAAGTAGTACTATAAAAATACGGAAATCCATGTTCTATTACAGTTAAAATGCAGAGTTATTGTAAAACTAATACCAAATTATTTGGATAATAGATTATAAGAACATTCTCAATAAAGGGTGAAACAAATGTAATAAATACCAAAACATAGCAAAGCAGGGGACTACCTGCATGGATAAGCTTGTATACAACTTTAGCATCACTGAAAAATAAATCAGTTGCAATCTGTTGTCTAGGATAAAAATCCCAACAAATTTGCTGTCAAGAGCATATAGGTAATCTCCTTTATGTGATCTTTGGGTTTTTACCCTGTTATTGGAAACTAAAACCAGTCCAATAAGCACACATCTCTAAGTGCTAATTTCATGATCACGGACACGGGTCTCTTGTCTGATCAGAAAGGGACCATTGGGACATTTCAAGTGCCCCACTATGTGCAAACCATCTTCTGGAGCCAGCAAGTAAAACACAGACTCCTCTAATGGAGATCTAGTCTGAGCTGGTGACTGGAGACTAGATATGATTTCCTGCAACATGAGAGATAATACCAGATGTTCTTGTGTTGGCTGGCAATCAAACCTGGTGCTGACAGCAAAATAACTCCTTGTAAAAGTTTCCATCTTTCTTCAAAGGAACTTTTTAAGTTTAAGCCACTCCTTTCTGGCATAAAATATGGGTGCACAGATTTTTGTTTCATATAGGTAAATGTCATTGCCACCCTTTCTTTCCTTCCTTCCTTCACAATTATGAGCATGCCCAATATGCAGATGCAGCAAGGAATAGGCCACCATATCTTCTTGAAATTTTGGAGTAACTAGCTGTAACAAACTGCCAAAAGTTTCATGCAGATTTGTGCTTTTGTGCTGGTCTTAACTTCAAGCTGTTCTAACTTAAAAAGTAGATAATAATTCTGTAGCATCTTTCTGTTCACATCAAGATGTCCTCTTCACCAGAGGCTACAGAAAAATGATGAAAGAATAACTTTTCTTCCTCTGGGAATTCAGAGGTTGGCATATAGCTCCAGAGTTCACCTAAAGACAAATCTTTGTCTCACTCAAATGTCATTCATTATTTTGTTAGCCTGAAGGAGAACATCCTTTCTTGCATTGGAAGTTTGAAAAGTATACATAAAATAAGTAAACCTATCTGCTGTCAGCATTAATGGGATGAAGAATAAATGAAACTTTTGAAAATAAACGCACTATCAATAATGCTAAATGAGCAGTGAAAAAAAAAGATACATTTGATTTTTACAATGAAAAATTGCAATACAGAACTCAGACAGTTAAAATTACTTCCCTGGGATTTTTTGTTTGTTTGTGGGGATGGTGTCTCTCTTTATGTGTGGGGTTTTGTGGGATTTTCTGAATTCTAGTTAAAATTCTTAAGTCAGTAAATAACACTAAATATATTATATTAATTGCAATGAAATCTACTTGTGAGGAAAATGTTTAGTAACAGATTACTCATCATGCAACTAAGACAGGCAGCTGTTCATTTTTCCAACAGATGTTCATTTTTCCAGTCCTGCTAATCTTGCAAGTCATTTTTCCCCAAAGTCCAGTGACAAAATCTGTAAGAGCCGTAAGAGCCACAGATAAATCCCAAAGGCACATAAGCATTGAAGTATTTGTTGATATTAGATTAGAAAGGAAGGGTAACAAACAGAAAATATGTGTTTTAAAATGAAATATTTTCATATCATATACTTCTATTTGGAGAATACTTCTAAGAGAGTTACCTTTGTTTACATTTTGTTAAATACTAGGTTACTGTGAAAAAGTGTTAAAGCAAAACTTTCACCTCATGGCAATTTAAAAAGAAAGAGGTTGAATTTAATAAAAATTTATTCTAAAATGCTTATAAGCTATTTTTAAAAATAATTTTCTTTTTCTTGTATCTACTAAATGAATACAGGAGTTTCCCAAGTCATTTGTACTAAGTTCAAATATTTAATTAATAGAAAGGCAATCACATGGTTACAGAAACAGCTTCACTGGCAAAGGCTTTTGATCCTGTCTTTAGTCAGCAGACAAATCAAAGCACTTGTGCAAACCCTGATGATATCTGAGTCACACAGAACTGATACAGTAACCACCAGCATAGGTGATTAGCCATATTTTACAGACTAAATATATTGCAAACAGAGATACTGTTGTGTAAAAAGCCTTCCTTAAACTGAACCTTTTTAAAAAAAGGTTTTAGTTTTAGAGATTATTTGTATTTAAATTTTTAAATAAATTAATTAAACAATGATTTTTAAAATAATGAGTACATTAATTTTTATGCCATCTATTCTGCTTTGTTTTCTTCTGCTTTTCTTTTTCCTGGTAAAACTTTTTTAGACCTATGCAGATATTTCCTTTGTTTGGGCAATGTGCTGACTCTTTCTGTCCTAAATTTGCCACTATGCATCTTTTACAAATTTATTAAACCCCCAGGCTTAGTTGCAGTTTACTAATTCCCTCCACCTTCTAAATTCTTTGCTTTCCATATGGTGTGTTGTCCTGAAATTAACAGAGTAAGGTAAATGGCAATTGATATTGCCGTGGCAGTTGGATTTTTCAATATTCTGCTGAGCCCAAAGCAGCACAGAGGAACTGTATCATTTATAGCAACATGATTTGATTACACAACATATCCTCCTTTTCTACTGGCATCTCTTCCTCCGCCTCCCAAAGAAATGGATCATTCCACTTCTCAGGAATCTAAGGGAATATGTCATATGGGTGGCTTTTGGCTTCTAGCTTCTGGGCACTGACAGTCTAGTCATCATCCATATTGACACAAGCTGATTTAGTACGAGATACATCAAGCTACCATAGTGGGTAGCAGTACCAAAATGGAAGAGATTCAGCCCAAACTGGTTTGGGTCTGGGGACAGCCTGGGGAGTTCATACAGTGAAGGGCTGCTCAACACTTTCAGCTTTATGGTGATGCCTCAGGTTTTCGCTTTTATATTTTTCAGATTCTGTACTGCTTTAGTTTGTAGGTCTGAGCTTCATATTAGGGGACAGTAAGCTCTCTTCACAGAGTAGGTAGACAAAACAATTTCTTCTCCAGCTGGGGACCAGGGACAACTGATCCAAATTTCAGGCCCAAGAGCATAAACAACGTGGACTGAAGAGAGAAAAATAAGAAGGATGGGACTTCATAACCTAAAGCTGTAATTGGACAATTAGCTGCAATATGCAAATGGACCAGACCTTACAAAAGTGTGGGACCTCTTGACCGGTCGTCCATTTTGTGACCATTTTGGGTTCATCTTGGGTGTAGCCCTGCTGGGCTCTTGTACTGCCCAAGGTGTATCCAGTGAGGCCTTCTGAGGAATACGTACTTTATTCTTTAACTCCGTCCAGCCTCTGTTCAAGGTCAGCCTTGACAAGGCATCATGGGCGCTGTTGTGTGACTTGTACTGCCCTCAGAAGCAATGCCTCATGGCTTCATGTCTCATCACATGATACCAACCAGAATCCACTGGCGCAATTCAGGAAACTTTCAATGGGAATATTTTGTGAAAACAGATTTATTCATTAGAACCTTTTTCAGAAATATTCCAACATCAGCAAATCTTTACTTGTTATGGAATGGTTCTGTATATAACACCTCACAAATAAGAATGAACCTCTCAAAAATAACTAATTCAGCAATTTATGCCCCTGGTTAATTAAACTGTTTGTTTTGGGGAAAATATAAAATAAAATATTTGGCCAGGAACTTATATCTATGATGTGGTCCTATCATTATATTCTTTACAGTTTTGTATATGTGCTGATTTTTCTCTTTTATTTCAGTCAAGTGGATAACGTCTCTCTTTCTTTTCTGTTTAAAGTTGAAATGTCATGGATTTAGAAAATCCTTTTCCATTCAGTTATATCTGGAAAATTCTTGTGTCTATTTAAAGAAGGTTAACGTGTCTTTTATTCATTAGTCCAGAATCTGGGAAAATATTCTTATATTATTTATTATATAATAAATAGTGTATTGTATATAGCGTATAGTGTATATAGTCTATAGTGTATTTCTATAATACTATGCATCTTTAATTTCAGAGTTGCTTTTTTTAAATTCCCTGGTTAAAAATACCTATTTAAAAATTTAAAATTTAATGATAAGTATTTGTAAAAATAAGATTAATTCTTAGACCCATTTAAGAAAAATACACACATCTAGATGTTATCTCTCTTCTTCAAATTGCAGCATACATTTGATAATAATTCTTTGTAGATAGACTGAATTTTATTTTTTCAAATCTTTTGTTGCAGCCAAAACTGGGAGAAAAGTCCTAGTTGCTTTAAATTGCTCACTTTGCTCTGTCCAAACAACTTGGTCTGATACTATCTGTAATAGTGTGATCCCAGTCATAACCTGATTCTAAGCTGAGAAGTACTGTACATGCACAGAAAATTCTGAGATCTTATAATCCAAGTAATGATAGTATATCTTAAAACCCAGTGAAAATGAAAAAGAAATCTGTCTCCAAAAGACTCATGATATGTCTATGCATATGATTTTCCAGTATGTCCAATCATCGAAAATGCTTTTTACAGAGACATAATTATGGTTTTGCTCAGTTGATTCAAATAAGCATGGTTCTTCTGCACACTGGGGCAGAACTGACAAGAAAAATAAATTAAATTGCTATCCAGATAAACTATCCAGGTTTCCTATTATACTGGAAAAATTCTTACATTCAGAGCAATGGAGACAGGCACAAATATATCTGCTTGTTAAACCTGTCAAATCAGAGCTTTTGAGAGAATGGAGAGGAAATTAATCATATTTTCTATATCTTTTTTATATCTTTTTCACTGTAAATGGGCAATATAGTCAATATTAGCCTCTGATGTGTAGATGGAGTTCTTTGGCTTTTCTAAAACAAACAAGCAAACAAAAGCCAAGTAATGAAACTGAACACATGGTGATGGCTGGTTTTAACTTCTGATTCAACTAATCTTGCTGCATATTTAAAAGAAACTTTATTTTCTCATACAGCTAGGCAAGTCACCAATTGTTGTATGATTGAGATTTGTCTGAAGTATGCTGATTTTTTTTTCAATCCATTCTTCTGATCCACTCTTCCATTTTTCTTCTAATATCTTCTCAGCCATAGGTACAATATACCTGGGATCATTGACAAATTTACAATGATAATAACTTCATGATTTTCTGGTCTCGTTCGAAATTTCAGCTTCCCTTGCCCTGAAACTACAGTAACCATAAGCTGGAGATTCTAGACTAGGAACCCTAGTACTGCTGCTTTTAAGGAAAGCAGAGTATATTGGTCCCTAGGTTTAGAGTTTTTAAGTAAGTGCTTAACATTGCAATATCCATTTATCATACATAAGAGCTGGCAGCTGTGGAATGTGTTTCAAAGGCAGTAGCTGTAAATATTTTCTAAAAGACGTTCAGAAAACATTATCAAAAGGTTTAAGAAAATAGATCTTGGTCTCAGCTCTGAAGCAGGCAGGATCATGGGAAAATATGATGAAAATATACTATTGCAATTCAACCCAAATGAGAAATGCAGGAGAAAAATAACCTGAAGAACTATGACATGAGATTTTTAATACAGTATTAAAATGTACTGGACATACACCAAAGATGTCCAGCAGAGCTTATTGAATCCATTTGTGAGTTTAGAGTTTTATAACAGACATAAAATATATGCACCATTATCCAGGACTCTATTTTTGCAACTCTTAAGCACAAGCTCTGCAGCACCTCCATGAATTAGGTGAAGAGTGTCAATGGAAAAAAGCCCACTGCCAGCAATGCAAATAAATGAGAATAAAGGGAAGTGTAAATAGCATAGTTGCAAACAGTTCCATGAAGAAATTTCCTCTTCTGAAAATTAGCTTACTTTATATATCTAAATAAATCTTGTGCCTTTCCATAATTGCTTGAGGTTGCATTTTAAATCAGCTAACAGTATAAATTACTTCTACAAAGGGTTTACCAAGGTGACGAGAAAATCTACTCATCTCTTCTATGAAAGTTAATAGTGAGAGCTGAGTTAGATAAGAATTGTGGAAGTGACATGATTATGTTAGAACTTTATTTAAAAATGTTAGGTTAGCAAAGTTAGTAACTGAAATAAAATTAGTCGAACAACATGATGTGCAACAACCCCCGACTTTTCCACTGTCATTACCTTTACATTTCACAAATAATTTTTCCCCAGAGAAAATAATTGTGTACAACAAACATCTGGATTTGTATCTCTATTAAGGCTTTTATAAATTATAAGGCTTCTTTTAAAACTGACTGTATAATGAAACATAATTACAGCACAAGGATCACACTTGTATATACTGAATATTTAAAGTAACAGGTTTTAGTTTATGTTTCTTTCATATATATTTGGGTTGCAATGCTTCAACGTTCAGAGTAAATAAAGCCAGTAAAACCTCAGGGGGAAAAAATACAACCATTCTGCCAAGTAATGACAGGGAGAAATAGTATGATACTAACAGTGTAGTGAGGGAATGGGAAACAATTCAAAATCAGCATGCAAATAGCATTAATTAAGAATACATTAGGCTCCTACATAACCTTTCTTTTGAATAATGTTTCATCTATAAATGCAAAATATGTTTCCTATTTTAAATTTACATTCTAAAGTAATAGCTAATGGATAATAAATTTAATATAGTGTAATATCAAGAAAATCAGGCTGTATCTTCAGCAACTGTAGGTTAGTGGAGATCCAATGATGACCAGATCTGATACATATATAGAGCAGAAGGATGAACTGTTACTTTTAACTCTTGTAAATTGTGTTATCCTGCTCTGTCATTTGGGGAATTTTCTTTTTAAAATAGAGCTTTTTTTTCCTGCTATCTAAAGTTCCAACGTTATTTCACATTAGTTTACAAAGGAGAATTTGGCAGGTTTGAGACTCAAGCTTAGATATTACATAATGCACACATGAAAGTCATAATTTTGAAAAAATTCTGCTTTAAACGGTGACTTAACAACAGAAGGATATAAAAGGCATGAACACAATTAACATAAGTAATAAAACCTTCTGGATCAGTTGCCAGTAGGTTGTGTGAGTAATTTCAATATCATTATTGTATTTGCAGTGTTGGCTGCCTCCTGTGCAGCAGCCTTAAATGGGGAATAGAATCCCTTTTGGAATACTTCCCTTGCACTAAAAGAAATATCATTCTGGTCTAAATGTGCACATTTACTTTTACAAAATAAGACTACACTGTTATGGCTAGATAAATTCACTTAACCATATGTGCATATAATTTTATGCTGCTTAAATGCTATATGTTTCTCAGTCCTTAAGAAGCAGAATAACCTCATGGAAGACACTAAATCACTCCATTTTGAGAAAAGTACTCTGTTTTTATAGATTTTCTTTTATTTTTTAAACTTAATTACAGTAAAAAGAAGGTCTGCCAAAGTTGTATCCTCTAAAGACATATTCATAGACAGAATACTACCTATAATTTGTGTAGCTTTACCAAACTCTTATATGACCTCTCAAGCTATGGAACAGACAGGGAAGTGGTGGAGTCTTAAATACCCTGATGGTATTTAAAAGATGTGTAGATGTGGCACTTAGGGACACAGTTTAGTGATGAATTTGGTGGTGTTGGGCCAATGGTTGGACGTGATAATCTTAAAGGTCTTTTCCAAGCTAAATAGTCTTTTATTGTATGAAATCCTACACACACCTCCAATATTACTGGTTCTTAGAAATAAAAAAGATAAACCATATCCACAGGTAGCCATTTCAAAACTTGTTTCATGAAATTGTAATGAGGAGTGCAGGTTCTCCCTCCACCCCCTTGAGATCTAGCCAGGCTTATGAGTACAGATAATCATATGTGAAAATTTGGGTTGTATATTGTTGTTATGCTAGGCAATGCAACAGACTTATTTTTCAAATAATACACTACTTTGTGCAACATACACCAAATAGAAAGGTATTGAACAAAGACCATGTGACTAAGGTTTAAATAGCAGCTTCAAAGGACCTTAAGTCTGGAATTTTCAGGGACAGTTTGAACATCATAAAGTGTAATATTTTAGGTCGAAGGGATTATTTTAGTTCCATTTTTATTTAGAAAATTAGGAGCGAGGGGATGTGATATAACCACTTTTTAAATCAATTTAAGATGTGTAGTATTGTCTATATATCTCTGCTGAATTTGGGGCCGGATGAAGTTAAATGAGTTGCCTAAAACTGTATTGTAAGACAACAATTTATTTGGGAAACAAAGGGTAACTTTTCAGCCCACATCTACATTTTAATACTGTTTGTAATTCCATTTCCATATCAACCCACTGTGAACCAGAAAAAAGGATTACAACGTCTAATGCTGAAAGAGAGCAGTAAGGCTTTTAGAAAATACAAAAGGTTTTGTTCACAGAAACGTCTTTTGTATCTGTGAGTGGTTATAAAGGAAATATTTTATAGTAAAAAATGCAATACACAAAGAAATCAGACTAGAGAAAACAGCGTGACTATAATCAAGTGGCTGCATGATTCACTAGATAGCAAGATTCACAAATGGATTCCCTCCTCCTACTTAAACTTTTCTTCATTTAGAAATAAACAGACTTTACTTCATGGTGCCTGAATTTTCTTGAAGCCACCTGGGAGCTCGGAAGCTCTCAGGCAGGCTCTCTCCCCACACTCTAACTGGAGCTCTGTGCCAGGGTACCAGATCATTCAAAGATGTAGCAGACTGGGAGCTCCATCCTGAGCATTCATGATTGTCTCTCTCACCATGCCAAGTTCTTTGACTGTTGCCAGCTGTGACAGAACTGCACCAAATATTGTAACTTGTCTAGAAGTCAAATGTAGAATACAACCTAATACTATGGCCAGGTAAGTTATTTTCACGTGCCCTCTACCACAGGCTTTTTTGCTGACAGAACACTTAAAACAGGAATTTCCATGCCTCTTTCGCTTTGCTGCCCTTTTTTTGAATGGAAGGACAATGGGTTTATTTTTTCTAGGGCTTATAAGGAAAAAAAAAAGGATGTGATGTGTGTCACGCAGCACAAAACTTTCTGTAGGTCTCTGCACTGCACATATTCAAAACAGCCTGAAATACTCCACTGGAACCTTTCTAACTTAGTAGAAGGCAAACATCGATAAATAATGCTTCTAACTTGATATTTCTGGCCTAATAAAGCAGTTGCAATAATCAACGCCTTTTATAGACCTTTATGAAAAGAATAAATTCCACAGTAAGTGAAATTTGAATATTTATTTTTTTATTTATTTATTTGGTTATAAAAATATGCTGGAGTTAGAAACCATGCAAAACATGGCTTCAAGTTATGCAATCTGACCTCAATTTCTGTTGCTGAAATTGCCATCTTTTCATGTCTTCTTTCAAAGTCTAAAAGAAAGCGCACATTTCTGGAAGAGATACAGGTAGAAAGCATTTTTATGAGATTGGTTGCTGCTCATTGTAGTCATTATCAGAAAGGGTTTTATAGATATATAGTATTTTTATATATAGCCATCTCTATATACTATAACATTCTGTCCATTTCTCTGACCCTACCTATTATTTTTATATCTTCTCCTTCTAATTTAGATTCACCCAGTCAATCAACTTGCGTACCTGTCTAGACTGCTTTAACCACACACATTTGAAACTAACATTTGGAGGAGGCAGAACATCAGAAGGGAATGAGAAGGGAATGCTTTCTCTGCCTGTGTAATTGCACGATGGGATTGTGGCCAAGTTGAACACAAATAATAGAGGAGATACCATTTTGCAGTGTCAGCTCACTAATAAATTGGAACAATGAAAGAGTCTATTAATTCCATTTCTGTATGCAGTTTCAGAGGCCTTGTACAAGTACATCCTCTAAACACAATAGTACAAGTTTCCAATCTCCATTGCCCTTCAAAGTTTCTTTCAGAAGAATAATAATTTGTCTTCCGTTTTCTAGGACACACATTATGTGGTCACTTATTTATTTTAATTGAAACACAGAATAAGGGGCTTATCTACTGGTTGTTCACAAATAAATGAATCATTAAATGTAAGCATGTAATTCATACTGAGTAAATGTTAGACTGAGCCCATGGAGTAGACTCTCATCCTGCTCTTGATAAACTTAAATGCTTAAATGTCATCATTTTATTGTGGTCAGTTACAGTATGATTCCCTGAAAATGTTATGCATACCCTGTTCCTAGATAGATAGATATAGATAGATATATAGATATATAGATATAGATATATACACATTGTACAAAATTTATGGGAAAAACAAACATTACAACAAACATTTAATTGTTGGAAACCATATGTTTCCAACAATTAAAAGGGCCAAGTACTAAGTTCCTATAGCACTTATATGCCTAGGATTCTATTTCCGTTTAGCTGATAGGCAGCAATATACAGTTTTCTTCGTTTAGTTCCCCAGCTGATCGATTGTTTTCATTTAGATCTGTATCTGATCTGCTTCTGTCCTGCTGGAAAGAAACAAGCAATCAGTTACAGATTTGCCTGAACCCTAGTCCTCTATGAACAGTGCCAGGCAGAACTATACCGGCCACTGTCAGCATGGGTCGGGACGTGTACTGCATTCTTGCTTGGCTGTGCTGTGGCTATGCTCAACCCATTAATATTTAATGTTAAAATTAATAATTTAATATTATTATTATTACTAGTATTAATTACTATTAATATTAATATTTTGTTTAATCTGATATCACGATAACTTTCTACAGGTAGATACTACAGTTAGTTTACTTACCTCTAGCTCTGACATTGCTATACTCTTCTGTGAAAAGTTGCATTCCTCTTTAAATAGAATCCTTCTCCTGCTATATGATAGCAGAAGAATAACCATACTGATCCTAAGGTTTCTTTCTTACAATATCCTGCCATCATTGAGAGACATTAGCTCTTAGGAATTGATATAGAAGCCACAAATCACCACAGGTTTATAGGTCTTAGTATGGCAGACTAAGGGTGGTGAAATATATGGAAATCATCATAGCCAGACAGTACTTACTTTTTCCAAGGCCATTTACAGAGCATCTTATAGTACCCATCTGTAGTAGCTCATCCTCTGTGATCGGTGTCTTTTACCAAGCTTGTGTATAATCAACATTTAGCAATATGATGACATATGCACTATGTGCTACCATTAACATCCTGGCTCAATTCTGTTCGCAATAACAGGTCTGACTAAGTGCAATCAGAAGCATTTGTGAACTGGTGTTAATTACATTTGTCGTAAGCACTCCCGAGATCTGTTTCCAAATTTGGAAATAAACGAGAAATAGAGAGGGGCTGAGAGCAAAGAGGAGGAAACTGGTTACTTTGAAATGTAATCATATTTGATATAGCCCTTGAGTACACAGAAAGTGCTCCATTGTCATCATTAATGGTGGTCCCAGCTGCCATTTTTGTTATTCAGACATCAATTTCTTTTATTGCCACCAGGTGACTAACCTATTGTATAATAATAAGCTGAGATTCATTGTCTTAGGTAGGTTACAGTGTAAGATGTAACCAAAGGTATGTATTCTATCACCATCTCCATAAGCTGTTAAAACCAGTTGGGGCAGTGTTCTTTATTTCTTCCATGACTCATCTTTGATAACTCTCTCTGGGGATCTCTTCTGTTAATGGGCCATCAAGGGTCACTGCATGACTCATAAAATTACATCATCCCATTGTGAGATGCTCTGCCCAGGGGGAGGAGCCAAGCATTCCTACCTGGATATAATCTGAGATTTGGAATGCCATGGGCAGCCTTTCCCTACTGGATTTCCAGAAGGCAAGAGCTCCATAACCATTGGACCACTGGACCTTCAGAGGAAGACCAGACTGTTCTACAGGATCACCACTTCAACAGAACGCCATCTGTCATTTCAAAAGGACTGCAGCCACCAGTTAATAGGACTGCCACCACCACCCTGACCAACAGGGTGTCAGATTGTATCCTGACTCTGTCAGTTAAAGGCAGAGTTTTCTGCTTTTATTTTAATTTCCCAATTAAACTGTAGTTCTGACTTGGAATCTCCCACCGGTTTGCTTTCAAATTAGTACACTGATCAGCATAATATGATCTTTGTAGTCCATCCATGTAGTAGCATTTTTTGGGAGCCAGAGGCGCCCCACCCACGGCCGAGGAGATCAGCTGTGCCCTGCAGTGGGTGGGTTGGATGGCTGGAAGTGGCTGTGTGCCCCACCCGCTCCTCACAGAGACTGCCCTGCACCTCCTGCTGCCAGCACCTTGCTATTCAAACCCTGTATACGTGCTAAGATAGGATCTGCCAGTTCCTTTCTTGTGTATGCTTTGATCTCTGTGTATTAATCAGACCTTTCACAATTTTATGAGCATTAACTTTATATTACAGTTCTTTATGAAGTTACTGCAAATATCTAATGTTCCAGTATAAAACGGATTCTAAGTTATTATTGAAAAAACAATTAATTCAGTAGAAAAAAAATTTTAAAAGCACATTTAGTTGCAAATTTGAAGTATTTGATCAAACGCTAAGTATATCCCAACACAAATGCCAATAATGTGGTATATTTGGAGAGAAAACACAGTATATGAAAGGTGAAATATGAGTAACTAAATGAGGCAGCTCAAGTGCTTCAACTGCCCTGATGAAGAACAAGGCAGCTTAGAAATGAAATAAAATAAAAGACTCTTTTAAAGGGTTATGGAATGCATCAGATAATAAGCCTACTGTTCTTTAAGTTGATATTATAGACATCTATTTCCAATTTTAATGTGAATTAATGTTATGCATTTCACCTAAGCCTGAGGTAACAAGACAACACATGGTTACATCATCAAATTAGCAAATTTCAAATCTTGGTTTATTCCCTGCACAGAGAAAATCATTGAAGTCTTGACACGATAAATGTTATTTCCCTGTATTAGCAATACATAAAACAATGAGGAATAAAGCATATGCAGTTATAGTCCTAAATGTCAGAAAGTAATCCCATATTCATAATGCAGGAAATACATTTAGTATGAGCTTTAGGAAATTTGGAATTAGGAGAAATAAAAATCTTGACATTTGGAACGATCAGTTGTGCTATTCAACTATACCTAGTCAGCCAAACACATAACAAATCCAACCTTAAAAAAAGCACAATAATTTTGTTTCTTTGGGGTTTGTTATCTGTTTTCTTTCTGTTTGTTTCTTTTTCCCCAGTCCAGTTAAAAAACCATAGCAGATAGGATAAAACCCCATAGAAAGATAGGATCCTGCTGATATAATTAAGAAAAATGCATAATAAAGTCTCTCATCAAATGATTTTTTAAAGAGAAGAAACCGCTTTGGGATAAGAAAAAGGATATTCACACGGATTAAAAAATTATGAAAAGGGATTACAGAGAACAGAGAATGGCCAGATGTGGATAGTGTTGAAATGATCAGCAGAGACTCACAGGGATTGTAGTGCAATCAACTAGATGTAATATATTGGAAAATAATCATGGTGAGAGAAAGGGGGTGAAATGATGATGTTTCTGTTTGATACCGAATTTCTTAGGGTAGTGAAGACAAGGACTAGCTGTTAAGTACTGCAGAAAACATTCACAATACTGGCTGACTAAAAGGTGAAATAAATTCCACATTCAGATGTGTATATTTGTCAAAGAAAGGAAATAGAATATTCAAAATTATTAGAGGGAATCAAAATAAAGGAACAATACGGGAAGCATTATGCTTCTACTTAATAAATTAAAAGTGCATTATATTTTGAATACACCTAGCGTATTTGTTCCAGAGTCATCCCATCTCAAGAAAGCATGTTGTATAATTGGAAAAGGACTACTGCATCTGTCGAAAAGTTTCACATGAAGAATGATTAAACAGAGTAGATTCATCAGCCTAAAAAAGAAATGACTGAACCGGCAGATATCTTATAGATGTCTATAAAATAAATGACATACAGAAATTGAATGGCAAATTACAATTCACTGTCTCCTTTAATGCAATAAGTAAAGCTAGGAGGTGTCAGACTCAAAATAAAAGAACTTTACGTCTTCACTGAGTATTATGGACTCATGAAATTTCTTGCTGCAGGTTCTCAGGCCTGTAGAACTGTTCAGGCTTGAAGTGAGCTCTGGTCCAAGCTCCTTACTCAAACAGAGTCATCTCCAAGGTCAGACTCACCAGGTGAGGTCAGGTTTTTCAGAAGGAAGTTATATCATGGACTCTTATACCCATCCACAACCCCTTTCTACCATCCTCTCCCATCCTGAAACCCTCTGTGGAAGCTCAGAATTGGTGGTAGGTACAAAAATCTTCTCGAGGTGCACTGCTATGTGCTTGCTTTTCTATTTCCTAGCCACATGTTTTTGATGGAGACAGAGGATCTGCTGTATGGACCTTTTTCTGACCCCATATAACTTCTTTCATGTTCTCATGGATAGACTTGTGAAGAGTATGATTCAATAGAGAAATTGTTAAACAAAAATGAACATTGCATTTCCCAAATGAAAACCTAAAAAGCTGTCATGAAATACTAATGGGAAAGGGTTATATTTTAAAGTTTAAAGAGTGTCTATGAGGACCAGGATGCCATTGCCAGTTTTGACATCAAGCTCGTTAGATTTGGGTCTTAATTGCCACTGAGACAGCATGCTGAAATAATTGACTCTAACTGCAGATTCACTTTTTGCCATTTGAACTGCCTTCTTCATTCTGGCACACTACTCAGATCTGTGTCTCTTCAGTATAATGTGAGGTTGTAAGCAATTGCAAAAGTCACTCTGCTGCCAGAGTTTAAATAAGTATTAGCTTTTACAGTGATTTTAGCTCAGTGTGGCTATGAATGAAGAAATGATGACTCTCTAACTAATTCCATTTTACAAGTAGATAAAGATTGCTATGAACCCAATCCTCTACCTGCAGAGTTTAAATTTTAATTTCTTTTGGAGCTCTCCTGTTCTCAAAAAGGGATCAGTGGGTCAGCATATATCTGTGTAATGATTATGCCCATCTATGTCCTCAAGCCCAGGATGTGGGTGAATGAGGTAATACCGCTCTGCTGGGATTACCTCACTACAAACCTTAGCCTGAAGGGAATCAACAGTATGTGTGAGCAGCCCAAGGAAGAAATGTCTACTGCCAGATGCATTGCAATTTAAGTGTTGGGCACTAACAGCAGCTAGTGTTCAAAATTATGCAATTCTTAAAATCTAGGAATGTAATATTCACAAGTTTATGCTAAGAATTCTACAATGCAAAACCAAACACTCAAAAGCCAGAAGCTACCACAAATAATATTTATTTTGTCCTAATTCAGCCCCTCTGTACACATACAATGTCTAATCCTGTTTTGCTTTCATAGAATTTTCTGAGCATCCCTGTTTCATTCAGGATGCCTTTCATATTGTTCCTGCACAACATTTTTATCTTCATTATTCAGTGTGTGGTCATACGTCTTGTTTGCTGAATATTTTTCAAACTCTTCCTTGAAGGCAGAACTAATTTCTTTGTAGGCTTCTAAAGTATTTATCACTAATATTACACCATGGCATGAACAAATCACTTGCTTTTTACAGTACACCTGGAAAACACTTTTTCCTTTATACATGAAAGAAGAGAAGGTCAGATGCACCTATTAATTTGGAGTTCCCATTGTGACATATATTTTTATACCCTGTAACATTATATGGCATATTATTTATTAAAACAAATAAACAAAAACAAAAAACCAACCAAACAAAATAATACACCAAAAAAAAAAAAGTTAAACAAAATCAAACTTAACCAAACAAAAAAAACCCACAAAACCAAAAAAATACTCAAAAAACCCCAAAACAAACTTCTGATTGCATTTTTCCATTACCGCCCAGACTTTTGACACATCCAGTCCTCAGACTCTCAAGGAGGACAGATAGATTAGTGAACTATAAGAAGTTTGACCAGCATGACCCTCTCATAACCACTGGATTTGTTGGCATTTAGAAGGACAGTGTATTTCCACATAGCACCATTTAAATGTTTAGGCATATGATTTTCTATATCTCTTCCATCTCTGCCTTTTGTAATTTTTTTTTCAAATTTCTGAACAAACAAAGCAGTATTCTTTGCACAGAATATGGATTCCATATTGCAAAATAAACTAGAAAAGAAGCTGAAAAAACTGAAAGAAGTTGAATTGTTGCAGAAATCTCAAATCCACCATTTTTTGAGACTGAAAAGCCTTGTTATGATAGTTCTTTCAGAGTAGGGTGCCAAGATGGATTAAGAAACCACAGAACTGCAGAAACACTGAGTCCATAAAGGACCTCTTGACATCATTGTCCAACTCCCTTGTTCAAGTAGGGTCAGCTAGAGCAGGTTGCTCAGGACTGTGTCCTGTGGAGTTTTATATATCTCACAATATAATACATAGAGATAACAAAGGAATGTAAAGCATTTCAGTATTAATAGCTGCTAATAAAAGAAGAACAAAACCTGATATTCTGGAAGAGAACCACTTTAGGTTCTATACCATCTGCTCCTCCTCCTTGCCAAAATTGGGGTGTTGTCCTTGCTTTCTCCATCAGCTGATGGTTGTACTATGTAGCTGAGGATTGTAGAGCAGAACAAAGTTCATTTCAGTCATTGCAGACTGATTCAGGCTTGCAACAGTTTGGGTTGACTAGAACTATCATGGTACATAGCAATCAGATGCTCAGACATAGTCTGATACTCTTGGTCTTATGTGCTGCCATCATGGTCTTAATATTTTAAAACATATTTGTAGATTTTCAAATTAGAGGACCTGAAATAGCCACGCAGACGTGATGCTGCCTGACAGAATTCCTTTTGTTAGCATGGCTCCAGGTGTTCCTTTTTTGTTCTCAGGCATAACCTGACCATACATGGTTGTCTGTTATGGTGCAGAACAAGACAGGTTATGTTGGAAGACTAAGCTTGTCAAAAGATCACTCTGACATGTAGTGATTAGAGTAGATCCTAGAACAAAGGTATTCCCCCAGTGTCTGGGAAGAAACTAGTGAATCTACTCGAGAAGCGAGCAGTTAGTATGGACTGCATATGGACATGTTAGTATGGACATGCAAGATGACCAAGAGGAAGCCAGGACAAAGAGCAAAAAGAGATTAAAAGATGACTGTTGGATACACTTTCTGTTTCCTTGACAAATGATTTCCAGTTTCTTCATAACATCCAGTTCCACATTCCCCTTACTTCTGGCCAAGTCAGTAAATATTTCTTATCATGTATTGCAGGCCCAAACACACTTCCTAATCTACGTTTTGTTGGGTTCTTCCCGAGATTATTCCAAAAGTTTTGTCAAATTCCTTGTGTTATGCAGGCAGAAGTTTATGAGACCCTGTTGCATTACCAAAATCTTCAATCAAAGAGTTTCTATTTCATTGTTTGTGGCCCATAATAGTCAAGAACAGACATGCCCATCTCCTCAACTTGGCTCTGGTAGCTTTCTCTTTCAATAGCTCTTAGTGCCAAATAGAGAAACAGTATTTCTTCTGGTAGCTGGATCCAGCTCAGGTCAGAAACTGGAGCACATGAGGTACAGGCAGGGTCTTAAGGGAATATAAGAGACTAAGAAACTGCTGCTAAAGTATGCAGAGGGGAATTGTTCAAAAGGTGGAACCTGGCACCATATGGTCAGATTTTTCTATAGATGTCAGCAAACCAAATCTGTCACAAAGGATAGTTTCATGCCACAAAGGATGTACCTGTTAGCACTATCCAGAGAAACCTGGAACTTTATAATATTGACAAAAGTCATCTTTTCTCAGATTTTCTTTCACATATGGCTGAAGTCTATCCAGAAAGAGCAGATACTATACATGATAAAAAAATGTCTCTAAGACAAATATCCAATCACTTAAATAAAGATGATGACTGAAGAAGCTTTAAGCACCTGAGCACATTATTTTTATGCAATGTCACTCGTCTTTGTCGCTGTCATTAGATACACTCAATTTAGTCATCATGTGACCAGTTTTGACTGAATTTTTACTTCTCTTACAATGGCAAAGCAACTCAAGTACTCTATCATAGTTAATAATAATTTCATATTGTTAAAAGAGTTAAAGCACACTGAGGATGTGTTAAGATAGGTTTTGTGTTCTACCAGAGGTCTTGCAAAACATATTTTATAGATTTTAGTCGTCAATACTGCTTTTGGAGATATAAGTTTTTTCCTTTATGAATGGAACTTCATAGCATGATTAAATGTTTGAAATTGTACAAAACACATGCTTAGATCTTTTGGAACTTGTAATAGTGTCAGGCACTACACTCATACGATGCATTTTATGTAATAAAGATAGCCTTTTACAGTCAGAAAGAATTAGACCACTGGTTTTTGCTTTTGCTTCTTCCTGCTCTGATTGTATCTCTAATCTGTTTCCTGAAGGTGTTTTTTGCTCTTCACTTAACCCATACCTTTGGAGTAAGGAGATGACAAACTATAGTTTTGCTTTTCAATGGAAATAATTTATCTTTAGTTATTTATAGTGAATAGCAGTGTAGATATGTTGGATAAATTAGGATGATTGATAGCACTGTTGAGGGGAGTTGTCTTTGTTAATAAATAAAGTATAATTTTAAGGCATTTGCTGATAATGAGGCTGAGCAGCCAAACTAGAGACATTTTTCCAGCTTGTCATCACCACAGGTCAGAAGATTCTTAATCACTGCAAGTACCAGCTGTCCATGCTTCTTGGGAGAAAATTCTGAGGCTTGAATCTAATGGTATTCATTTTCAGTCAAGCAGAAGAAACTTTCTGAGAGGCAGGGATGGAGCCAATATCTCAACTCATTACAGATTGCCTTGCACTATACCATATTGCCAGTGCTTTTGCTAAGGACCTGGGGGCATGGGAGAGCATGACTCATTGACAAAATTCTAGCAACATCTGCCTTGACTTACACATTGTGTATAAAAACCAGTGTTATTTTAACAAATTGGAATTGATCCACTGAAAAAGTCTGCACTAATAGGCCATTTGTGCCACAATATAATGAATTGCAACACTTTTCTGAGTTATAAGTATTTTAATAATTAGTACAGCATCTATTAAGAATAGTAAAGTATAAATCATCACTTGAATAATGAAGTTTTATTAGTGTACTGATGTACAGTGAATTTTTCAGGAACAGCTTATTTGCCTTCTTTAATATTAAATCAAAATCATATTTTGGTATTAAATCAAGATTGATGAAGACACTATTTCTTCCTCTGATGAGACAAGTCCTCTATGTGGTTGAAAACATTGCTTTCCTGCATCGACCCAGTGAAGTTCTGTTTCCTGGAGCGCATTTTTGCACAGTCTTTCTGAGTCCTACACATTTTATTGACTCCACTTACTTTTCTCCAGCTAAGAATTTGCCTCATCTTTTGATTCTATTCATTGGCAGAAGATAAAGAATGTAAGTCCTTAGCCAAGTTTTCCTAGATACCCCATGTTGTTAATTGTGAATGTTGTTTTCATGAACCATTAATGTCAATTTTATACCACTGCAGAATCCTGAAGAAGTATGAATGGGGAGGGGAAAATAACCCTAGAAAACAGAATACAATTATGTCCTTTTGGAAAGGGTAAATAATATTTGTGAACAGTTAGATTATAGAAGTATTATGCAGATCCTTAGCTGAGAACTGAAGGAGGATGCAATTAATGCTATTTAACCAAGTCTACACTTGTTAGATTAATTTAATTTGAGAAGACTAATAAAAAACCCAACAAATTGAATAATGAGAAAGGTAAAATCAATAGTACTTGGGCTTCCATCTTCCCAGACAATGCTTTTCAGACACCATCATTGTAGTGCATGATTTACCACACGTCGAGTGAATTAAAAAAAACGCAGTGATTATTACAACTTGAAATCAATTAGTGGGCCTCATTAAAATCCTTTTAGCACACATATTTCACAGAATCACTGAAGTTTCTTTACTTTTGTTAGCAATTTTGGTTACAAAAAAATTAATAATAGAGATTTAATCTTACAACGATTTTAATACAGATAACAAAGGACTATGGTAGAATTACTTTGCATATTTTATGTAGGCAAACACAGGCTTAAAGAAAACAGTGTCAAAGTAAAAAATATATGGGAATTTTAAAGGTTAGGATACTTATGACACACTTACTAGAATTTACTTTGGAATTTATAAAGGATTATGCCAAGTTGACATTTTTAAAATCAAGACTGGATATTTTTGAATATTTGCTTGACTAAAATTACTGAGGCTTATGCAGACATTTAGAAGAATCTCATAGTATGTGTTTTGCAGATCAGTGAGATCACAGTAGTTCTGCCTGGTGTTATTTCATGAGAATTTCCGTAAGGAAATATTACCACATCTCCAGTTTACAAATATGAAACAAGAAAAAGAAAAACAAAAAAGACTTTATATGTCAATAGACATATTGATATGTCCAGCCCCCATTCCCTGTTTATCCAGAAATTAACTTAGCAGACTGTTCACTTTCTTTGCCACCTGTTTCATAATTAAAGTTCAGTTTCCAGAAGATTTTCTAAGCAACTCTCTATACTTGTCCAGTGAGACTTGTTTCTGTCCTTCTATATACAGAGCAGATTATGAAGAATTCTTTACACAACACTGGTAAATACAGAAAGCTATAACAGAATTTTGCCTGGATTTATAAATATCTTACATTTTTATATTAGGATTTCTGGAGTATGGATTTTAAAACTGAGCATTTTTATAACTGGTTATAAAAAGGAATCCCAAACTGTTCAACTGTTTGTTTAAGAGAAGACCAACAGCATTATCTGCAAAATGAATCAAGTTCACCTACTGCACAAAAATTTATTATGCTATATTTATGTTTTACTAGCCCAGGGAAGAGAACTAAACTTTGTCATCTCAACTGGGCTAGAGATACAAACATTGTTAGTTTTCTGGTATAGTGCCTGAACATTAAATTTATAAAACTTCTGAAAGTAACAGTAATGTCATGAAAGCATTTCAGATTAGTTACCACTTTAAACTTTGAATATACCATTGCAATATAAACTTAAGAATGTTTTTTAAAGATATTTTTAGTATGGTATTATATAATTACATAAAGTTTCACCAAGGGCACAAAGTGCCTGAACTATTGCAAATTACTATTAAGAAATAGTGGTGAACTATAATTTATCATTCTATGAAATTCCCCTTTTATCTTCTCAGCAAGATGACCTAAACATGCTAGTGTTTGTTTAGTTAGCAACTTTGTATTATTTTCGTTTTTTTATAATTTGCATATCTAGCAAGTTATTGAAATCTTAATGTGAAACTACTAGCTCCCAAATATTATTTCTGACACTCCATATAAGGTCTTTATCTTACATCTTTCTTGCCTTTGTATAAAATGCCAGTTCTTGAATAAGAACACTACAATGTGAACATTAAAAAAAGCACATTAAATAGTTATTACTATTAAAACGTGCTTTTTTGAATGAGCTTAGAATACATGTAAAACAAGGACAACCCCTAACAGGGATTATGTTCAAGAAATTGACTTTTAGTCCCCCCCAAGGAATTATTAACTGTCATGAGTGGCCTCAACATTTTAATCAGCCCCTTCTTCCATATGGTCTAGTAGAAGACAAAATTTTACATTGAGGAATGCTTAGTTGTCACCAAAACTGTAGGGGCAGGAGCTTAACACTTTACAGACAGGAGTTGTTTACTAGACAATTATGTAGAGATCATTCTCTGCGTAAAAAAAAAAGACATTTATATAGCTATACAAGCAAAATTACTTTTCCACAAAATAAATTAGTAGACTTTACCTAGAGTAAGGTCTTACCTTATTTACCTAGGTAAGTAGATCTTACCTAGGGAGTGACTGGAGTGAACATCTGGGCAAAAGATTAAACGCCAGCTTTGTGGGCAAACTTCAAGTGGAGACTGACTCCGAAGAGCCAGCGTGCTCTGTTGGGTGAGGTGAGGCACGTGATTACGAATGTAAAACCCTGTCTGTCGCACTGCCAGAGGGAACAGAGAATCAGTTAAAGGAAGAAAAGAGACACAAAGGAGGCATCGAATTTTCCTTTCTCTCACCCATTTAATAAATACCATTGAAGTAGAAATGGCAGAGTACAGGAACCAGCTGGAGGAAGCTAGAACTGCTTACCAGTTTTTAGTATTTTTTACTGTACCATATGTAATTAGGAGTTACCATTTTCTATCTTCCAATCTGTACATTTCACACTGTTGCCTTTCTACCTATCCTAACTGGTTCTCAAGGACACTACATCAGCCAAATTCCATCTACTTTTAAATGTTTTTTCTACAATTTGCCCATTAGGTGATAGTTCTTCCCTTTTTTTTTTTTTCAAATAAATACTATGTCTACCATTGTCCTAGACCTTTTCTGCAAAGAAATGATGAAGGAAGTGAGAAGATGGTCCTGCTCCTGGGAATGATGTGGCATTCACAGTTAACTCAGACTTCTTCACTTATTGGGTGATTTTGCAAAATGTCAAAATGTAGAGAGCAAAAAAAATACCTCATCCCAGGGAGTACTTACCAATCTATTCTTTTAGCCTTTTGCCATGATGGGATGCAAATCAAATTCATTTTCAACAGAAAAGGAAAGACATCAGGACTATAAAAGACGCAGAAGATTAATCAGCTCCTGAAAACACATGCATAGAGAAAGGTGGGATTAAGATATATGACACTTATAGGTTAAGAGCAATGTATGCTTACATTGTAATTTAAATGCTAAAATTATGGTTAACATGGAGGGACTATTTGTAGAACTTATCAATTAATACAGCACCCTGAGTCCTTCAGCTTCCTGAAGACAATTATTGGAAGAAGAAATAATCTATAGAAAAATGATGGACACAGGAGAAAAAAAGAGCTTTTTTTAGTATATTTCCTTTATTGTTGTTTTAGTAGCCATAGCCATGCTTTTGTACTCTGTAGTCCCTCTTTAAGGAAAAAATGAGTCTGATGTCTCTTTTTTTTTTTTGGTTTATATCTTCCTCATATACCCTAGTTTCATATCTAAGTCCATGTTTCTAAGTCCATTATTCTCCAAAATTAAAGTTACTTTTCCCCTGGGTCACAGATCAAGTTACAGAATTCTTTAATCAGCTAAAAGTGGATTTTAATAGAGGAACATATCAAGTTTAGTGGCTAATTATAATGAAGAAACACAAAATCTGATAGGAAAGGTGAAAAAAATCAAGTTCACTATACACATCAATAGTTTGAATTCTGCCTGCATTTTGTTGTTAACTACTTTGTCATTAATGTTTGCTTTTTTCAGTTAAGTAACCCATTCTATATGTTTCTTCTGCCTGACTAATGCACATATCTAAGGAAAAAGGGAGTGTTTTCTCTAGCAAGTAGTGGAAACTTATGGAACTAAAGACATATATATGAGAATATGTTAACTTTGTTAGAGTAACTTGTTGTCAGTAAAAATGTTATTATAAAGCCATATCTGAAAAATTAGGTTCCATTTAAATTTTCAGTGATCAAAGCTAGTTCTTTAGTAATTTTTTAGTTCATCCCTACAGAGGCTTTAATAATAAAGTATATAAATAAAAAGAAAAATCTGTCAACTACCTTTGCTGCTGAAATTCAAAATCATCATGAACAGTAGAACAAATAAGTACTGTCATGTTTTTGTTTCCTGCACGACAAACATGACATATGTTGGGCATTAATATGTCAGTTAAAATATTTGTTGAAAAACAAATCTCAAGAACAATGCTTTTCTGATTGAGCACAACCTCATTTGTATTTAGATCATCAAGTGAGGATGGATTTAAGGCTAACGTAGCCTTACAAATACACATGAGAGATTCTGAAGTCAAAATGTCTTATCCTTATAAAGTACCTTATCAAAAATAGGTGTCAAAACAATTTTATTAACCTAGCCTAAGTTACTAATTTTTCACATCTAAAGTTTAATATCTCATTAAAAATCCAGTCACCTCCCACCTCAGTAGTAAATCATCCACACATCTTTCTATCTATATCAATCACCAAAATTGCTAACTCACCAGAACTAACTCTGTCTTACTCTTCTTTTACTAAATTAATAAAAAAGTTACTAAAATCTTAAGTTACAACCTCACCCTCAGGTGTGGGAAATGTGAATATCATGATTTAGGCATACATAATCTAAATAAATTTTTTCCCCATTTTTTCTCCACCATAAATATTTCAGTTGAAGAGCAACTGAGCCTCCTCCTCTACTATTTAAAATGCGTTGTAGCCAAGCTTGTGTCAGATGTTTTATCTTCCAGTCTACAGCCCACACCAGCTGAAAAGGCAATGCTGGTGGAGACAGAGTTCTCATCAGCATCCAGTTTCTTGTAACATGCAGGATCTGAGGTGTTAATAGCTGGATGTTATCACACTCCCCTTCAATTAGCTGTGTCACCTGAATTATGAGGTCTCGATCGCCTTAAGTCTTAGGGAAAGATAGCAAAAGCAGAAGACAGGCATCTGGATTTCTTTGCACCTATCCTTTTAACTCCTGTAAGGTTTCAGAGAATCCTTGATCTATACTAGAGTCAATGAGAAATTCATAGCTTTCTGAACTTGTGGAAGATGCAGGTATAAAGACTGGATGTGGCACTAGGTGCCATGGTTTAGTTGAGGTGTTCCAGCATAGTGATTCTGTGATTTCTTTTTTCTCCTAAAAGTTTGCTTGCAGGACTTCATACTGTGTTTAACATGCAAAATTGATGGTCCATCCTTATTTACTGTGCTTTTTTGCTCTAGCCTTACCCTGCGCTTGATGCTCTATTTTGCATTGATATAACTTTGTTCAGAAAATTCAGCAAAATTATCTATGGTCTAATCAATGTTTTCAGTTGTGTCCTTAGCATCATTTTTGGAGGACAAAAAAAAAAATTTATAGTCTGAGAAGAATGTCATTTTTCTTTATTAAATTTGACAGGACATAACTTAAATCCCAAATTTTTAAGATGACTCCAGTCTATTTTTTTTTCTACTCAGGTTCTGATACTAGACCAGAAAATATTGCAAGCACAGATCAGTTTAAAAGGAAACTAGAAAACTAACATTTCTTATGAAGAATTCTTTTTTGCCACATTTATTGGTGAAAGAATATAATCTTAGTTTAATTTAAAAGAATGAATACTTGATTATATGGTGTATACTTTTCCTTATATACATGACACCAATAATTCTCTTAACACTTTCAAGTAATTTTAAAGTATTACTTTAGCGTGAGAGTTTTCTGTCAATAAACATCTTCAAGAAAACCCCCTAAAATCCCCAAAACTTAACAAAAAAAAAATTATGCAATGTGATTTATACATCATGATTCTTATCACAGAATCAATGTATTGTAGAAATGAAGCCCCTTTGTCCTGATTAACCACAGTTTATAAAAGAAGCTGTATATTTTTCTGTGTCTGTGTAATGATTGTGTAATTCATTAAGTGTCAAGCAAATATTTTCCCACTTTGTTAAGGCCTTTGCCCTCTCAGATTGTTTTATTTCAGAAGTATCAAATTGCATTTTGCAATTTTGCAATTTGAAGTAATTTCAAGCAGAGGAGAAAGTTAGCCCTTTCCATAACTTCTTTTGGAATATTTGCTATAACTGCCTTCATCTTTATCAGAAAGAGCAAGCATTTCCTAATGCAAAGAAAAATGAAACATATGTCTTATGTGGTTTCTTTGAGCTTTTTTTTCATTATTAAAGTTGTGAAAGTGATTAATTTAGGTTCTAGCCAATTATTGTAACGAAGGAATAGAAATGAAGCAAAGGTACAAATTCTCTGCAGATTTTTTTGTTAGTTGAAGCCTTTTTGTTTTCTGAAAAGATTTTTTGTGTCTCTGCAATATAGCTATAACTAGTATAATTGTTGTATTTCATTTACAGCAACTATCCATTAACCGTCCATCTTTCCAGAATTCCCACTATAAATACTATTTTTTGTTTCAGAGTTCTCAAGACAGGCCTTTACTACGTTTTTTAAATACCATTCCTATCAATATCAGTTGTACATTGTCCTTTTTTAAGCCATCAGTCTTCAAGTGAATTGGGTGCAAAGTAACTTCAAAAGAAAGAGTATTCTCTTAGAATTTCTTCCTTCCTTCATTTCCTTACAATTTTACCTTCAAGACATCTTGGAAATTGAATTCATTTTAAGAAATCAGATTAAACTTGAATACCATGATGTGTATAAACTGCTAATGGTATTTCCACATTTCCCTACCTTTAAAGTTTGTTTAGAATCGTGTCCAAAGCAGATCTGAGCTAATTTGCTTGGATGTGCTCACAGTCACTTGAAAATTCACCCTCTTTTCTTTTTTTGGCCAGGTCCTATGGATTTCTAATTTACTCTTAATTGCAAGAATGTAAACAAGTCTAAATTTAAATGCAAGGGATTATGTAATAGAGGAAAATGTAAAGGTATTCAACTCGCTCCAAACTTAATGTAAAGTAGTGATATGTTAAAGTAATGAAATATTTCCCCTTCCAGTGGCTTTTGAAAAGCAGCTCTGTAGAAGAAAGGATAACCAGGAGAATTTTGTGGAAGTTCATCTCTTGGGTGCAGCATAAGACACAAGATTTTCAGATAACATTTACCTGTAATGCAATGTTCTTCCAGTCAATATATGTGAGCTGGTGTGCTTGCAAATACATAGCAGGGAGAATACTTGGATAGGACTAAATATAACTATGAACACTGTGACTCTGGCCAAATTTGCAATGGGGTTTGATAGAATTTATGGACATCCAGGGCATATCTTTCTGGGCATGGAAAGAGACCTTCAGATACCACCTTTCACTAGATCAGGTTGCTCAAAACCCCATCCAACCTCAATTTGAACACTTCCAATAATGGGACATCCACAACTTTTCTGGACAATCCGTTACAGTGTCTCATTATACTCATCCTAAAACATTTCTCCGTTTTAGAGCATTGTCCTGTGCATATTCCTATCTTTGCTATGGGCAGCAAACTGATCTCAAAGCACAACCAAAAGCTGAGAGTAAACAATGTTATATTAACAAAATTGAAAAACACAAAAAGGAACAATGGAGTAATAGAATAGTCTAATGCAACTTTAGGTTTTCAGCAAAAATTTAAAGATCAACAATGGAATTTTTGATAGAAATAAACCACCCCATAGAATACTATAAATTTTATGACAAGCTTTCCTATACCACTGCCTTTGATATCACTCAAGTGAAATATTTCAGGACTTTTGCATGAGGTCATGTATCAAGAAAATAAAAAAAAAAAAAGTGCAATATTTCTATGAATGAAAATAAGATATTTGCAAGGAAGATAGAATATTCCAGAATTTTTGAACAGTATAATACTATTTGCAGGCAGATGTTTTATGCACTTGCATCAGATCATCAAGTTTATGGTAAACTATATCCTGAAAAAGCTGCATCTAAAGCTGCATTAAAATCAATATACAATTCTAACATCAAAAGGAAGGCTTTATGTAGCTAGTGAATGAGTACTATTGATTTGATTTTAATTCAAATATAAATGTCCTTATTTAAACCTTATATATAGGTTATTTACATTAGTATTTTTCAAATTTTTATTGCCTGTTTAATTTCTATGTTAGGTTTTATGGATAGTGCAAAGCTGCAATTATTTGCTTCACGGCAGCCCTAATGGCTTTAATTGAAGTCAAGTATTCCATCGTCTTAGAAGCTATAGGAAGATTTGCTAAGAAGCAACTACTACACTGAATATGAGTGTTAAACTCTTTAATGACAGGTGAAGACAATTAAAGTAAGCCTGTGCCATCATTTAATTTTACCTTTCAAGGCTGCTGAGATCAGGAAGTAAAAATCTCCTAGAGAAAGGAAAAATGCAGCTTAACAAAAAGTCAAAATTTGTTCACCCTCATAAACAATATGCAGTAACACTAGACTTTCACTTAGGTGTCACTGACCATGAAAATGAAACTCCTAGCCAGCAATTAACAATCAAGGGTATTGTTCTTAATATAGGCAGTGCTGAAATGAAACACAATGTTCAAGGCACGCATTTCTTTGATCTGAGAGCGTCACTACTTTCTCTACAGTTCATGGACTTTCCTCATCATCCCATATCAAAACCTTAATCAGGCAGATTCAGCTCAGTTCCAACCAGTCACTCTATCCTTCTTTGTTCTCTACCTATCATGGTAAAATAAACTTGAAACTCAGTCACATAAAAATTCTAGGAGAGCAGAATTCAAAAAAGGATTTGTACTACAATTTGACTTTTGAAATCTCAGTGTTCAGAGTCGTGACTTTATGTGGGACAGAGATCTCTGAAAGCAGGGAGGCATTACTGGATTAAAAAAAAAGCCCAACATTCAGGTGGTTACTTAGATCAATTAAATAGCTCTTGCTACATGGACATATAATTCAGTTTCTCTGGAAAAGGCTGCTATATGACTTCTCTCTGCCATATTTAATTGCAAGAGTAGTTCATGTTTAAAAAAGTGTGGGATAGAGTCATGCACAGATTTGGGTTGGAAGTAAGCTTTAAATGTTGTCTTGTTCAATTCTTCCTGTAATGAGCAAGGACATGTTGAACTAGATCAAGTTGCTCAGAGCCTCATCCAACCTGATCTTCAATGTTTCCAGGTATACCACCACCTCTCTAGGCAACCTGTTTCAATGTTTTAACACCCTCATTGTGAAAGGTTTCTTCCATATGTTTCACCATAGTATGGGAATTCCATCCCTCTAAAAATTGTTGTGGGCCTTCTTCAGATCCATCCACTAGGTCAATGCATTTCTTATACTGGGACTCCAGAGATAAGTACAATACTCCAGGTGGATTCCTAACAGAGCAATGTAGAGGGGGAGGATAATTTCCCTCAACTCACTGGTCACACTTCTTTTGATGCCACCCAGGATATTGTTGGCTTCCTGAGCTGTGAATATGCCTTTGCAGCTCACATCAAACAGGAATTTGTGCACTCTCCCAGGAGCAGCACTTTGCACTTGGCCTTGTTGAGCCTCATGAGGTTCCCATCTGGGTGTCTCTGACTGGCACCCCATCCCTCATGTGTGTCGACCATGCCACTCAGTTTGCTGTCGTTCATAAACTTGCTGAGAGTGTACTCGTTCCACCTGGACACGTAAAGGATAAGAAAGTGAATCAGCATGAATTGATAAGAGATAAATGATGTCTGACCTACTTGGTTGACCTCTCTGATTTGGGGAAAAGAAGAGAGCAGTGGATATAATTTATGTGAATTTTAGCAGGACTTTCATGACTGCTTTTCACAGTATTCTTGTTTCAAAAGTACAGTCCAGGTAATAGATAACCAGAAAGATAATAAACTGACTGGGCAGTTTAACTCAAAAGTTCATGGTTAATAGGTCATGTTCTACCTTGAGACTTTGTAACAAATGAAGTACTTAAGAGATCTGTTAAGGGACGTGAGCTGTTCAAGGTCTTTAAACCTGATGAGCATGCACTCTGAAATCTCCTCCAGCTCGTTGCTCAAGATGACACCAGTTTTGGGATAGGGTATCACATTCAAGGATGGGGACAACATCCAGAGGGACCTGGGAATATTGGAGAAATGGATTGGTATAAAACTTATTAAATTAAACTGAGAGAAACAACTCCTGTCCTTGGGACACAGGAGCCTTGGCATTAACACAGTCTTGCTGGGATCAGTTCTTTGGGAAAGGCTTTGAGGCCCGGTAGACAGCAAACCGAGCCAGGTGTATAACCTGGGAGCAAATGCAGCCAACAACATTGCATGCTGAATGAACAGCAGCATGGCCACCAGATTGTGAGTGATTAGCACCCTCTATTTAGCACTTGTTAGACCATGTCTGCAAAAGTCTGCTCACTTTGAGGCACCCCAAAACAAGAAGCACATTCATATACCAGAGCTCAGTGGAGTGACAGAACGACAATGGAGACTGGAGAACTTGCCCTGTGAAGAAAGACTGAAAATGCAGCCTGGAGCAAGGACAGGTCTGGAGGCACATACCTGCAGTCTGTGGGTGCCTACAAGGAGATTATGGAGGAGATGGAGCCACGCTCTTCACAAGATGTATGAAAAGTAAATGGGGGGGATGAAGGACAATTGGCATAAATCAAAGAAAGAAAGGTTTAACGTGGATATAAGGAGAAACTTTTTCCCCACAGGAACCTGTTCCAGAGCAACAGATAAAGTGGCCCACACGATCTGTGGGGTCTGTATATTTGGAGCTTTCCAAGACCTGCTAAGTTGAACCCTAAATACTAAGGTCTTATCCCATAGCTGATTCTGCTCTAAGCAACAGGTTGAAGTAGAGACCTCCTGACAGCCCTTCACACCAGTTCTCCCATGACCAGAAACCTTTGTGTCATAAGTCCTGACCAACAAGTAAGTAACAAGAGTTTTTGGTCTTTTTTTTTTTTTTTTTCCCTAGTCCATGACCTCAAATTTAAAAATGGCTTTGTAGAGACAGATTCAAATTTCCCACATGGATCTTGAGATCTCCAAGCAACTGAGGTTTGAGGACACAGGCAAAAAAAGCACTCTTACAGATTAGAATCTGTTAAAAAAGCAGTCTTAGTGCATGAAGATTATTTTGAAAGGGAACTTGAATGAGTAGCAAGGCTCTTTTTAATATTCAGTAGATAAGCTTTTCTTGTTTATTAGTTTCATTACTTGTTTGACCTTTCAATTTGAAACTGGAAGAGTTAGCAAATCTGTGCAGCTTCAGCTGAAGGTTGCTAAGCCTTTCACTGAAAATGTGAATTATTTTTTTTCTGCTCTGTGGGACATTGCAATTTATTATATGGCAAAGAAGGGACTAAATGTTTTAGTGGTCACCTGCTGATAAGTAATTACCTTCATATCCTCTCCTCTGTTTAGCTCAATGCGAGAATATTTATTTGCTTATGAAGGAATGCTAATAATTTGCCTGACACCCCACCTTTTTTCACAAAAGCCACCAGAAAGAACATTCTACTTCCTGATGTGCAAATATTAGCCAGAGGGACAAGAATTATACCAACATCTGCCACGCTACATTCATTAATACTTCAACCTTTTGTTTTAGTCTGAATAATGTCTATCTCTGTCTTATATGTTTTAATCAAGATGTGAAATCCTGAACTTTCAGGTTCTGGACAGGACAAGAAAGGCTTACATACTCAAAGAGACTTGGACAAAAAATCTTCTGTCAATTTTCTCACCTGTTTCATGCTTCAAGTGTGAATTCTTATGATGTGAGTTAATGAGTAATTATTGATGTCTTCCAGTACTGCCTGATGTACCAACCTTTTTTTATTTTCCTTTTAGGCTGACAAGACAGAAATAAGCATACAAGACCACAGACGTTGAATCCAGTCAGTGCTAAAGTGTGGGTAATACAGCTAGAGTATCTGGAAAGTATAAACTTTTAATATATGTCTATACACAGGTCTGTACATGTGTAGTATACCATACAACCCAGGAGGAGGTCTGGACAGAAAAGGGCACATGTCAAGGCAGATAACTGGATATTTGGAAGCCCTATTCACGCAGAGTTAAGTGAGGAGCTTTTGTTTGCTCTTCAGGATCTCCTTGTTTGATGATACATCAGTGAGGTTGTGAACATGCACAGACCTGTTCCAAAACAAAGGTAGATTTCTTGACTGAGGGGATCAGCACTCAAGAATCAACATTTGCAAGCTGTCCTATATATACAGTAGCTCTTTTATCAACATATTATCACGACTAAATGCAATTATTTGCAAATATCAATGCAGAATTACTCTTTTTCTTTAAATGAAACCTCAATTTTCTCAGAGGTGTTAGTGCTGAAAAACTAAGTTGAAAACTAACAGAATATTGCAGAGATGAGAAGATGTCAAATTTCCTGAATATTTTTTAAAGACTTTTCTTTCCCCAGGAGAATTATCTTTTTCTTATCTTAAACCAGTGTGAGTCAGCTCTTTCATTGGTACGAGTGATCAAATGTTTCATATTGAGGAAAGAAATGTATGAATCTCTTACAGTCCACTGGTAAATACTAGAGTAAATTAATTTTCCAAAAGACAACCTTATACAGTGTTTTCAATATCCAATAAGGACCTTCTTTCTCTTTGGGCATTTATTGCAGTTAATATCATCTATTATGTGTTATATAAGGTTTTCTTGTCTTCCCATACATAAAAAAATATGATAAACTGGAAATTAATTTTATTAAAATATTAGATATATAATTCATACCCAGTGCTCTTATTTAGGAAACAATTGTAAGAGCTAAGATATGGGAAAATGTAATAGTCTTTCTTTTTTTTTTTTTTGAATGCTATGAATTCACTCATAAATGATAAATGAAAGATAAACTACATTTTAAATAGGATTTTGAAACAGTTCAAGTAAAACTGTCCATGGATAACTGGAAGATGACTACACACTTGCCACATATTAAATAACAAGTAAATTGATCTAAATGAGAAAATGTCTGGACTGGAAATGTTTTAAAATAGCTTTACTTGAAGACAAAGCTAACAGCTTATGTGATCAAATTAGAAGGAAGTGTAGGTGTGCAGTATCTATCTAATTAATAAATATGCATGACATTATACAATTATTTATTTCACATTAATACAGAAACACATGGTTTCCTCTCAAAGACTACAATTTTTAAGGTAGCTGTTTAAGGAAGTAATGGTTTGAGGTTTTGTTTCCTCGTTTGTGCATAAGTATGGTACGAGCCCAAGCTCCAAGATATAATTCTGTTCATTACTTTGCCTCACCTATTGGGACAAGTTTCTTCCTACTGAATTAAATCTCTGGGGATTTGTCTCTCTCTGTGGTAAATTTCATATAAAACATTAATCCTAGCAAAGCAAAAAATCTCTCACATGCATTATTAGTACTTCTTATAGTTCTTATAGTACTGTTCATTTTTTGACAATTTATTTCTTTCTTTCTACAGATGTGTGGTCTGTGACCATCAGTAGAACAAATTCAGACTCAGTTATTCAAAACTGTTTGCAAGCGGTTTATATTGCATTATCATATGTTTATACTGCCATTTTTTTTCTGCCTCTTTTCTGTATTCAGTTGTTGCTAAAAGTGATCTATTCAGTTTGAATATTTTCAATGTAAAGTCCTTTCAATAGAATAATCAAAGTTCCTCTTTCTAAAATATCTTGCTTTTAGATTGTGGTTTAACCTCAGTCAGCAACCAAGCCCAACACAGCTGCTTGCTCACTCACCCAACCAGCATTATGTGGGAAAGAATCAAAGGGTAAAAGCTGAAAAACTTGTGAGTTGAGATAAAGACAGCTTGATAAGGAAAGCAAAAGCTATGCCTGCAAGCAAAAGAAAACAAGGAATTGATTCCCATGGGTGGGCAAATGTTCAGCCACCTCCAGATGAGCAGGACCTCATCATCTGCAATGGTGACTCAGGAAGGTAAATTCCATCACTCCAAACATCCACACTTCCTCCTTCTTCCCCCCACTTTATAAACTGAGCATGATGCCATATCTGGTCAGTTTGGGTCACCTGTCCCAGCTGCGTCCCATCCCCACTTCCGATGCACACCCAATGTCCTTCCCACCATGGCAGTACAAAAATCAGAAAAGGCCCTGGTTCTGTGCAATCCCTGCCCAGCAATAACAAAAGCATCTCTGTATTATCAACCCTGAGTTCAGCACAAATCAAAAACACAGCCCCATACCAACCACTCTAACTAAAATTATTCCAGCCAAAACCAGCACCCTTGCTGATTCTTAGCCTAGGTTTTTCAGCCTCACCAAGTCATTTCATAGCTAACCATCTGAGTTACTTAGTACTAACATTTGAATTATATTCAATAAAAGCATTTTGAATATTTCTAGACATGCTGCTACAAAATTATTTATGAGGTAGTCCAGGCCAGATACTGTTATTAAAGTAATTTTTTAGGAAAATGTACTGTGATAGCATACTGAAAATATCTCGTTGAAATATTTGTGTCTTGTTTCAAGGAAAAAGAAGCAGACTATGCCCAGAACCAGAACCAAATTAATGGCAAACCTATAGAAAAAATTTAGAATACAGTTGGTCAAAGGAAGACCTTAAGTCATCCCTGCCTTTTGACATGGAGCCATGTAGTTGGCCATGCCTTGACCTCTGTAGATTCTAGAAACTGAACTTGCTCGTGCATACACATAAAGCAGATGCATGTATAGATGTACAGATGTTTTATCCAGTGTGTTGTATTTCACATATTCAGTCAAGACAATGTATGGAACTGGCTTGCATATAGGAAAAATCCATTTTATCCTTTCAACAGCAGGTGAAGAGCTCACATACCAGTCATTATATGCTCCTCAAGGCAAGTTTACAGAAGTGAGAAAAATGCATTTCTTAGATAACTTTTTAAAAAGTTATGCAAATGTACATCAAAATCATTGCTTTGGCCCTGAGCTGAGCAATACAGATTCTAAGAAGCATTTCACACCTCATGGTGCAATTAAATTAAGTGCTTCTAAATTTAACATCAACTTACTTCCTGAGAGGAATTACAGTAAAGACTTTAATTTTTTAACAAAAAATATTAGGTTGTCCAGGTAAAATATTCAGACACAACATAAGTTTTAGTGACACACCACTCCTATAAAAATAATACAAAAAATGAACTCAAATAAAACCAAAAATCACTTAAATAGATGTTGTTTGAGGAAGCTGAACTGCTTCTTTCTAACACTTCGGACAAGGGTTTCAAATGAAGTGAAATTTAAAATGTTAACACATTTTCTGAGAATAATTAGCAATTTGCAAGAATGTCTAGCAAAAAATGCTAAGGCCTACTAAGTACAATAGGTCATAATAGATTTCAATTGACTGTCATAGAAACTAAAGCAATGGGGAGGATGGGGGGAAGAAAAAATTCAAAACTTTGCAGAAGAAAGTTACGGCAATAAGGTGTATCTTTATTTAATTTCAGGTTTTTTTTAGTGACCAAAACTCTGGGCTTAAATCAATATATTTCAAAAATGGTACTGATTTGCCTGTTTAACTGAAAAGCTAAAATAAGCAGGTGCTTGCCCATCTGCCATCTCTGTCTGCCACTGTCCAACACAGCACAGTTCAAAACAGCTGTGTCTGTGCTACTTCTACACAACAAATATTGGCAACTGGAAGCAATATCTCTGATAATGCCTGTTACACAGTTTAGGAAATACACAGAAATCCTCACTCTGACCATAGATGTAATAAGTTGATTAGCAAAATATTTCACCGCATTCCTTTTTATATACGTCATCTTTTTCAAGTCTTCCATGGGATCTCTTCAAACAACAATAAGAAATATTTCATTATTGGTTCTAAGCTGATGAAACAAGGGAATCATGGGCATCAAATTCTAACATAAATCCTTGTTTATAGAAAGCAACAAAATATAATTTCAAAGAGCAATATATAGGCTGTCACCAAGCAAAAATATTATTCAAATCATTAGAATTTGAAAAATTAATGTTTTATTTTTATGCAAAAGCATGTCAGAAACACCTGACATATAATACATGTGGAAAAAAGAAGACCAATGGGATAAAAAAGACCAATATACTAATTTGATAACATATGATTTGCATTTAGGTTTGAATTTATCTTTTCCAGGAGAAGAAAAAAAAAAAGAAGAAGAAGAAGAAGAAGAAGAAGAAGAAGAAGAAGAAGAAGAAGAAGAAGAAGAAGAAGAAGAAGAAGAAGAAGAAGAAGAAGAAGAAGAAGAAGAAGAAGAAGAAGGAGAAGGAGAAAAATTTCCTGTCACTTAATATGTGCTGAATTTTCTTTCAGAAGACAATATTATGTGTCTGACAACAGAAGGAATCTATTGCAGTTCTTAGACTACCTGCAAAGTGATAGGCATCCTCTTGTTCTTTTGAGGTGTACTGTGAGTATAGCACTGCTGTACTTTGAAAAGTGGCTCAGTAACAATGACATCATGAGGTTCCATATTTATCCTTCTCTCAAGGTCTGATACAATGCGTCTGTTTTCTTTGTAAGTCAAAGGTTGATTTCTATGGGTTTTAGCCCTAGTTTTGACCTAAGAAATGAAAACCAACTCTGAGTGTTATATAATAAACTTTCAGTCAAAGATTACTGGGCCATTATGTGCTCGGTATGCATTAGACAAAAATCTGATAGGATAGCTTTGAATAGTTGCTTTTCCTTAGCAACATTAAATAAAGTACAATTTATTAAATCTCTAAAATTAGAGAAAATTTATTTTTTATTTAATTTCACTAGTTTTGGTCATAGTTTCAACAGTAAAAAGAGCCTTAATCAAAGCTTATTTTGCTAGAAAAAGGAGAAAGTGTTTTACATTTTATAGAATTAGTTACAAAAAGAATTCCTAGATTCAAGACCTTAACAGTATTTTGTTTACTGATATTCTCATGAGTACTTGGGGTTCTTTCCAGAAATTTTCCTGAAACCTGCATCAAAAATTTTTACAATAAAAATGGTCTTGATCAAAATCAATTAACTATTTTTTGGTATTTTTAATGAGAAATCTTTTTTCTGTAAAAAATTACAGCGATCCATTGAGAAAGAAGAAACATCATTACAATCAGTCAGGTCAGTTGAAAGTCTCAAACCACCGTTTAAGCACTAACATTTCCCTCATAAATAATTAAAAGGAAATCTGTCTTAGGGGATCAGAGAACACAAGGTAAACATCTATGTGGAAAGGACTCTTTTCCATGTGAAATGTATGGAGGTGGATGTGAGACTGTTCAGCAAAGTGGAAAATATAAGCAAGGGTCAGCCAGAATAATTTCAATATTGTTAAAACAACTTTCAAGACAGATATCTGGAATGGATGATGAATGGGTGATGATGTTGACAAGAGGGAGCGTCTATAAAAACAACAATAAAGATTCTGTGCAACAACCAACTATTTAAATAAACATCTCCCCCTCTCCCTAATTTAAATCCCTATTCCATATATTTAACCCTAGGAAGTCAACACAGAAAATTAATTTTGTAGTGTTGTCTCCTGCCTTTTTGCTTTATCTTTTTCACCGCATATGAAATGTGTAAGTTTTTCAGCTCAGATAAAAAGACTATTGAAAAATGAATTTTTTCTCTTCTTTTCGCCACAAGTATTTCAAGTATTTCATATTTTCTGTAATATTTTGCTTGCCCAAGTTTTTTCCACATTCTACTTCTTTAGAAACATATAGGTCAAATGTCAAAATATTTGGAAATATTAGGAAAATAATGTTTTTATGCAATCAAGTCTAAAAAACTTGACCATGATCAAATTAGTGTCAAACCTATCAAGGGACTTTTACTCCATATTTCACTAACTGCAAAATTCTGCTTGAAGAACAGAGTTAACAAAGTTTCCTCTGTAATCTAGAATTTCTCTAGAACTTTCCAGAGTTAAATGTATATTCATTGCTGTTTATTGGTAAGTATCGTCGTGGTCCATGCATTGAAGAAAGGACTCTTGACAATAATTTCAGAAGGCTAAAATGATTTATTAAAATGACTCCATAATTCTAGTATTTTTCTATATCTGCTCAGCAGAGAGCATTCCATGCTCCTGCTGCTGCTTCGTCCAGGGAAATGTGTCCGAATAGTTTACAATATCAGAAAGATAAAGTAATTTCAGTTCAGTCTCCTCATAGGTAAGAGGAGGCCAACCAATTCCATGTCCTTGAAGAACAGACACAGATATTTTGTTTACAGAAAGCTTATACAGAGTAAAAGACAGCAAAAGGATGTTCTCCCATGGGAAAATGATCAGAAGGCTTACACACAGAGAAACTTATAATATGTTCATAGCAGCAGGTAAGATCTAAAATTGTTGTAGCATGTTCATGGGTTTCTTAAGTTTCATAAACTCTGATTTTCGCCTCTCTTGAGGCAGGTATTTGCTCTTTCCAAAGTGTTGGTCTAAGATTATTAGATTTTTTTTTTCCTACTGTGAACAAGAAATAAAAGTAGTGCTAATAGTGCTTTCAGTGTTTCAGTATTGAAGGTGCTTTCCAAAATCAGATAGTGGAATACTTTTAAAACATGATGCTTTGATACTGACCATAAGAACATGCTTAAGATATAAAAAACCACATTGATTCCTAGAAAAAGAAATACTGTATAGTGTCATGAGAAAAACATATCAACAAGTTTTCTTAGTATAAAATATCTTACATGTATCATATAAGTTAAAGCAATCTGCTATCAAGTTTTTTGATTTCCTGTCAGAAACTGTGCTTTGGAGGGTATAGCCAGTTTAAAGTGGTTCTTGCAGGGGCAATCAGAATGGCTGACAAGGAAGCTTAGAAAAGGGTATGTCCTTTATGAAGAGCAAAAGAACGCCAACCAGAAGCTGCAGGGCTAGAACTGGGGAAACTGCTTCCATATTAAGGGAGTAGCTCAACACTCTCCTACTGTGCTTGCCTTCCCATCTCTGCGAGAGTTTAGCAATTATGAAAAGATTCTGGTGTAATAGCATGCTGTCTTCTCTTTTTTTTCTTTAAGCAACTGAGGATGTAAGTCTCACACAGTCAATATGTTCAAGACAATTTATGTGACCTTTTTTAAGGAAAGAGAAAAGTTTTACACATTTTTATCATGGCCAGAGTAGTCTTCTTTTTTAATATGAATTTGACATCTTTTATAGACCACATGAGCTATTTCAGCTTCAAGCAAACTATTTAAGACCAGATGTTAATTTAGTGATGCAGCGTATTTCACAATGTAATCTTTCCCAGGACAGAGTACAAGAATGTGAATTAGGTAAATTTCCCAACTGAACATGGATGATACAAATGTTTTATACTGCAAGAGGATTCTTGCCCAAAAGACAGTCTTATATGTTTTTAAAATGGTGTCATGGTGTTACAGATGAGGGTAAAAGCTATCTGATATAACCAATTCTTTGTCATCAACAAAATCATCATGTCAAACACTGTTCAAAAAGCTTATGCCATCAAAAAGCAAAATAAAACAAAACCCTACAGCAAAAGACCACACCAAATCTGAACCACCAAAACCCCACCAAACCCTTGCAATATCAACAGCAATGAATCAATTACTCTTCTTAGTGTTGATAGACTCTGAACCCCAATTAGCTGATTATATCTTCCAAAAAGTAAGCTCCTACCTTTTTTTGTCTTGCTTCCTTCCCTAACATCAAAGATAATACTTAATGCAAATATCTTCTCCCACTTTTGTCATTCCCTTTTAATTAACAGGTTATGAAATACTGAATGTCAAAGCTCACTCTTCTCACAGCTGCCTAGCATTTAGCATTTCTGATTAGGTAGACACTTGTCTCATCCAAGTTGTAACTATAAACATGACACTAATAAAATGTACAGTAGTTACATAGTTTTAAAATCCACTATACAAAAAATCATCTAATATCATGAGATAAAAAACCAAACAATTTATTAAAATAAGACATAGATAAAACAACTGCTTACTAAAAAATCACTCTCCCGTTTGTAATTCATTGGTTGTGATTATTCTGGTCATTAAGTCATTAGAAGCACTATGTCCTTTCAGTAGCGCATATTCTAATCTCAACATTTGGATAGTTGTGCTTTGAGTTTTAGATGGACCCATTGCTTCATCCTCCCCTTTGACTCTGTTTCCTTTATAAAAAATAAACTATCCCATGGTTCCTTAAGAAAAGACAGAACCTGTAAACACACTAAATATGGAAGAATAGATGGCTAAAGGACTCAACAAAGGCTTATTCTTATTTCTACATCAATGATAATGTTTCTGGCACTGTATAAGCCTTTAAGCACAACTTACTGACTGTTATAAAAGTGGGAGTTGTTGCATTGATGTTTGCAGCTTGACCATAGCAGAACTGAACAAATAATATTGTCATTTACTGATAATATGCGTTTCTCTTTGTAGAAAAAGAAGTATCTTACCAATATAGAAAGTAATTCATACTCTTTTCAGTTCTGTCACATCACCTCTGAGTAGTGTTCACAAGTATACATCACTGTCCATGCTTAATGTACTAAATATGAACACAAAAAACATCCAAAAAAACAAAACAACAACAAAAACTTCACCCACCACAAAACCCCCACAAAACCCACCAGCGGGAACTTACCCTGTCCCTTCTGGGAATGCTGGCTGTGAAGGGATGCTGGCTGATCTGGAATCCTCCCTTCATGAGTTTCATGTGATCCTTTCATGAGCTCTATGTGTCTGCAATGCCAGAGTCCCATGGGAAGGAGTGGTCTGAAATGAATTGTCAGTACTACAATTCAGTTAACATATTGAAATTATTATTATGAGGAATGGGATCACACTGTCATTTTTGGAAGAGTTTTCTTGAATAATAAGGCTTAGGAATTGTGGAAACTGGATATTTTTGAGTGATCAATTAATAAATGCAATCACAGCACAGCTATTTTCCTACTTGTATTGCCACAGAGTTATAATGTCATAGTTATTCTTCAGTTATAAACATATGTTTGTTTTCAAGTTACATGTAATGTACAAAAGCGCACAAATACTGAATATGTGTAAGAAGAAATGTAACAAAATCGCTGCTGTTTGCCTCTCCTCCAATCTGCAAAAGCAGGATTCACAAGAAAAGGCTGCTGAGGCCACTTTGTTCATCTGTTCAATATCATCTTTCTTTACATCTTCCTATGTGAGAGGGAAGGAGAGGAAATTTTGCAAGGGGAGTCACATGTTCTTACAAAGGTCTTTGGCTGTAGTTTAATACTCAATGCTTTCATCACCTTTCAGTTCCAACTTTTATCTTTCCTTTTCAGGTCCCTGCCCCAGTCTTATAAAGCCTCTGCTGAATGTTTTGATCTTTCTCCTTCCACACCAAGTGCTCTTTCCCAGGGGGTTAAAGGGAAGGGTAGCAATATTGCTGCTTTTACTCAGGCTTTGCAGCAAAGATTTAATCACGCATACACACACAGTCTGACAGAAGATTCTCTCCCAAGTGCCTTCAAACAGCTCAGATTTTTCACTAAACTTCTAGATAGTCTTTCTTACTGTCTAACCTAGATTAGACAGTGCTTTAGATGTGTCTGTAATGATGAAAGTCAGATCAGAATGAAGTTTCTACAGATGCAATATGGACTGTTTTGCAATACAAGATCCTTGGGACATTTTTTTAAAATATCTTTCTTTTTGTATCCTTGAACTGCAGATTCTGTTTTGTTCTCTCAATTGCCAGCTGTGAAATTGAGTGTGCGCGTCCTTAATATATGGATGCAATTGTGCTTTTAAAGGCCGAGAATAAGTTATATTAGTTGCAGTCAAAAGCACACCAGGGTGCAAAACTGAATGTAATATTTTCATACACATGCAGAAATAAACCACCCCAGGACTAGTCTCAAATGAAGAATTGTAATTAAAGAACTGAAGAAATTTAAAGCTAGTGAGGTAGCTTTAAATTTGATCAGTGAGAATTGACCAAATTAATTAGAAGCAAACATGAAAGCATCCCAAGGCACAAAACACAGATATTAACGCAAAGATCAAATCCACAAAACTGGGTAGAAAATACAGCATGTTTTATTGTGGATTCACTATAGAGACATCTAGATTTTTTAAAATTTAAAATATCTGGAGAAGTTTGATAGCACATTTTTTCCCGAGGGACAATAATCATTTGCAAAAGCACAAGAGAGTAAGGAATCTGGAGCCTTCTTAGAAAGTGGATTGCATCAAGGGACAGGACTTTAAAATGTTTAGGTAAAGAAAGGATAGCAGTGTCATTTGGTCTCTTCTGTAACTATCCAGAAGAAAAACAGTCAACATTAGACTGAAAATAAACTTCCATTGCTCTATGCCATTAGAAATCAAACCCACTAGAAAAAGAGTTGATGTCTTCTAATATTTAAACTAGAAGGCAAAATACAAATTATACGTCTGAAAAGATGATAATTCCTCATTGTTTAAGGATAGTGTATTCAGAAGAAGGCATTATGGGGATTTATTCCTGCATCAGACTCTGGTGTTCATTTCTGACTAAAAAATAGTTGTGTTTTTCCATATTTTAACAAATACAGAAAGAATGGGTTTCAAGAATGAAGGGGTTGGTTGGTAATTTTCATTTTAGTAAGTGCTATAGGAGAAAAAATAGAAAAGGTGGAGTACCTGACCATGAGTAATTTTTGGTTTTCAAACAAGTTATCTTTAATGAATCAATAGACAACCACCGTGACTGTAAAGTGTGCATCTATGCATTTATTCCTATAAAGTTTCAGTACAGTATTCAGTAAATGAGAAATATACAGAGAATTTCTTTTAATAGTATGACAGCAAAACGTTCACTGATGTTAATGTTACTCTGAATGTACAAACTTCCCAAATAGGCAAAGACCAAAAAAACCCCATAAACAGAGACAGAAGTAAGACAGCAATTTGAATTGTTTAGTCATAGGGAAATTTGAAAGGATGCTTTGCAAGTGAAATTCTGTATGACTAGTGCATTAAGATATTAGTTTGTTTTCCTCTTCACAATCCATTATAGCAACAACAACAAAAAAAACCCACCAAAACTGATTTTGTTTCCCCATGATTTTAACTAAGACAGTACAAACAAGTAGCTGTAACATACATGGCAGCTTATTCTGTCTTTGGGAAAAAATCTCCATCTGCCAAAGGAAGTAAAAAAAAATGAAAAGGACAAAGTAAAATATTATGGTATAGAAATAAACAAACAAATAAATACATGAGATACTCAAAAGTGAGGTCAAAGTTATTACTAAATAAAACCAGAAACAGCAGCACCAAGCAGGCCATGGGAGGGAGTATCTGGTAAGAAGAAACTGTGCTTATTTTTCAACCATTATTCAGGAAGAAGTAGTTCCTAAATACAGCAGGACACAGAAAGGGATTATTTCTGGAGACATGTGCAGTGCATTAGATTAAAGGAAAAAAAAAATTGCAAGAGTTAATGTTAACTTTAACATGTGGGGGGGCGGGGGTGAAGGAAAGTAACTTCACAGTGTCTGAAAGCAAATAATGTCTATTATTTGAATTTGAATACTTTTGTTAATTTTCTATCTGCACCACAACCTACCTGAAATTAAAGTTCCTGAATTTATAGGAACAGCAAAACTGTTCCTATAAAAAATCCTTAGAGAAAATTATTCCTAGTCTTAGAAGGTAATATCTTTTTCTGTAATTATGTTATGCTGTGAAATCTATCAAATATCAGGACCAGACCATCAAGCCTATGTCATAATTTTTTTTATTAAAGCATGCTATTTATTAGGGACTGCACTGGAAGCTCAACTAAAAATCACTTGATAGCAATTTAGTTGCCCCACACCCAGACAAATGGCATGTTTAGAACTGTAAACAGCTGCACAGATAGGGAAACATTTACAAGTGAATATGGAAATAATGGGTTCCCTAGGGAATACTGCAGATTTTTGCACAACATCAGTTACACAGAGTTTCATACCTAGATCCTCATGAACTGTCTCAGGCATGATCAATCTCTGTTTTACTTTCCTCCACTACACTACTCACACTGTGTAATCTCACTCACTTCGGTTACATGCAGTTTCTCCTCAGACTATGGGGCATGTCAAAAAGGACATCAGCACTTAGACCATGCTTTGGTATTACATGCCACACTAAATATCTCATCTAAATATCTCATCTGTTTACTTATAAATTAGTGTAAAAATGTCACTTCTGTTTTATTTTATTCAGGGAGCAAGTGTATTCAGTGGCCTAAATGCACAGGAAGAGAGGGTCTCACTCGGCTTACAGATGATAGAGCAAAAAACAGAAAGGAAAAGCCACACACAAAAAAAAAGCAATCACACCTGAACCACACTTTGAAATATTGCCACTTGTCTCAGCACTTACTTGGGTGCACCCTGGGTGCACATCTGGTCAGTCAGATGGGAGGGAAGGGGATGGCAGTGCTTGGACTGGGAGGAAGCCCATCCTCCCGCACAGGTGAGTGCCTCAGTCTGGGGAGTGCCACACTGGGACCAGCATCTCCATGCACTACCTGACATTCCTTGTTCTTCCAGCCTAGGTCTGACATCTGGATTAAATTCTGCATCTGGGTGACCATTCTTTATCATAATCAAACAGAGGGGATGGTTGTACTGCTGAATCAGTTATGCCTTTTTTAAGCACCATGGTATTTCTAAGAAGTGTAAATTCTGCTGGATTTATATTAACCTTTCTAGTTTTATATTAATCCATTAGTAATGCTGAACACTTGGAATTCCTAGTTTGAATCCAATGCTTTTAAAAGTCATGCTGTCTGCATGCCTTAAACTACTACTACATGCTTTTTCCCCCACAATACAGTACTACATATTGCAAAAATATTTAGTCACTTTAAAAGGAGCACCATTTAGATAAAAATATTTTTCTTCCTGGATGATTTTAGTGGAAGATTTTAATAAGCAGTCTTAACACACAAATATGGTTCTACTACGGCTATTGTGGAGGCATTAAATTTTATTGATTTTTTCATGAAAATAAAGCTAAGTGCCTTGTTTGGCAAGCTTTGCTTCTAGTTTATATTTCTGAACTGCCTTTTCCTGAGGTAGAGAAAAGCCGTTGCACAAAAAAAGTTACATTTCTGTATTTTTTGAGATACAGAAATAAACTATTAAAGTACTTAATAATAAATATTTTAAACAGTTATGTATACTTCCAAGATATTAAGGTGTATAAACATTAGTTGATCAGGAATTCACATATGGAAAACATTACCCCATGATAATATTCTGATAATTTACATAAAGAGGAAATTGAGATAGAAAAATTTAATCACAGGAAACAAAACTATACAAGGATCAGAAGGTTCATAATTTACTACATACATGTTGACATAAGTAGACTTCTTAGAAGTAGAATTCTCTCATCTATAAAAATCCAATAATTTTAATGAGCATAAGCAGTGAGAAAATTATGAAGCACACAGGAATAGTTGATCAGTTGATAAGCTGTTCAGGTGATAATTGCCAACCTGGTTTTGGATTTTAAATAAATAAAATATTCTCTTTTTCAGCGGAGGGGTATTTCCTTAAATTATTGCTCCTACTTCTGCCCCTTTCTTCTCCAACCTCCTCTGGAACTGCTGTAAAGCCCATTTCACCCACGGACACTTGGCTTTTAAAAATCACAGTCACAAACCTGCACTATTGTTTGACCATCCTCAGGGTAAAAACTTGTTTTCATGTGTTCAGCTAGAATTTGTGTGTTTTGATTTGCGCACACTGCCTCTTGTCCTTCCACTAGGCGCTAATGTGGAGTGTCTGGCTTTGTCACTTTTTATTGCCTTGAGACTGCCCAGGCTGAACAATTCCAGGTCTCTCCACCTCTCATCACACATCCTCATTAGCTTCTCAATGCTTTGGCAAGGCAAATGGCATTTCTAATGCACATTTTGTATTTATTCTCTAAAGGCCTGGCTTTGTGTTAGTTATCATCATGGCAAAATAACTTTCATTTTCAAAAGAGACATGAATGACTCTGTAGTTTGAAATTAAGGTATATCCCTAGCTCATTTGTTAGATTATTGCTGTCTTAATCCTTCTTCTCCTTCAAAAAGCATTATAAATATTATGTTCATCTATCTTAGTATTAATATGTCTACTTATTTTTTCTTTGAGATATTCTAGAGGCTGTTACAAAATAAAGCATTAATATTGTTGTCCATAAAATGTTCCAAAACTATAGAATTTTGATTATTATTTTCTGCATTTTCTCTTTTTCTTCTTTCAAATATGAAATTCCTAAGTTTGGAATAATATGATTGCTGTCTTTATGTTGAATTGACTTATACAAAGTTCTAAGTATATCTGTGATCACAATTTTAACTTCTCTCATTTCAAGAAGCTGAGATTAAGGAAAGAAGTTTAGGAAAAAGAAAGTCACAAATCTATGCTGTATATTTAACAGGATGGTCGGTACTCTTCAAACTAGTACCTTAAAACTGGAACACAGAGAGTTCAAGACTCACTGATTTCCTATTGACCAAAAGTGTCTTAAGTCCATTTCCTTCATGGTAGAAGAGAAGACTTCCACTCTGGGGTGGAGTTTTTTTTAGTTACAAAGAAATTCTGGACAATGAAATACAATAATTTACCCTTGATTCTGTCAAATATTAATTGGGAAGAAGAAGACACTATTCAGTAATGAGCCTGCCGCAATGTGAACTCACCAGATACTGGTCACTGAAGGGCGTGACAGCAGGATGTCCTTCGGGAAGAACTCAGATGGATACAGTATGGAGTTAACGAAAAGAGGAAGGAGAAGGAAATGTGCATGCTGAGAAGATTAATAAATATTTCTTCAATGTGAGTGGAAAATGAGTAAGATAAAAAAAAACCTAAAATTGAGTCATTGGAGTTTCTTTAATGTATCAGTGTTGAGACTGCGCTTGATATTAGCCAGTCAGTCTCCATTTACAATTTATATTTGTGTTGCTGACAACTTCAGTAAAGTTGCTGCTAAAATTTGTAACAATACAGACTTTTTTGGTATTGGTCTCCAGTATTTTATGTTTCCCTAAGGAGAATCAGGAATATAGCTACAACTATATGCAGTTGTATGTGCAGGAAAAGAGACAAAACACACTCTAAAAACCTTTCCTTCCCTGCTGATATCCCCCCCGGCAAAGAACATGCTCTGTTTTCTGTTAGAGTCTTAGTATAAAAAGCAGTCCTCCTTTTTCCTTATAAATTGCCATCATTTTAGTGCTTGCTTTAATTTATTGTTCCCGTAACTTTTTGTTTCCATCTTCATTCGCACAATTTTGGCTTTCACTGGTCTTCTGACTGCTTTGCTGGAGTTAGCAGAACCTGCAGCTAGCTAGCTCTGGTTCTCACTTTAGACGGACAGCCAAATCACCATGAGAAAATAAAAGAGAACAGAGAAAAGTGGCAAGGATGACAACAGGTAGAGATAAAAGCAGAGGGAAAAAAAAGGAAGAGAAATAAAATGAAGACACAAAAGAAAAGGCAGCAGATTTTGTTTCAGATGAATGAGTAAAGGGACATGTTATTTTGGAAACATTTGCTAGTATTTCTGAGTATTTTAAAAACTAGAAGTTTCAGATGGACAGGATTGACATATGGAATGAAGGAAAAATCCAAGAGATATTTCAAGCTCTTTGCTCTTGGTTTACACCTGGCCAAGCATAGGATAAAACCTAAACAATATCAGCAAAAAGAAATGCTAGCTTGCTTGTTCCTGAAAAATATTTGCCTTCTTGTACATCAGCTTTTCCTAGAAGTCTTTTCTCTCCCAAAACAGCAGGATGTTTGTTTTTTTCTTTTTCAGAAAAGATGTTTTTTGTTGTTTCTGTTGTTTACTTTTCAAAAGGACTATCCCATTGAAGCTGCTAAGTAAATTCTGGGAAAAGTAAGTTAATTATTATGAAACATTTGCTAGCAAAAGTTTCTGATAGTTCATTATCTGTTTTCTACTATCAGTCACAATATGGATATCGCCATGTGTTCACACACATGACTCAAAATAATAAGATAAAAGAATAAGATTTATTTACTAAAAACTAGAATATTCTTTTTCTGCCCTCAGGTTTTAAATTGGTGTATAAGTTTCAATGAAAGTATACTTTTTCCAGACCTGTGAAAACAAGAAAAATCTCTTCCCCATTACAAATCAAGCCACAATATACAGGTGTCAAATATGCATTCTAGAAGTTAAATTTGAATTTAAATACCTTATTTTGCAAGCCTTTTTTTTTTTTTTTTAATGGTATTTTCTTGGACATTTTAACACCCCTAAGGTTTCTGTTTATGCATATTTTTCCATTATCTAGTTATTTCCAACTACAAAGATATATGGGAAGCTGTCCATAAAACACTCTGTAGGACTAGTTCACAGACATCAGCGTTCTTTTTTCCTCAAAACTGAAAGCTTCCCTCTCTTTTCCCCTATAATCAGAGTAGCTGTAATCCTCAAGCTCAGAGTATTCCCCTTTACAGCTCTGACACTTGGTTGGTGATATCACCAGGGTATACACCACAAAAGTGTTGTTGCTAGTGCTTCAGCATTCTTTGCCTGAAATATATCAACAAAATCTAATTTTGTGTACTTATTGGTCGATGTCAATAGTCTAATGATTTTGTACAGTGTGTGAGAGCCCAGGTGACAGTGCTCAAACAAACAAAGCAAAGTTTAGTGTTTTCCTACTTTGACACTCCAGAGTCATAAAAAGCTTTCTAAATCCAGAATGGCTGTGAGATTATTCGCAAAATAAAACCAAGACCACGAATTAGATACACTAAGGAATGACATGTGGATTTAATACCAAGGTGATCATTTCTGCTCCCTCAGGTTCCTCACTCTTTGAAATACTGATTCTATCTGCAGCCAGGGGAGTTTAGGAATAAAATATTATTTTAACAGCTGGTTCCACTGAATTAAATTAAATCACTACCAGTTTAGCCCTTCTTTAAGCCGTGTTTTCATGTTTTATAATTCAGTAGGACAGTTTCTGTCAGCACTGATTTAAAGACTGAATAGTAGTCTGACTTTCATAGCTCATTTCTAGGGCAAAGTGGCCTGAAAAATGTCTTATTAGACCATCATAAGATGTACTCAGAGTCTTAAAAATATTTTTAAAATTTCTTTGTATATCAGGTCGCAAATAACTATTTCCCTTTTAAATGTTGTAGAAGATTTATATGTAATATTATCTTTCACACAAAATAGGTATAAATGTAGCATAATTGTAGAAGAGATGGGCATAACTTAAATTGAAATCATTAAAAATGCCATGTGGATCAGTTTTTGAACTAGTGTCCCTGTTGTTCACCAGTTATTTACAGTAGTGTCCAGATTATAAATGTCCTGGTTAAACCCCAGCTGGCATCTCAGCTCCATCTAGACACCAGCTCACTGCTGATGGTTGGATGGGGGAGAGAACTGGGAAAGTACAAATGAGAGCACTCATAGGTTGAGACAAAACCAATTTAATAGCGAAAGCAAAAGCCACACACGTAAGCAAAGCAAAACAAGGGATTCTTTCATCACTTCCCGTGCACAGGGAGGTGTTCAGCCTTTCCCAGCAAAGCAGGGCTCCATCCCTCTCGGTGACTCAGGAATACAAACATCATCACTTGGGTTTGTTCGGAGCCCAATGTCACAAGCATGCTGAGAAAAACAAATTGCAAAACCTGCCTGCATGCCTACCTGGCACCAGCACAGGACGCAAGCAATGAATATAGGCAGAAGACCTATAGGCAGAAGACCCTATACTGTGATATTTTAGAGGGACATAAGGCTGGTTTTCTTCATTTTTCATGAAGAACTGGGATATTAACTTCTTCAGCTGAGAACTCTTCAAGAACTTTCTGAACGAAACTTTTTTTCATTATTTTGACCCAGTGTGGTCCCTTCCAACATTAACCAGTCTGTGATTCTGTGATCACAGCATCCATAAGAAAATATTCACCTTTTCCTTTGACTCTCTTTAGATTACACACAAGGAAAGATTACTACCTTCCTGCTTTTGTAACCAGTTAATGCATTCCTGATGGGTTTATCCAGCTGATGAATGAACCAAGGAGCAATCTGCCTTCCCAGCTAAAAACCAATTTAGGAAAACCTTCTCAAGGACTTGAAATGGGACAGGATATCACAGCTGTGTTCCAATGTCCATTGAGACTTTCTCCACTCTATGGAGGATATTTCTGTATTAATCAAGTCTTTTCTTAGTTAGTAAGCCCAAATTTTGATTAATCTTAAAGTATGATATGATTATCTCATATGCAGGGCTCTCGTGTCTGGGACTGTTATGAATTTTATCCTTTGCAGTCTGCTATTCATCTGCCTAGTTGCAGTTTTTCTGTGGGGATGTACTTATCCTGTAAACCCCTCTAAACATTCTCCAATGCTTTCAGCATAGTTATTACTGTTTATGGTAAAATGTTGTTGTATACACCAGAGTACAGCTGAAAACAGATATGCCACTTTGGCTTTGGACTAACAGATCATTTCTCTTGTACTACCACAGTGTCTAATTTTCCTGGCAGGAATTAGTATGAGAGTACATGAAGAGGCAAATAGTGTTAAATCTTTTCTATCTGTACTATTTAGCTGCAGAGTTGAATGTACTGCATTTCTTGCATCTTTCCAATCCACATTCTCTTTGTTCTGGTCGGTCCACTATATATACTCCCTGTGTTACTTTTGCTAGATTTTCAAATTGAATTTCATTGGAAGAGGCCACTTTTTTTTATTATTGATATTTTGATTTTTTGATCATATTAATAAAGTTATCCATCTTTGCTAAGGATGCCATTAAATCCTATTTTTATTTGTTTTGAATTTCAGTGAAAAAAATCTTTCTTTTTTTGTCAAAGACCTGGTTATTCACCTGAAATAGCAACGCTGATATTTCAGTCATGGATCAGAAGGCTCCTAATTTTTTTTTTATCCTGTTTATTCAACAAGTCTCAGAGGCTTTGAACTTCACGCAAAGCACAGGCATCATCAATATATAATATATATTTTCTTAATCAGGCTTTTAAGCCCAAAAATTTTAAGCATCATGGCAGAACAAGCTGTTTGAAAGAAATCCTTCATGTTTAATGAATTAACATTAATTTTCCCTGCATAAACAAGGTACTTGCTGCTGCTGCAGAAACTCTGCCTTCAATGTTGTCAGTTAAATACTGAAAATATCTGACAAGGTAGCTGAAGTGTTAAAATTATTTCATAAATCAAAGGTTTTTATCTAGGTCTACAAACTGGGTGGGAAGGAAGACCAAGCTCAAAATCAAATTGAGGACAATAAGTTTCAATCTTCATAATTTTCAGACTCTCTACTACTTGTCATCAAGAATCTCCCTCACATATTCCTTGCCTTTCAGTCCTGTGTTATCACCCTCTGTTTGTTTTGGTTTGGTTTCTTTTTTATTCTTTTGACTTCTCTTCTAAAAATTTGCATGGTGGTCCCTATGCTTTGTCACATCTCCTCTTTCTTTCTGTTTTCAACCAACACCCTTGCTGTCACAGTGAAGGGCAACCTCGATGAAAACAAAAGACTTAACTAGCAAACTTTGGTTTTTTTGACTTGTTTTTCTCATCTCTCACCTAATCTTTTATGTTCCTTTCTCACTGCTTAAGGAAATGAATATTATTTAACTGTATAGGAAAAATGGCTACACTAAAGCCAACTTTTATTAACTACCAAATAAATGTTGTTTATGATTGACATGAGGAATTCTCATTGGAATGCTAATATGCCCTGGAAAAAAATATGGTCTTAAATTATAACCTCGTGTAAAGCAACAATAATCTGTTGAGAAAGAAAGAAGGTATACTTCTTTCCTCCTTGCTATCTGGTGATAAGATGACTTAATTGTTTTGGGTTTTTTTGTAAATAACATTACAACTTCAAAAAAAACTTTTCTAAGACAGACATGATTATACACAGAGACCTGGGATTTCTCTAGGAAATAAAAGGAAGTTTATCTATAATCAGAATTAAAGAGATTAAATAGAAGATAACATTGCATAAGCCTGTGAAACTCTGTTTCCCTCTTTAGTTTGTTGGATTTGAATTTCTTTAATCTCTCAGGCTGCTATTTCTATCAATAGAAGTGCTAGAAGCTGTCAATTTAAAACAATTTATACATTATTTAGCTACATTTAAAATAAATTTTCTGATGTACTGCAATGGAAATTTGTGAGTTTGCCTTGTTAAAACTCGTATAGTGGCTATTAAGGGTACATTAGAGAGCTATATTGTACAGTCTGCAAAATCTAAATGCTGTATCCTGTCACTGCAAGAAGGCTTAGGCCAGATTTTTAATAGGCCAGTGGTGACAGTGTAAATGCATCTAAGGACAATGCACATGCAAAAGAACCTAATTAACATCAAACACTAATTAGTCCCTCAGTATTTAGCAATGAAGTATCAGCAGCTGTCGTAGATGCCATATGCTAATTAGCATTAATAAACTTCAGAAATAATTGTCTCCATTGTTCCGTGTCATAATATTCCCTCTAATTATACTTTGGAGAGCTTTGCCTATAAATGGTAGCAAGCATTGCATTGCCATGCTTGAAGTTTAATGAGCAATTTATGGCAACTTGTGGCAATAAAAAAAAGTATCTATATTAGAAAATAAAAGATTAATATCAATTTTATAAGTCTATAATTAATGTGCTTGTTTGTACCTGTGTTCAGAAATTCTGTGAGATGGGACTGAGATTATTTTTTGTTCTGTATGCTGTAATGTATACAGCAAAATAATAAAAAATGTGATGTCTTAGTATAATAGAATTGATTCACTGTCTCTGCATGCAAATTCTCCAAAACAACAGTTTTATATCTCACGCAAAAGTGTGTGAGCTATTATTCTGGAGTGTTTATACTCAACTCTTGGTCTTTATGGTTGTTCAGAATTCCATTTTGTCTAATAGTGAGGAAAAAATAAGAATTATTTTTCGGTTTACTCTTATCAATAATGCATTATCCGTTATGGATGTTTTTCCACTTTTTTTTTTCTTTTCATCACTGAAAGCTTTATGATTGTTAGCTTTCTTTGTTGTGTGGTAGGCTATTTTGTTTTGGTTGGTTGGTTTGGGTTTTTGTTTGTTTGTTTTCATCAGAATCCCAGCAAAATTGATAGGAGACACATGTTTAATAACCTGAGACTCTGGAGACCCATTTAGACTTGCCTGAATACTTGTGATGACCATTGTTAAAGGCATCCAGCACTGCATTACAAGAAGCGTAATTTTCCATGAAATGATCCCTCTACACACACACTGCTCAATGTCTATATCTCCCGGTTTAAAGGATGTCAATAAATCTAAGCCATTCAAATAGAGCAGGCATACCTAATATTTGAGCACATCTCCCACCAGGAAGTCCCAATGGGATGAAAACAGAAAAGCATGAAAGGGCACATAACAGACTACTGAAGCAGGCAAACTCCACTGCCAAAGGGACTGAGTACTGCTGCACTATTTCATAACTAAGCTCTGTCTAACCCAGCTTAGTTTGACAGGAGATATAAGCATCTGTTTTGCAAACAGAAAATGTTGCAGTTACACTGTTTACTGATTTGTTTTAAAAATTACCCACCTTCCTTCAACAGCTTGTTAGAAATATCCAGGGTGAAAGGATGGTAGAGGAGTTATAGAAGCAATTAAAAGGAAAATAAAAAAAGCAATTGATAAATCCATTAGTGTTTAACAGCCCGATCTGAAGTTGCAATCGTTCGAGACTGTGACAGACTTTGTAAAAGATGATTTCCTCCAAGGAAAGGGATCATTAGCTCACAGAAATGACTAATGTTAAGAGGGGTTATTAGTCTATTATTTCTATCAGTGCAGAACCTAAGTATGAAGATTTCACCCATTGCATTAATGCCTATAAAACAAGTGAATTGTGGATGAAAGAGTGCATATGCTTAGGATAAGTACATGTTCATATGAAAGCATGCAATTTAACTTTTGCAGCTGGGATGGATTTGAGGCAAAAAATTCAGTTATAGGTTATGTTTGGACTTGAAATTTATAATTAAGAGCATCTGCAAACTCTATGAAAAAACAAATGTACCTTCCTCACAGAAATAAGATAGTTAATAATGCAGAAAGACGTCAAAGCTCTGGAACTTGAGGTTTGATGCTGTAAACTAGTTTGTCTGTCATAATTTAAAGAAATATGTTTTCCAGTTTACAATGATACTTGATTTCATATTTTCTCCCATTTTAAAACCATTTATTTGTTTCTGTATAGCTGTGAGAAAGAAAGAAAGAAAACATATCCATTTCAAAGCAAGATGAGGCCATAATTATTTCACATGCAAACATTGTTACAATGTATTAACAGTATGTCCATCAAATTAAGCGGATTCTGTATATTTATACATATTCACCTGCAGGAACAAATCAATAAGATAAGAGATCTTAATAAACACTTTTGTACATCTAAACAAGGAGTAGCTTCCTTCATACCTTAAGAGATTTTCTTTAGAAATAACTGTTCTACTGTGGCTTTGAAATGTCAAAAATAAAAACTATCTTTCAAAAAATGTCTTATTTATTCAGACCTGAAGGGTTTTTTTCCACTAGTTTATACTTCAGTTTGTACTAACAAGGTGATTTATGCATTTGTACTGTATTTTATCCTTTATCAAAAGTTTAATGCAATCAGTTTGGGGTTTTGTTTCCATAAAAAGCCGCAGGCCTTTTGATAAAGCTTTTAACTGGAAATATTTCTACCTTTACTGTTTATCAAGGTTTTATGGCAGAAGTTAATATATTATGTAGGTAGTTGATTTAAAGGTAGCATAATTCTTCTCATTTTTTATTGACAAGATTATCTTCTCCTCACAAGTTGATGTTTCCTCTTACTGTAAGATGCATCACAGTGCAACATTTTTCTTGATTGTAAACATATTAAAAATATGAACAGATAATTCAGTGCTTCAGTTTTCTCATCACTAATATATAAAAAATCTGTACATTACCTAGGATTTCTACATCCTAGTACATGGACTGCTTAACGTCTCATTTCTCCTATGTATCAGAAACCTTAGTAATCTCATAAATGTGGACAAGGTGGACTACTCCCAACTGAAAAGATAGTATTGAGCCATGCTAGGGAAGGATCAAAATATGCTTTAAGTTCTGTAGATTTTTGGTGAGGGAGCAGTATGAAAATAAAAATACTTAAAAAAAATCTATAAACATTTTGTAGGCCCCAGAACAGTGATATATTTAATGAGAAACATGCTTGAAAGTATATAAAACACCCCTGTTTGAATTTTTTATGTGTTTCTCTTCTTCAGACTACTTACGTACCTAGGTGGGTGACAGTCTGATCTGAGGTACAGTCTAGCTGTCTGAACTCCTAAGCAGTAGTGGCACCTTTTCTTCACTACTCACAGGACAGATGAGGTCCACCCATTTTTTCCCCTGTAGTTGTTACTTCGCGTGGCTAACAACATTTTCTAGTCTTGTCTTCGTGAAACTGAGGGCTTTGTCTCCATTAGAAAACAGTGATATGCTCTGAGAACGCATTTGTATAGTAAAAGAATGGTTATTTCCTGTACTGCAAGCATATCCACACTTTGAACTTTGCAGGAAGCTCAGCATCAGACAGGATGAGGGGTGGCACAGCCAGCCCTGTCCCTGCTTGTGGCCTCTGTGGGTGTGGTTCTGCACCATGTCTTCTACTCTGGTTAGAGAAAGAAAGCAGTTTGTGCAAACCAAAGTGATCTGTGGTGTAACCCAAAGCAGAGGGACAGTTGAGAAGTTTAGTTGAAGACACCTCGATCAAAACCAGAAGTGCAATTCAAATACACTCTAAGAGTCTGCAAGTCTGACCTGTTTTCTATTGCTCTCTGCTGAGTTAACATGATCTATACCTAGAAGTCAGAGCACTTTACACACATGAAAATTATTAAATATTCAGTATTCTGTTAATTTCAGATAATCTTTATCATATTTAGTCCTAACCACTGGAAACTTAGGACAGAGATACTTTACCTTTCTAGACTTCACTGTGAAGTCAGTTCCATATTGTAACAATTTCATATCTAGGGATTAACAGCTTCAGTTAATTCTGAACATGTTCACAGTGGCATGAGTAGTTTCATTTTCCTTCTTTTGGAGAATATTTTGGCAGTGTAGGCCATCCTTGCAATCTAATTGTTTCTCCACAATTATCAAATATTACCATTTATGGTAATAAGACACTGGATCTGATACTGCTAGATCACTATCAAAAGTTCCTTCAACACACTGTGAAGTTAAAAAATTAAAATGTGAAAAATTGATAATGTCAGATCTAAACCAGACGTCCCTGATGACAGGGACAGCAAGACAGATCCTTGGAACAGGAACAGAACCTCCAAGGTCCGAGGCCATAGCCAGTCATAGTCAGATGAGAGGCATATGAAGGAAGACATTTCTTATATTCAATACTACTGATGCAAAATTTAACATTGAGGGCAAAAACCTTCAGGTGTGTACAGTTATTTTCACAATATTTCTTTTGTTTTGTTTTGTTTTAGACTGAGACTCACATGCATTTTATTTGTATTTTAGCTAAAACCAATAAATTTAATAGATATGTTGTCAAACCTCAATTATTATATCCACTTCCTTAAATCTTTGTTTTGTTTATTTTATCTAGAAAATGAAATATAAACACTTAAATTGAGTAAGAGAAGTAGCAGATGCTTTTCACATATGGAAGAGATGATTAACACCCACGACACATTTAGCATGTTCATTTTTGTTAATTGCAGTGGATGGTCTCAGAAGCCAAGTATCTCTCCTACCAGGCATTGTACAAATATAACAGGCTTGAACTAATGTTGATTTAATCATATGTATTTTTGCTTTATTTGTATTGATCCAGAACAATTTACCTGTTTCGATTTTAGGTAAAGAGACAATATTTTTGAGTGATAAGCCCCAACACATAGTTCAACTACCCACCTCTGAATTCATATTTGGATTCAGAAAGCACTGCTTTTGCAGTTCCATGAAATTTATATTGAATAGATTTCACCATTAGCCTCCTAAACTGAGGTGAAGGTCACTGACAATTTCTTGCTTATGTCATACCACAGTCTGGCTTCAGATCAACCCACCAGCTCACCTTTGCATCACTCGTGTTGGGCGTTCCACTCATTCAGAAGAGTTCAGTTGCTGAAATATCGTGACCATCCAGATCTACACAAGTTACCTGTCTTACAGTTTTAGGGTTTCTTCTCAAGCTCTGCTTTTTCAGAATCCAAAAGTCTTCACATTTCCTCACCTCCAAGGGTCACAGGGTCTCACCATTGCACTTCTCTGTTGTCCTTGCACTTTTAGGTATTGCCATATCATTTGGTTAGACAAGATTCTTCATGAAGTTCAAAATTAATTTATTTCATAAAATGCCCAAATTCAGAACAGTGAATGAACTCTGGGCTTGTTGTCTACCATTTCCTAGCCTGATGCATCTGTTTTCTGTGGATTAACTGGATTATCGAAAAACTGCCTATGACCTATAATCCTCAGGTTTTTCTCTTGCTATCTGGTCTTACAATTCATTTAGTATAGATACTCCTCCTAATTATACCAATCAATGGTCCACAAATGTAACAATTTGTTCCAATTTTCAGAGGAGCTCCTCTATTATTCTTAGACCATGATGCTTTGCACCTTTCTGTTTCTCTCTTTCTGCAAAGGAGGATACTCCAGCTTCTTCAAGGAACAGGTTCCCTGCAACTCAGGAAAATAATTGTCTGGAGAAATTTAACATATAACATAACATAACATATAACATATAACATATAACATATAACATATAACATAACATATATATAACTACAATAGTCTGATTTGAAAGACAAATTTCTGGTTTAAAATCACAGAATGATGATGACAGCTATTAGACAGCTTATCTTGAATAAAAGCATCATTAGCGAACCATTTCTGTCTCTTTAAAAACCCTTTGGTTTCTTCCGGTTACACAGACTATCAGAGAGAAATTGTCAAATTCCCTTTTCTTCATAAAGGGTCACAGAGGAAATTACCAGTTGCCTGAAGAAATTCTCAGAGCAATTTAAATAGCTAGCTAGCTAGCTAGCCAAAGAGAAAGAAAGAAAGAAAGGAAGAAAGAAAGGAAGAAAGAAAGGAAGAAAGAAAGGAAGAAAGAAAGAAAGAAAGAAAACTATTTATTAGCTGAAAAGTGGCACTGATTTGCAACAGACATTCTTAAAAATTCTTGACAAGTACCATCTCCTGAGGATTTAGTGCCAGGATAGTTATCCTTCTGTAGAAACATGAATTTGTAAGGTGAAAATAGAGAAAAGTCCTATTGCTATTCATTAGAGAAGAAAGAAGTCCAGAGTAAGCAGATGCATTTTATTTATAAGAATTCATTCTTAGGGCAAATTTTCATTTATACTTCACATCTACTGAGCCAGTCTTGGATCAGGAGTGATATCACCCCTAAAATATATTGATTATTATAACTATTTTTGCAGTTTGGGGTACTTGGGTATTGTGTACATGTGGTATGTTCCAGCAGGAGCCACCTTTTAGGGGGGTTGATTAAGGGGTTTTTGCTTAATTTTATTTGGTTGGTTGGTTGGGTTTGGGCTGGGGTTCTTTAGTGTAAAGTAAAAAAGTAGTAAGTTTTGAAAGAAGTATATTTCTCATGCTAAGTGAACAAAGCAGTGGTAAATAGCTGTGCAACGAATATACTAAAGGTATTTATAAAGTAAGAACAGGGATAATAATAATTTATTCCTACAGATGATTCACTAAATAAGTGAATACGCAATGAATCTCCTCCAGCCTTTCTGGCAGGGTGTTACTATGGCAAGACATTACCTAGACTGACATGACACACTTGCACATCCACCTTCTTGACTGCCAATATGACAGCCATAAGAAGCAGAAACACTTACACATAGGGCATTCCTTGTAAACCATCACCAGCTTTTTTTCCTGGTTTTTGGGTTTTTGGTTTTCTTTTTTTTTTATGTGTAAAAGAAAGCTTTTTGTTTTTTTCTGCTTTGGACTTGATGACATGGCATATATTAGTGCTAGCTACCATAACAGATGTTCTTTTCATTCTGCTAAGATAAAGCAATTGATGCAGGCAGTAAGCACTTTGGCCCTTTATAAATGTTGTGGGAGATGCTATTTTTGAAGGAGAGCAAAAAAAAACTCTCAAAGGACTGAGTGGTTTACAGGTTTTTTACATGACTTTTTTTCTACGAAGTCTTAAACTGTTTTTGAGGTATAGTTGAGAAACAGATTTGTGAACAAACAATTGAAAAGACAAAAATAAGTATAATACCAGATGAGGACAATTTACCCCTTTGCAAAACTTCTGAGTTTATCAGAAACAGTGAAAGAAATTGAAAAATTACCTCCTCTAGTTAGACTTCAGAGAGTGTTAAAATCAGTGCAGTAAACCAAAATAGCGTGAAGGGAAATAAAAGACCACTTTGGGCTAAAATATAAAAGCCAAGATATTGCTTTAGATGTGGATATGTAAGTCATCTGGCTGATTTTCTGGGATGCCCTGCAAGATATGTAAATTGAAAACAATGTCAAATGTAAAAGGATCATCAAAGTAGATGTTCTACATTTGAAGACAGATGGAAACACAACACCTCCAGCTTTATACTTATAAATTCTAAACTGCTTGTGTCTAAAAATAATGATCAGATTGTTCAGCTGGTATTAATTATTGATAAAACATAACTTTCCATATATCCATACTTGAAAGTATTAACTTTGAAGTCAATACTTCAAAGTACTTCAAGACAAAGTGCTTAAAGATGGAAATTAAACTGGTAATAATTTGTGTACACATTAAATCCAAAACGTTGAAAGAGTCTGCTTACTTTACTCATTTTAATCTTTCCTTTTGCTTTCCAAGATATTGGACTTATTTATTTTAGTGTTTCTCACTGAGCAAAGAAGTATTTTACTTCAACAAGGCGGTAAAAATCTGATATAAGAGGAATCAGAAAGTGTATTTTTTCTGGCTTTGTTTATCCTAAGATTGTCAGAAACCTAATGAAGAAAAATAGAATATACACCTAATAATTGGAACACAAAAATTCATCTTTGTTGAAAATAGATTAGGAAGAGGAGAGATGGTCATGATCAGCCTTGTATTTTTTGTAATGCCACATTCTATCAAACTTAATTCTCTGCTTTAGTTGGGGTTTTTTTATGTTAAGGCCCCGAAAAAAAAAATTAAGAGCCTAATATTCACTTCAGCTTAAAATATGCTTACCTTTTATTGTTGTTGCTGTTGTTTTTTTCCTTCCTTTTGGTTAATCTATTTACAGTCAAAGACAATTGTTATTATACTTAGCTCAGTGCCAGGCATCCAGTTTTGTTACTCCTCTATCCAATTCCATAAACATCACACCCCACGACTGATTTGATAAAAATTATTTTACTGGTAGCTTCTGTGGTCTTGGGAGTTCACAGTGTTTCTGCTCATGATGCTGCAGTTTCATATTAATTCTATCAAGCCAGCCAAGTGAATCAGTTTATGCAATCCTGAATTTTTAAAAAGCCTTTTTCTCAGTCAGATGCCTCTCATTTTTATATCATAATAAGGACATTTATTTACTCTGTTATCTTAAAAATGATGAAAATATTTCCTATGAAAATATTGAAATTTATACATCATTCAAGTTTAGGACTGCCACACAGTAACACTATGTCACTCAGTAACTGCTGAATTGTTCTTCTGGATTATCAGAGAAATTTCAGTTTCATCTCAAAATGGAAAAAATATTGTTGCCAAAATGCATTTTATACATTTTTACACTATTCATTTTGGAAGGAAAACAGCAAAATACATTATTTATTCATACACAGGAATGATACATGCTGAGCATGATTAATTGACAAATTGTATAAACACCACTGACAATTTTGACAATACTTTGTTACTGAATTTACTTTGGTATCCATGAGGTTTGGGGGGTTAGCTGCATTTTAGACTTCCAAATACCTTGCAAATCTGACTTCTTTGTTATATCTTCCTTATAAGAATCTTCTGTTTATGAAAATAAAGAGGATTACTCTGGTGTTAAGGCTGTTTTATTATGTCAACAATGTCATAATAGCAAGTTTGCCATGCAAATTATAGCAAGAGAACCACAAGAAAATATTTTAGTGTTCTCAAGTAATATCTTGTAAGGAAATACAGGCTAAATTCCTCTGAAAAGATGATGGAAGAATCAAGAAACTTGAGTTGAACCATTAAAACAGGTGGAAGAGTATCATAGTCTCAGAGTCAGCTGTGTTTATGAATGTGTTTGGAAACACTTTGACAATAAGAGATATGTTGAAAAGCTATTGCTTTGGTTGCCCCTAAAACTTCTGACAAAATTATTCTTTTGCAAATGAAGACTGCATCTTATTTTGCCTGCATAATTACTTATCAAATCAATCACAATTGACTATTTACTATTTTCTTAATGCCTACTGATGTCGCTGTTGCCTGGAAACTCTGATTTCTGTCACTGTGGTGGAGAAGTAGAAGCTGGCAGAGCTGCAATGAGACACCTCTTTGTTAAGGGATGCTTATCAGAGACAAACAAACTTCTGACCTTTGATGAATTTTCACAGGACAGACATGCCTGAAGCTTATGTCAGAGTTTGTGAAAGATCAACACAAACAAAAGGCTTCTGCAGTGATTTTGACACTCTCGTTTGAGCCTGAAGGTATTAATGAAGAGATGGGCCACCTTCATCGTGGAGGTCAGAATATTATAGACCTGTTGAATGGTAGGGTAGCTCACAGTATAGCAATGAAAAGCAAATAAAAATTTACATCTATTTCATCAATAGTGTATGAGCAAGTGATTGGGGGAAGAAAAAGAGGAAAACTTTCAATGCTACCTGGACATATACTCTGGGGGAAAAATGCGCCTTTGTTCAGCAGGAGTAAAAAAGATTGATAACGCAAGAGAAAATTTCAAATTTGGAAAGAGCAGATGCAGGAAAGAGAGATTAGGTGATTGCTATAGAGAGCTGTCTAAAGTTCCTTTAGATTCTCATGCCATAAGGCAGGCAGGTTAATTCAGCATGGACTGCTCCATACAGGAAGGTCTGTGGGACTATCAAAGAGAAACTGTAGTAGGATCCAGTTTAGGTACAAATTTCTGGCATTACCTTTCCATACCTTGTCTATGAATTTCAAAACTGATATCTAAGAAGTTTTATTCCTTGTGTCTATATTTGATATTTGGTCAGAATAGACAATAACCCTATTGCTAGTGATACTTTTATTTTGGATATGCATTATAAATGGAGAGTGGAAAGATGAGAAAACTGATAAGCCTAAAAAGGAATTTACAACTGCTTCAGTAGAACAGTGGATTTAAGCTTTAAAATTATAATTTAGTGTAACTAAGAACATCAATGAGTTCTAACTGCATTGCCAAAATCTATTCAGTAATGACAATACTTCTTCAGTCTAGGTTTTTACTGCTTAAAACACAAGAGTGGATTTTAGTTCAAACGGATATTCTCTCATTTTCTCCAATTCGGAACACAATAATGATATTGTTGTCATTGGAAGATATGTCCAATTCTCTTTTTGAATATCATTTACATTCTTGAGTCAGTTCTCATTCTTAAAACACATCTTCAGTCTTTGCCTATAATCAACATTAATTTCTGTCTTTCTGGGAGATTATCTAAAAAGTCATAAATTATTCTTTTCAATTGTATCAACTCTCAGAATACAGGGGGTTCAGTATAAAAAGTAAAATTCAGTAACTAAGTTTCTCTTATAAAGTTCTTTCTAGTAAAGTTATTATTTTTTCTGAATTTTTTTAAAGTATAACACCTTAGGCATCAGTGCAACTTATGATTTGATATGGAGATGAAACTGTTGTCTAGAGCAAACTATCAGAAGCAAAAATAACAAACACTACTTTCCATTTTTGAAATATTGGTATCATCAAATTTGACTACAGTGCTGCGTTGCATTAAAATATTTACCTAATATGCCTTCATAACAGTAAAGGTTTATTTTATTTTATTTTCCCCGTGTATTAAGAATAAATTCTAATTTGCTTTCTGAGAATTACCACAGTAAGCCAGACTCAATTTACAAAATGAAACCCTGGGGCCTGGAGGACACTGACAGTGATACGATAAACAGTTCTGCTCTGTTGCAGAGCTTGAAGCAATAACATAGTTTCAAGTTCAGAAATTTCAGACTAAAAACTAACAAGAAAACACAAAATATAAAAGTGTTTAGTAATGATTTATTTTTCTTCTTCTTAAAGGCCATTGCAGCTAAAAGGGAGACTAAAAAAAATTATTACCTTTAAAATGGCAGATAAATTATGATTAAAAGCATAAATAATTTAAAACAAAATATCCCAAACATTAATTTTTTCTATGTACTCCACAGCCCGTTGCATGGCACAGGTTCCTCACTCACAGTTCATACATTACCTACACTCAGCTTACTCATCTGCATAAATACAGATGGGTGTTAAACCACAATTAGGTTTTGCATTAATATGACAACTATTCAAGCTATTAGGTAGACCAAATTCTTATATGTTAGTGAAATTTTGGTCTCTATTCAATTAGAGCAAGATAGATCAGGCATTTTCTCAATGCCTCATTTTCTTCTAGGTACTGCACCAGAACATTTTTAATTGGTTGAGCAAAACCAGTCTGGAGTCAACAGTGAAGCTGTCTCTATGTTTTCCACTGGTATGGCCTTGTCTCATTAAAATTTAGGTCTTGAAGAAATTAAAACTCTGTAAAAAGGGTTTGTTTCTTCCCCAGACACAGTAAACACACAAAGATGTCTTTAGAAGGACTGGCAGGAAACTTTTCAGATAAATCAGATTGCTTCTCAGTTAATGGTGAAGCAAGAGGACAGCTCCAACAACAGTTATCCTTTTCATTTTTCTCTCTTTCTGCTTTCTTTCCTTCTCTGATTAACAATTCTTTGAAAATGAACGAAATATTCCTTAGTTTAACAACATTCCATAGTTTAAACACTAAATTTGTTGACATCTATAGTGAATAGATCGCCTACAACAGCAAATACATTAAAAAAAGTTTAAACAAAAGTTCCCCAGAGGTTATACCAAAGTGATATAAAGGGGGCTACAAAATAAATACTAACACTACAGTACAGTAACAGGTTAGCTTTATCTTTTTCATTTAAAAATAACAGATCATAGGGAGACGACTTCTTTCAAATAAAAAATCTTTACAAAATTTCTCTATTGAGTTATATTTATCTGATGATCTTCATGCCCCTTCTGGCAGAAGTGGCTTTCTGATCTTCATACTAACATTTCTAAAGTTTTCCACTTGTTGTCTTTGAAATAATGAACTGTTGTTGAAATAGCATCAGCTAGCTGAGTAATGGGTCTTGCTGATAAGTAATTTGTTAATGACAAACCCCCTCTGCTAGATATGCTGAAAGAAGGAAGAAGTTCCTGCTGTGGAAGCAAATCTAACCCATGTATACTCACAGGCCTTAAGTATCATTTATCTATAATTAGGGGGTGTGTATGTTTCTGGTGTGTGTGTGGCTGCTGCATTTTTTGTCAGTCCTGAGGCCTTGAATTTAGGAGGCAGCAGCATGGTAGGGTAGTATGGTTTGAAATTCTATTATTCACAGTCATTATTCATAGTCATTGACTCTGGCAATACTTGCTGTCAGCCTCACCTCTGTGCCCAGCAAAACCTTGGAACAGATCACCTTGGAAGATATGTTAAAACATATGGATGACAGGAAGGGGATTAGAGACACTCAACATGACTTCACTAGGGACAAATCATGCTATAAAAAAAGCTTATAAAAAATAGGAAAGATTTTTTTTGTACAAGGAAATCTACTACTACTAGTACTTTACCTTTCTCCTAATCCCACCTCACAACAAAATATAAGTATATTCTAATAAATACACTAGTAATTAATCAACACTAAACCACCACACTAAATACATTAACCAAAAAATCTCAAATTAGCAAACCAAAACCACTACACTGACTAATCTAGTGGCCTGAAGGAATGACTGCATCAGTGGACAAGGGCTGAGCTACAAACCTCATCTGCTTAGACTTCTGTAAGGCTTTTAATATGGTCCCTCACAACATTCTTGCCACTAAATTGGAAAGACATGGGTGTGATGAATGCACTTATTGGTGGGTATGGAATAAGTTGGATGGCCATATATGAAAACTCACAGTCAGTGGCTCAATGGCTAAGTGGAAAATTGTGCCGAGTGCTGTCTCTCAGGGGTCTATACTGGAACCATGATTATTTAATATCTTAATCAGTGGCATAGACAGTGGGACTGAAGTAAGTCTGCAGGTGATAGTGGTGCAGTTCATGGTGCTGGAGGAAAGGGAGGAACTTTCACAGACTTGAAGACTGGGCCCATGTGAAGGTTCATGAAGTTCAATAAGGCCAGGTAAAAGGTCCTGAACCTGGAGCAGGGCAACCCCAGATATCACTATTCACAGGGGGATGAATGGATTGCAAGTAGCACTGAGAAGAAGGACTTGGACATCCTAGTAGACAAAACAATGGAAATGAGCTGGCAATGTATGCTGGCAGCCCAGAAAGAGAGTCATATCCTGGGTTGCATAAAAAGAAACGTGGCCAGCAGGTCGAGGGAGGTGCTCCCACTCCCTACTCTGTCTTACGAGACCCCCCTGGAGCCACTGAATCTGACACATGCTGGTTATGCTGTGTTTCTTCCCACAAGGAAGAATGGGAATGCAATGAAATTCATTGCATTCATTGCATTGTTTCTTCCCACAAGGAAGAATGGGAATGCAATGAAATTCATTGCAATTCATGCATGAAATGCATGTTCCCAGTAAGCACAGTTATGTTTACAACTTTCAATTGCAGCAATGTTTATCTCTAAACTGGAAAAGAAGGCTACAGAGATAATTTCTGCCTCCAGAAAGGAGATCAGCAAAGTTTACTTTTGATTTATCTTGATCAGTCTTAGGAAGGACTAATATTGTATTTACACAAACCTCAGGTCTTCCCCTTTCCTTCTTTATACTCTAGGTACAAATTCAATCATTTGCTCAGTAAACTGACTCCTATTTTTCTCCAAAACCCACCTAGACAGAGTTTCTGGTATGAACTTCCAACACAGTGCAATTTTAATTCTAAAGTGATCTGCTTGTGTGGTTGTAAACTAAAGGCATAAATGAGTGAAGTACATATAAGAAAGGCTTCATATGATTTTTAGAACTATAGCTAGAAGTAGAGACTGTACTGTTTAAAATAAGTGATCACATATAACAAAAGTATATTGCATCTGACAGCATAAAAGCTCAGGTTTTTCATTCCCATTTTAACTGCCTGCATAGCATGAGCAGTGCAGTCTCAGGTTTGTCTGCATCTGCCAATATATACATGTCATTGGATTGCACTGGGAGCAAATCACTGTGTGTGTGTGTGTGTGTGTGTGTGTGTGTGTGTTGCAGTCACTATGAAAAATAAACACAGCAAGAAAACCAGCAGGCAAGTAACTTCTATGTTACTTTATCAGCTGATCAGCAGGAGGTACCCTTACCTTCAGCAGCTGTCATTTCCCCAGCTCCTCTGCTTATATCCCTCATCATGCAGAGAAGCCAAGGTCAGGCCACAAAACGGTATCACCTTCACAATATCAGCAGGGCTGAGCCTTCCCAGCCAAGTGAATGGGTGAGAGAAAGATAGATGAGGTTGCTTTCAAACCAACCTCCCCGTTCCACAATACTCTGAACAGCTGCTAAGCCACCTGGCCTGCTGCAGGATTGTACCTTATTTAATTCTCATCCACGAGAACCCAAACACTGTATAGTATTGCCATTTCTGACTGCAGGAAAAAATATCTTTTTTTTTTTCCTCACATTTTTAGTTTGAATAAAACCTGTTTTCAGTAAACAGACCTACCAAAGAAAGTTACAAGGGATGAATAAACTCCAATAACTAGTTGGATAGTTGTTGGGAAAAGCACTCAGTGTACAAAAACATGGCAAAATTTGAACAGAAGCTGGAGACCAAGAGAATTCATTTGTGTCTTCAGAACACAGAGCCCTGGGTACTCCCAAAATCATGTGTGCTCTGATTGTATAGTCATTTGTCAGAGAGATAAGTGTATTGTGTATGCTTGGCAAGGTTTCGTAACATGGTGCCTACAAGGGTGAACTCTGTGAGAAGCTGCCAGAAGCTTCTTCCATGTACAGCAGAGTCAGTATTGACTCTGAGACAGACCCACTGCTGGCCAAGGCAAAGCAGTGATGGCAGTGATTGGTGATGGCAGTGCACCTCTGGGATAATGTATCTAAGAATGGGAAAAAAAAGCCGAACAATGACAATTGCAGACAAAGAGGAGAGGAGAAAATGAGAACCTCCATTCCTCATGTCCCTGCACCACTAAAGGCAAGGAGGTAAAGAATATCAGGAGCAAAACTGAGCCCCAGAAGCAGGGACAGGAAGGGAAAAGGTGTTTTTAAGGTTTAGGAGTTTTTTTCTCATAATCAGACTCTACTTTGATTGGTAATCTATTAAACTAATTTCTCTGAGTCAAGTAGTTTGTTTTGACTGTGACAGTAACTGGTGATTATCACTTCCTGTTCTTATGTTGACCATGTTTTAAGTTTTCTCTCCATTGCCCATCTGAAGAGGACAGCAATAGAGCAGCTTTGGTGTGTACCTGGTGTCCAGTCAAGGTCAACCCACCACAGAGAGAAAAAACTGAAGGAATTGGAAAGCAAGTGGAAAGAAGATATCATACTTAGCCACAGAGAGACTACAGATATTAGGAAAAAAAAAAAAAAGTTAAAGTAACTAGTAACAGGATTTAGCAAACGCACTTGGAAGACTTGGAGATACAACTCACACAATTCTTTCGAATAACAAAGCTTTCTGCAATTGCATCACTACAAGGAAGGTTGTGATAAGATCAGTGATATAAAATTATAGAAAGAGCATTTAAGGTAAGATAGCAGCACCAACACCAAATGTATTTTCTGCAGCTGCATCCACCAAGAGTAACTTTCAGGTGGTTCCAGCAACCACAGGTGGTCTGTCCCTTTTTCGTATGTCATGAGAAAGAATAAAGGATCTCCTGGCAAAATAAAGAATTACATGGTATTCAGAAAAGGACAGTGGTGGCATTGCCAGGCTGCTAACTGTACCATAGAGATGTTTGGTTTTTTTCAAGTACCAGGTCCAGATGGTTAGATTATGGGCAATGTAGTGCCTCTTTAAAAAAAAAAAAACAAAACAACATTTGAGGAAAGATCCACAGAATTGAGAATTTAAAAGCCTAATTTCTATGTTGGCCTTCTGTAGAGACTGGATTGAAAATAGAATTGCTGGGCATGGGAATAAATATGCTTTATTCAGGAGAGACAAGATTTTCTAAGGAAAATTATTTCCCACAAAATTAGTGGACCTATTTAATAAACAAATTGAGAAGTCTGTGGAGAAGAGGAAGATAATAGAATCTACATAAGTTTTCAAAGAGATTCTTGAGGAAACTAAGATGCAGCAAAGACATAAATTCATTGTTAATTGGCTAAAATATAGAAGAGAGATAATGAAGGGGAATGGTCAGACCTAATTATATCAGCGAGAGGAATTCAATACAAGTCCAGAATACATAGGAGAAAAACTGCCCTATTCTGTATAAACAGCAATGACCTTTATCGTGTCTTGTACCACCGAAGAATAAATAGATGTAAGAAAATGATAGGACAGATTTCAATGTTGGTCAAGAAAACAGTATAGAAAAGGAAGGGGAGAAACAAAATTAAACCATAACATGAGCTCATATTTTCAATGTTGTGTGCAGACACTGTCCTTAGCACAAAAAGATAATGTGCAACTTGGAAGTCAGAGAGGATGGAGACGGACAACAAAAATGATGAAACACGTTGCACCATACATGTAAGGAATGAACAGACAGTGTAAACATTTATTCAGGTAATGACTAAATGAACTAAAGCTTCCGAAGCTTGAGAAGAGACACGAGAAAACAGCATAAAACCGCATGACTAACAGGGAAAGAGCAAATAGGAAAGAAATGTTAGTATTTTCTAATATCAGAAATAGGGGATGGATAAACTTCCCACCTATCAGGTCTCAGTTCAAAACAAACCAGTGCTATTACTACTTGCAATTTGAACACATATAGCTTTCAACTTCATGGTCACAAAAGAAACATCAACAGAGGTCTAATATTCAGAGGAAATTACACTTCAAAAGTGAAAGGAACCATAGCAAATTCTAAGAGAACAAAAGTTATATGATAAAATACAGATTATTGTGGGCTAGATTTTGTAGATAATGATAAATAGAAAGAAAATAGAAAGCTTTAATTCTTCAGCTCTTATGCCTTATAAATTGCTATAAAATAATTGATTTAATTTTCTCTCTTTTTATCAATTGTTGAATACTTCCATACCTCAGTTAATTGAATCTATTAATTATTTTGGGTTTTATTTTAAGCCAGGCCCTGATAAATCAAGAGAAACTTCATGCTGTAGCATTTCTCATGAAAATGGGACAGAAATATGGAGAATGTTCCTTTTTTGTTGTTATATTTACTCTGTGTATTCCTAATAAACAAGTTTATCATAAGAGCCCCTGAAAACAAAATTCTGTTTATTATTCACTTTGAAGTAGAGAATGCAATTTACTGTATGCTTGTAAAAGGCCTCATAAAATATTCCATACTACATACATTAATAATAATTTGTTGTTGTATATTATTGTTATTATTATTATTATTAATGCTATATTTTAATTTTTTTAATTAAGAAAGGTCAAGTTTGGTATTGTAGTTCCAGGTACTTATGCCAGCAGATGGGACTTTAATTACTATGTTCACTGAATTAAGGAAAAAGGAGCAGTGGTTAACATTTTCCTCTACAGAGCTAGAATTTCCCATCAACTGCTTGTAATTCAAACAGCTACTAGGTATTAGTCATATAAAATGTTAGAAAATATGCCAAAAATTAGCCTTAAAGAAAGACACTTTGGGCTAAACCCCAGATACATGACTATGTATAAATCTTTGATAAAGAGACAAACATATCTAATAGTCTTCAATTCTATAGCCATTACATTCAGTGGAAAAACTTGTGGTGCTCTCAGATGGAACAGATTTTATCATGGCTGAAATTACTAGTTCAATATACAGTTTATTAACTGTGCTTTATTTTATTAATCAGTGGATGAAAATATTGTGATGGGTTTACTTTGGTGGGCTAATGTGGGAAATGGATTTGTGGAAAATTCTCAGAGCCTGACAGAAGGCCCACACAATATGGATGTGTATGCAAACCTCGAGATAAGAAATGCTGACTTAGAAATGCCATAGAATAAGACAGATATTGTTAAGAGAGAAATGGTGCTAGAAAAAAGTTTTGAAAGATGTCCTTACAATCTAGTAAGACTAGATACTTTGGAGAAATATAATTATGAAAGATGCATTGTAACAAGACCCACGAAACGTAGTTTTAAGGCATCTACAGCATAATGTGGCAAAAAGTTAATAAGCCAAGAAACGCTCACAGTGTCTTGTAGTTAAGAAATAATTAACTTCTAATTGTAATAACGTGAATTGTAACATCTGTATTATCTCACCCTTCATATGAGACTAAAAAATAGAATAAAAGGTTTTTGAAATGCCTTTCAGTTGCCCCATCTCTGGGTCAGAAAATGGCTAAAATCCAACAGGCTGCCAGACACTTGCTTCCACGGACAGAGGAAGAAAATAAGATGGAACAGCTCACATGTTGAAATAAAAACATGAATATGCCTCCTGGATTTTTGGAAATTAGACTGTGAGTTAAGCAACTTGTCTTGAAATAAGATAAAGGTGACACTAGTGTCCAATTATGTCAGGTCTAAGGAGAAGTAAACAAGGCTGGAGGAGAAGAATGTGCCCTCAAGGAGAGTCAGACCCAGCAGCTGTCCTGATACACAGTGTTGCAACATCCAGAGTCTGTTGCAAACGACCTGATTATCTGTTGTACTCTGTGTTTGGTGGGACCCAGCTCTGAGAAGCCCAGGGTGAAGAGGTCCAACAGAATGCTGCTGGATACACAGGGTGGTGGTGACTGTCTTTCTACTTAATCCATCTCTCACTCTCTTTCTCACATGACTCCCACCCCTTGTCTATTCCTTTGTATCTCTTTCTGCCTCAAATTGACTGTTAAATAATATCTGTATAATTGACTTTGGCATATGGTCTCATTTGCACCTTAATTTGGTCAGAGACATCTCCCTAACAATCATAATAATCATATGTTAACACTGCTCTCCGTCTTCCCCCCACGTGCTCTCAGGAGCTCTCAGGCTCCAGGTTACACTAAATGGATGAAACACTATGGCACAGGTAAACAAACAATGTATCTTTGATGGCTTCGCCAAATCTCTTCTACATCTGACCCTGGTGACTGAGCAGTCTCCAATAAGGAAAAGAGCGAATTTTCACTCCTTTTTCAGTTCACAAAATTGATAGAACTTATACCCACATTGGAGCTTGAAGCAATAATTTAAATTACTTTGTTGATTTGGAGAGATAGTCTTGTAGAAGACTCAAACTGACAAAAAAAAAAAATGTTACACATGAGGTCACAACTGAATAGGAGATACTCTTTTCAGTTAAAGTCATTAAACAAAGTGGTCTGAGGTGTATGTCTACTTTGTGATTGAGTCACCACATGTGTGTAGCTGATTCTGGGTCCTATGGCACACACTGAACAGACAGATGCATGCTATATCTCATACTCCTGTGCAGGCAGCAGGTGCATTGCATGCAATACCAGAAAAGACACTGTGCTTGTTCACTGCTCCTCCATCTGCTCCTTTCAGCTCTCTCTGTGCCCTAAATCCAGCATTCTGGAGGAAATGTCTGGGCTACTGATGGTCCACATGGTTTACCTTCAAGTGAAACATTTGTACAAATAGAGAATAAAAATTAGTCAGGTCAAGAAAAAATAAAAGATGTGAAAGTTTAAATTAATCAATTTGAACAGGTCACCTGCATAATGGAGTTATGACAGGAGCAAATTACTTGCAGGAGCAAAAATGCAGGATGCATTTCTTAGGCTACATGAACAAAGGTCTAGAAAAGAAGACATGAACAATTGTTAAACAAGCATGGCTTTCCAACTGGGTGAAAAAAAACAACAGTGGGAATCTTGCTAACAGTTGTCAGACATATGTTGAATGTGTTTATGATTTTCTGTGTGTATATAAAGGTAGACATAGGACTATTGTAGGATTCCAGTGCTCTGCATGTCTCCCCCTTGATAAGGAGAAAAAAAAAGAGCTGAAATTGCAACAATACTCAGATAAAGCATTACAATTTCTTCTTTGAGAGCAGCATAGAGTGCTTGATTTGATCCTGAATGTCAGAAATATCACAAGCAAATGTCATTTCTAAGAATTACAGTTCCAATTTTAGGCATCTTGAGATCATTTCTTAGACTAAGTTTTAATGAATATTTGGCTAGGAAAGATGGCAAAGATCAAGACAGTAATTTATATTGAAAAATGTTGGATACACTTTTTAGGGTATTCCAGGAATCAACTACTTCTGGGTTTTAGTTTTAATATACAGGGGAGATATTGATCTTCTATTTCAACCTTAGATTCCCAAAAATATTGAAGATAAATAATTAAAGTGCAGGGACAAATCATCCTGGGAGATTAAGCAGTTCAGTTATGAAAAGGTCAGCTTCATACTGATAATAAACTTTTGATTACTTTTCTAAAACCTATATGTAGAGTTACACTAAAAAATGAATATCTTGAAAAAAAAATCTTATTGTTTATCTGGAAAAACATTACAGAATACGAAACTTGACTTCCTCATCAACAACTAATCTGTTTTCTCCATTGCTCCCTGTAAAATTAAAGGTTTAGGGGGAAATGAAGAAATTTAGTACATAAATAAAGAAAACTTTAAACACATACTTTACATGTAGGCTTCTGTACAGGAAGAGAAAGGTGTCTACAGATTTGTGACATAGCTTTTTATCTTCAAATCCCTAACATTCAGAAGCTCTTTCAATGTCTGTTGAAATTCTTTGTAATTATTAAAGTCACAATCAATTATGTACACAACGAAATCAACTAACAAGGCTTAACATCTAAGAGCAAACAATGGAAAAGCTGGATTTACTAATCAAGAGTCTAATGCTTGGTGGGATCTTCCACAGCTGGTTGGCTACAGCCTGAGAAGACAGAGGGAGGGAATATGGGATCCATTTATAGAGACTCATAATTCAGTGGCAGAAATAACAACACTCCTTTCCTTCAATCCCCCATCTCCCAGTGGGAACTACTAAGGAAAATATTTCGTAAAATCTTTCCCCAAGAGAGAATGAAAAGGCTTTTAGTTTTTAAATGGTTTCCACAGAAGACATAGAGGTCTGAAGGACACTGTAGACCAAATAAATTTCTAATCTGCAGAACTGTAAATGCCACATTCTTTTTGCCGCATTGAAGAAAGAGGTATCTTTTCTGCTTTCATATGTTAGACTGAGCAGAGACTCCCTCCTCAGAGGGAAACAAAGGCTTTTTTATTTCCATCCATAGACACAGAAGGGTCATGAGAGCAGAGCAAAAATGTCACATTATTTTATAATTCCATTTCCAAGTTTTCAGCATAGTCTGTAACCTAATGATGACCCCTACCAATGTTCCCTAGGCACAATAAATCACTGAAGTGTCTGGTCTTTATGTCTCTTCCTAGGATCTTTTGCTGGGACTCAAGGCCCAGTAAAACCTGATAGATGATACTTAGGATGAACCTACCTTAGCTGGTGCCGTGAAGCTCATTATACATTTGTGTGACATGCACTGTGAGTTTTCAGAGGAAAAATATTCCAAAACGTTTGAGGATCTCTTGGACAAGGATAATGCTGGGTCTTTAATAACTACCTCACTTTTCCTTAAATTTCAGCATTCCAAACAGTTTCAGAAAGATGATATCCTACTGAAATATCTTCTGCTGCTGGCCTTGTTACTCTCAATCTTCCAGTGTCTATGTGTATCTTATCTTGTTTTATTTCTTTTCCTATTCTCCTTGGGGTTTTTTTGTCACATCATTCATTGTGTTTTGTGGCTTTTTTTTAACTTATTTTTGGTAATTCTGGAAATATCCTACAAAGAGTATACCTCCAATTGTATGTGCCTCTTTCTCAAACCTTCAGAAGCATAGGAATACATATAAACAAGATCATGCTTACTCTGAGTCTACAAAAAATAGACTAGTCAATAAAATGTTGCCTTCTTGGCACTATCTTCTCAGTCTTACAGAAAAAGTCTCATATTCATTTTTAATTTTTTTAATTCCTATTTAATTTTTTTTAGGATCTTCAGTTCTGTTTTCAAACAGAGCTAATTTTCAATCATTCAGCTAAATTATAATAATTTCTTTAAATTGTCTGTATAGATATGATTTGGGTTTTGCCCACACAAATTAGTACAATCTTTTCCCTTTAAGTCTGAAATTCAGAAAATTCAAACTATCCAAAAATTTAAAAAACAATATCACAACAGGAAAGTAGATAAGTACAGAAAATCATCTAATCTTCTTTTCACCATAAGGGTATTTTAAAAAAAAGTTGATTTATATTTATTCTTCTATAGCTGAAACTTTCATATTTTACATTGCTATTAATTTGCAAGTTAGAAGTCAAAGAAATTAGCACCATTGTAATATACACATCCCAATTTTCTTCATCACAAGTATAAATTAAAAATAAATATCTCCAGAGTTTTTAGTTACTATCACTATTACCCAAACATTTTCTCACATTCATGATACGTTATGAACTCACTGAATGTGCTGGTTTGGGGATTTTCTGAAAGCTATGACAATCATTTTTGGAAGAAAAGGTATTTTTTTAGAGCCATTCCACTGACTAATTACCAGCCTGTCTTCTGAGTGCACACGTTGGTGTGTTATGGAAGTATAAGATCTCAGCAAGCTAATGCTCTTTTACTATAATAATATTTGATGTTAGAGAGAGCAAAAAGAAGAAGCAGAGAAAGAATTCCTGATGATGGTGAGGAAATTTAACTACATATTAAATATATAGCTCAAATAGTTTAAATACCAGAATAATGTTTTAAAATTATGTATGTGAACTTAATGAGATAATGAGAAGACTTTATTTGTTCAGCACAAAAATTAGTTCAGTGCCACTAATGTAGGTATTGTGCCACTGTTTCCCTCTCAAGACAATGAAACTTAATGGATTTGGAACAGTTCTCTTTCCCCCAAAATTATAAATACCAAACATTTTTACTGTCTGCTCCCAAGGGTTCATCATCCACTTCTTCTGTGAGTAGTAGCCAGATTGTGTTGGTCTTTTTGGAACATATTTTGTGGCAATGTTACATGACTTGTTGGTAAATGTGTGTTTCATTCTCCTCTCTTTTTTTGGTCTTCCCATTTACTTTCAAAATACAAGAACCAATGGCTTAAGGGGGGGCAGAGACACAAGAGAATGTGTCTGGAAATGCAGTATTAATTGACATTAAAAAACCTATATAACTGCAGTTCCTGTAGTTCAGTAAAAGTTAGACAGATTTGCTTCCATTATCAGATTTCAACTAGAAAATCTGAGTTTGTTTACTTCTTTACAGCACTGTAAAATTCTGGTGAAAGTCCTCTTACTCCAGATCTTACTTAATATACTATTTTCTTCCCCATCCTTCTACAAAAACAAAACTCCTACATACCTAGTTCTTCTCAATAGCAGCGGTGTCCACTATCTAACCTCTCGCATTACACTGAATAAATATTAAAATCTATTGTTTATTAACCTATTATTTATTAAATCGAATATTTATTTTTTAGAAGTCAATAAAATAGTTTCACTTAGTTATTCATTGAAACTACAAACATTTAAGATCATATAAAGAATGCAATAGTTAAAAAATATCTGGAAATTTACCTATGTGAAAGAATGGGCAGACTGGACAGAACTTTAACAAAGTTTCCCATGTTCATAGAACTCCAGTTTTTTGTTAAAGAAATATAGCTCTTTGGAATCTATAAGCAAATGCAAGGCAAAAGATAAGACATAGGTAAAAGTCATTGAATAAATTTGTTTAAAGAGCATGGGACAGTGGTATTACTTTGAAAAAGAATAATATATATTTTACTTTACAGAAGGTGTTAGTCTTTTCAAGCTATTCACACTGGAAGACTCCTAGAGTGATGTCACCCAGCTTTCAGTGTTTCTAGCATTAGTAGCTGTACCTGAATTAATTGCCTAGTCTTCCTTTTAAAATCAGTGGAAAGAAGTTAAGCATCTCTCTCAAGTGTCTACCTCATAATGACATAAATCATATATTTGAAGTAAATCCTGTGATTTTAAAGGGAGACTAAGTGACTAGCTTGTATGCTAGCATCTTAAGTCCAACAACATATAACCAGCTCCAAAATATAGATGGTAGTCACTATGAACATCACAAAAAATATTCAAATGTACGGAACTACATGTTCATAAACGCTGGAACATATCTGATTCTGAGAATAATATATGTAGATTTGTTCAAAGCAGTGTCACACTCTTTATACTGTTAGTACCTCTCCTAAGTATTTGAAAAAATTTGTTAGACTGTTCTCCACAGTAGAATTTGTAAATTTCCTCCATCCAGTTCTAGAGTAGGAAAGAAGGGATAAAAGTCTTTCTTTTCACAGTAATACCATTAAGTCATTTTATCTACTTATTTATGAGACAAATGAACTGGAAGTGAAACTCAGCCTTATAAAATTAAGTCCATGTTATTAACTTGCATGATTCAAACACGTGTGTTGCACCAGGCAATGCTAATAAGGATTTTACTTATAATAATTCTGGCTTCTTTTTGTGCTCCATAATGACAACTGGGCTGGCTGTGCATAAGGTTAGCTGAACACCGGAGTCTCCTCAGTACCCAATAAATTAGAGGTCTACATGGGGTAAAACTTATTAAAGGAAAGCCAATTCACTCTGTGAACAGAATGACAGGCTGATGTAGCTATACTCTTCTTGTACCTAAACATGTTCTTGCAGAGTAGCAGCACACCTTTCTGTATCTCATAACATACATCCACAGAAGCCAGTAAACAACAGGCTGCTCCAGTTTCTGCTGAAGCCAAGGGAAATGATGTAATAAATTCCTGCAGGAAGACTTTTGGAGTTCTCTATGAGCATAAAATGCATATACCATATAACAAATAGCTTTGCAAACACGTTACCTACAACAAATATATCTTACCATGATTAAAAAGGAAAACATATAGAAAGGGGAGAAAAGATATATATGTGTAGCAGACAGTCACTAGAGAATATGTGTCATAGTAGTTCTGAAAGTTAGAAACAGCAGCTGCTGTCAAAAATACACATTTATCTAATTATTTAAAAGGGCTGACTTCTGCATTATTGTAGACATTGCCAAGACAAGATAAGCTTATGACAGGCATATTGAAGCCATTATGTAGAATATTGTTGAATTTATGACAGGCCATAACTCTTGTGCAACTCTCCTTGCATATTAATACAGAATTCAGCAGACAGTTTTGAAGAAATTAAATGCTTTGACAGAATAAATTTGGCCCTTGAGACAAAGACAAAACATGGTTTTCAAAGCTTCCTGCTCCTTCTGGTAGTGAAAACATTAAATTACAATGCAACAGTGTTTGTTTCCTCTGACAGAGAATGTTTCCTCCGCAGCTCATGTGATGCATTGCAAATATGTATCCTAGATAGCATTCTAGATATTTCCATTTCAACTATTATCAGAAGGTTGTTGATTTTTTTTTTGGGAGGGGAGGGAATGTTGTGTGGGGTTTTTTGTTGTTCAGGGTTTTTTGGTATTTTCAAATAGAAAAACTTAAGCAATTATATGTAAAGCCTTAAAATAAATATCCAAGTATTTTGTAGACTAGTTAAGGCACTAAGATTTGCCTTATTGAATCATCATATAAATTACCACAATCAAAATTTTCTAGTGGATAAATAGCATTATCAGAAGCCAACAGGTACTACTCAGGATTCCACTGGGTCCAAATCAAATGCCTTTTGCAAAGAACTTGTAAATTCATCCAGATTTCATCACCAAAACAAAGGAATATTTTCTATTTTGACGGTGTTCAGTAATATTGGCCAATGAACAATTACTCTGGGTTTAGAAGTTGAGTGAACTTGGAGCTCAGAAGCATTCTGTCATCCAGACCAAGACAGGTGAAAAAGATTGTGATTAATTTTTTATTACAGAACTGCACCCTGAAACCCCTAAATCTACATAGAACGAGTTGTGCATATATCTCCTCAGAAGTGGTAGGTTTGATCATCAAAGATTGATTTGGCGTAGAATTAAATTTCATGGGTACAAAGTGTAACTCCTAATTTTTTATGTAAACCCAACCTCCTTATAAATACAGCACTCCTGCAGAAAAAGAAACAGGGAAGCAGAGTGCTGATAGATTAGAAATTGAGTGAAATGCTTGGGAAAGAAAGGTTTTTTAAGAACATAGAAAGGTTAATTTCCAGACACTGATTTAAAACAACTAGATAATTTTACCAGCTATTGAATAAAAGATGTACTGTCTATAAAGTCTTTTGAAGTGCTTTTCAGGCTTGTTGTCATGTACTGTCCCAGTTCATATTACGCCTTCTTAAATTATTTGAGGTAGGTTTTCTTCAAATAAATATTTAAAATCCTATTTGATCTCAGAATCATTTAGGAAAAATACTCAGGTTTGACATTTCTACACTACATAGGCCTTGACTTGAGTAAGTCTAAGGATCTATAATTTGTGTGTAAGACATTAAATGTCACAAATGTTGCTGGCCAGAAGACTGATTCATAGAGTGATTTCATTCAAAGTGATTTAAAATACATTAGCACAATTCCATTGTAAATGTTGCCTTTTTTTTCTTTCTATTTATCAATAAGGTTCATTCTGTAGAAATTACTCATATTAATGACATCAAAAGCTCTTCACTTAATGCAAGTTTATGTGACTTTAAAGAAATACTACTGGAGTTCAGACCAAAGATAAGTAAGGAGGGGGAGCCATAAGAACCAACACTCAAGAATCATAATATTTCTTTGGGTTTTTGTGTTTTCACTTGTGTGTGTCTCTCTGGGTGTATGTGAATGTAACAAATGATTTTTCATCTCTATCACAATGCTAACCTGATTACTTTGGCCTTTCTGATTCTCAGAAGCCATGGGCCTTTACATATCTTACAATACTTCTCCACCTTGCAAAAGGGTCTGAAAACTTCCTACCATAAGAAACACAATTAAGTCAGTGAAACATGAGGAAGACCTCAAAATATTTTGCAGTGTTCAGCTTGTATGTGTATTGCTTTCCTCTTCAGGAAAACTGAGGAGACTGGAAAATGCCCGTGACCAATGGTGAAAAATGCCTGTGAGCAACGGTTCTCCTGCTTTGGAAAAAAACCTTCCATGGAATAACTAACAAGTCTCTGCTTTTTGGAGTTTTTACTTTTTTGTCTATAGTCTAGGAAACAAATCCCAGCAATGAAGACGGGCAAGCTTCCCTTAGGCCACGGGCTGCAGTGAGTTGGTCTTCATCACTTGAATGATGGATCCATTACTTCCACTATGTTGCTTTGAATGAAGTTTAAACCAAGTAAATTTCAAAGTCCCAATCCCAGTCTTATAATTTACTTTGGTAAAACAGACATAGTATGTAGCTAAAACATTTCCACTAAAGAAAGAAATTAAAAAGATCACTTCTTTAGTACATAAAAGTGGAGCTCCTCTTTAGGCAAGTCACCTCTCTCCTTCAAGTCACACCCACAATGAAGGGTTGTCTGAATTATCTTACACTACTATGTTTCAAAATGCTCCTTCTTGCCTCTCACCTGTCTTCCTTGTCAGGATTTTTCATGTTTTGTCTGTGCAGAAAACTTTCAGGCAGTTGTAGAGGGTGATAAGGTCACCCCTGAGTTGCCTTTTCTCCAGGCTAAACCCCCAGCTCCCTCAGCCACTCCTCACAGGACTTGTGCTCCAGACCCTTCACCAGCCTTGTTGCCCACCTGTGGATGTGTTCAAGCATCTCAACATCCTTCCTAAGCTGGGGGGCCCAGAACTGGACACAGTACACAAGATGCTGCCTAGCCAGTGCAAAATCATCCTGCAAACCATCCTCCTTGTCCACTGTGGTGACACCACCCCTGTTTGCCAAGCAGGTCCTACAAGAAAGATTCTTACCATCATTTAAATTCAGCTCTTCCCTTTGCTGATATAGGTCTTTGTGAAGTTAAGTCCCTTACTTTCATCAGAGGAGTTTCCACCATGTACAGCCTGGCAGGAGATAGGTTCTGATAACACAATAAGGAAGAAACATCAGTCTTGAAATAAAATTTAAGGTATCACTTATCTAAGAAATAACAGATTTTTTTTTTCTCTTATTTTATAAAGGAATCATATGGCACTCTATCACTGAATTCTGCCTGGATGAAGTGTGACAGGTACAAAACAATTCTGGGTGTCTTCTATTCAAACAGGACTGATTACATGCAGTAAATTGAGAAAATCCACACAATCCTCAGGAATTTTCATACCTTTTACCCCCACCCCCCCAAATCAAAATCTGGGGTGTTTTCCAGTAGTCTGGAACTTCTGCCCCAAAATTACTTTGTTCCCATAAAGTAAGCCCTAGAGCAACAATGCAAGGTGACTGCATATTTAAAATCAGAATTTATTTTGATTATTTTCATTTGATTTCCCTGAGAGTGGACGCTGAAGTGAGGATCCTTACCCCTTTAGAATGGCCATGAAAATTAAATTCTTTATGAATATTTGACCTTATATTGCTTTGAGGAACATTCAGGACAAGTGTTGGTCTCAATGTCTACACCTGCCACAATTAACACTAGAAAATTCAGAATAAAAAATCTCCATCTGATTAATGAAACTGATAACTGGGAACAACTCAATAATCATACACTACTCAATGTCACTTGGTGGTGACACACTCCCAAGGACCCGTATTTTGTCAGCTCCAGAGGTTAGCCAGGACACAAAGAAGGACAGAATGGACTCAGCTGTGACAAGGATGCAAGTAATATCTAAAGGTTAAGAAGTAAACACTTTACAACATTTCCCCATTTAAAGACAAACTCCTACTACACAAGAAAAGAGGTAAAGACCCTGAAACTGCCTTATAGTAGACTGACACAGAGTCAGGGTCCTGAAATTCCCTTCCCTAGACTTATCCATTATTTCTGTCAGCTTGAAGCAATGGGAAAGAAACATTTCAAACTAAGTTGTGTCATTAAATTTGAAATCTTTGTGTTAGGTCAGGGAATATCTAGAAAAGCTAAAAACAGACAAAAAGTGTCCAGCAGTGGTACAGTCAACATAGTAACCCCGTAAATTAGCATTTTCTATTAGGTCAAGCAGGAAAAGCCTGCTCACAACATTTCAGTGAACTAATCTGGATATAATTCAGCATCATTTCCTGTAGGACTGTGAATGAGCTAAAGCACAGCTCATTTTTCACTGGACTACATTTCTGGCCATGCCTACATACTTATTTCATCAGCTTGAAATTTAGCACAGCACAGGTGTTCAAGCATCAAATTTAAGTCTTTAGACTTCAGAAAAGTAAAACGTACTCACAAAATAAAGAAAGTTTCTGGGTCTAGTAAAAGAGTAAGAACATTTCTCCGTGCACAAGAGATCAAGAGAAAGCAAAAGCTCTGTCTAGTTGCTGCCCTGTACACATTTGTGGCACTAGTAGTGTCTCTGTACAGCTGAACTCTTCTTTAGACACTTGTACTGGCCAAAGAAAATAACAGAAAATCACGGGAACAGGAACATTGTGAACAGTCAAATGTTAATAAAATGAAATCTGTACAAATAACAAGAAGAAAGGGAATAATGGGAGGCAAAATGAACACTTTAGAAAAGGACACTGAAACATATATTACAAATTGGGGGCGAAAACTTGGGTCACCAGTAAAAGTTTTACTGAAGCAAGAAAGATGAAAAAAATACCATTTTTCCCTAACAGAGTCAAAGCAAATATTCTTTGGAAAGTTTTGTGTTGTATTTTTTTCCAAAGCAAACATTGTGTAAAATAGAAATGTTTTATTTAAAAACTAAAACCCCAATGTATGCTTCAGTGCATAATACTGCCCTTACAGTTTTTTGAAGATTGCTGCTTCTGCTATTCCAGACCTTTGATCATCCTTTGCCCTTCTTTGCTCTAGGTAAAACTTCAAGTTTCCACTGATGCAGTCCTTCAGTGACAGAAATGGAGACAACTGATTTTAAAATAAGGCTTGTAAGGATTTGTTTTGTAATAAAGAATGAGCAAAGTAATTATTTTATTTTCTTTTTCTTGTTTACCCTTTATTCATGCTCTTTTTTTTTTTTTAATTATTTCTTCTGGTGTTAATTTTTAGTCACCTCTCTCCACTTCTTCAGCACTGTAGTATGGTCTCTTCTTCTGGGCCCCTGGCCATAATTTCAGTCAATTTTAAGCCAATTCATACCCTACAGTACACATTACAGATTGCTTAGAAAAGACATGTCTACTACCTGTGTATTTTTTGATACTACCAAATAGTTCTGTCTGCAATTCGGGTGTAAAGATTCAATCATGAAAGTCCTTATCTAGACTCCTTTCAACTGAGATTTGATTGTTAAAGTGCTGATAGCTGAATTTACTCATATGGGTAATATCACCAGGTTCACTAAAATTCTTCATTAATAAGAATTGATCACAGGCAATTTTCAGAAACACTTTTTTTATACAGTATAGATTATTAATGTATTTAAAGAAACAAAATCTAATTTCTTAAATTGAACCAATGGACATTCTAAATTTAAATGCATGAATAGTCATATTTTACTGGCTCTGCTCCAGCATGAAGGGTTTCTTTTTAAAGAAACAGCACCTTGAATATTTTTTCTATGGAGCCCTGACTTCTGCGCCAACAGCTGTCACATGTTTTATATTGAATATGTGTTATATAAGTTTATGGACATATTTTATATGTTTGATATGTTTTATGCTTTTTTCCATAAAAGCCTTGGTGAATTTATAATAATTTCTATTGCATCTGGACACTTCAGTGCATGACTTCTCATTCTTCAACAGCTCTCTTAAACCAGACATTTCCTGATTTCAAAAGTGACTAGATAATTTGAAGTTTTCTTGTGAGTTCGCTTTCTGCTTAAGCTGAGTATACTGAGCTAACCGTGATCAAAATACAAAATACCACTACTGGGCTATACAGCAATGGAGAACAGGAATTTTTCTGAGATCATGTTGTCATCTCCTCTCCTCTCCTCTCCTCCATTCTTTCCACTTCCATTTTCTCTTTTCCCTTTCTGCATGTCTTTCCCATTTCCTCTTTTACCTTTTCCCTTTTCCCTTGTAGTTACCCAAGACCTTCCACCATTCAACTAAGTTTAAACTATTGTCCTTGTTTTGTGAAACTATTAATGGCCCACAAATAAATGCATTCTCATCATGCTTTAAATTTCTCAGCCCTTTTTTTCTCATACAATATCATGGAGTTTATCATAATTCCCAATTTAGCAGTGATACTATAAATTTAAAATTAGTTGCTTAACTCTAATGAGCCCAAAAAATTCAGTATCCCAAATTTTTTTCCTGGATGGAAGAATTTATAGACATTTCTAGTGCACATAATTTAATACTCATTTAAAAATCCAAATGCAGATGGGATCTATTTTTCTAGTAGTACACACAGTAACTTAATTGTAAAAGGTCTGTGAATCTGCATAAATTACATTCTTTATAAAATGCTCCCACCAGCTTTACATTAGATTTTGAGTCGATTTCAGTCAAATCTATCAATCACATTAAGAAATAGTCTGGAAGTTTTATTCTTTGCTTGAAACTCCAATAAAGCCATACTAAGTTATTAGGAATCTCCATTAGCACCTGGATTTGCCTTCTACATAGTTCCTTATGGAGCTGCTACTGTGTTATATTAATGACACCAGTCCAGCAATTAAGCCTGAATCAACAGGAGAACATGATGACATAATTCTAAGTTATATACTTCTAAAGTGAAAAGATACAGTACTAGATTTGATAGGGTGTTGTCCACCTCCTTATACATCTTCATGTCTTCATTAGTGAAAATGGCCTCATTTTTCATTGGAATTGAGACATATTTCCCACTGTAAGAATCAATTTTTTCATCTCCACACAATTCAAGCCATTTAACTGTATTTGAGATTCAGTGTTTGCCTGAGAAATCTTTTTTAAAAGTATGAAAAAACTCCTTAAATTTGTGGATTGTTTCCAGAAATATGAAGCAAAAATGCAGACTTTTTCCCGTTGCAGCATTCTGGAACCTTACCTTGGACAAATTTTGGTGTCTTTTCTTGTTCAAGGAACTAGATTTCAAGAATTCACATCAGTATCACGTCACTTTTTGTTCAAAACCAGTAAAAATACAGAATATGGAAGACTACAGAGACAGTAAGAACCTGTTCTGATAATTTGCCTTCACAGTTTCTATGAATGGGTGGTTTGTAGACACAGTCACACAGAGCAATATACCCCTATGGAGAATTTGCTATCTTCCTGTATCTTTCATGTTTCTCCTGGCTGCACTGGGCTTCCTCTGAGACATCTGAGTGTAATGGCTAACTTTAACTTTTGAACACTTGTCCACACAGGGAATTAGTGCAAAATAGCTTTTGTGCTCTGAATCCCCAAGGTTTATTTCCTCTTGCAGTTGTGTCCCAAACTAAGCTATAGGCTTCTTAGTATGATTGTCTGTTTTTTAAGATTTTCTAACTTTGAATTATATGACCTCCTAAACTTGATGATGGTTTTTTCTGTGCAAGATCAAGATATTTCTTAGATTTTCCAAGACGAGATTAGGAGATGGGTGTGATATTGTTAGAACATAGCCATATTTTATTTTCAGACTTTGGCAAAAATTAGACTCTCTAGTCTACAAAGCATCTATTTTTTATGATATGGCAGAAGATGTATTTGCTAAAAAAACTTTTAAAAAAGCACCTAAAAATAATCTTCCAGAAAATAGCTGTTCAAAGTCCTGTATTTTACCTTTTCTCTAAGTAATGCATTAAAGAAATTCAAGTAGAGAGAAAGATGTAGCACTGCTTTTTCAGCAAAGTATACTTCCAAAACCTGGTATCTGAGTCATCATCCTCTACTGCTTAGAGATTTGCATAGCATCTAGTAAATTTTCTAGAGATCTGAGAGATGCTTTTTTGTTTATTAGTCTTATGAATCCTTATATGGAAGGGACAGCTGAGAAAAGCCATGCTTTAACAGCCCCAGTGTAGAGCCTGCTCCAAAAATTTTGGTTGAACACAGCAGTTTCATGTTTCACCAGATCTCAGAGGAGTATATTATGACTGGGAACACAGGCTGTGTCTCCACAGAAGTCTAGTTTAAGTCAAAATGCAATTTCACTGTTATACGTCCAGGGCACAATTCATTTAGGCTGTCATGCATTGTCCTGTCCAAAAAGAGATCCTAAGTTTTCCACAGCCAACAGAGAGAGAGTTACATCATTCTTGGACACATGCCTAAGGTAGAAAATGTTCCTTTCTATACAAGAACATGTTTCTATTTATTCTGTAGAAGCTATAGGTGATTAAATATTTAGGCAGCTAACCTTTGGATTATTAAACTGTGGAGAGAGGGGGGGAGGGGAGGATGTGTGCGAATTGCATTCATTCCTTTATTATTTATGGATCCCCTTCCTGGATAAAGAAAAAAACAAGGTGAAATGTCATAACTTACTCTATTGCATAGTAAATTTCTTTCTGTGAAGTTATTTTCAATTTTTGAACTAAAGAATTAAAAACATTTCTTTTAAAGGTAGCAAGCAAAACAAAAACTCTGCTTTTAATGTTGAACTATTAAAAATTAATATTCTGGAGACCAAGCCTGTATTGGTGTTACATAGACATTCTTCATCGTCCTGCACACAAATGGAATTGCCTCTCTTACTTGCAAAATTATACAATAAAAATAATTCAATAAATTATTTCCTATGACCAACCTGAAAGCTGAAAAAAGATGGAAACTGAAACTTATAAATGACATTTTCAATTACTTTTGAGAGAGAAAGGCAGAGAGACATACTTTCTCTAGCTGTATTTCTCCCACTGTTTTTGAAAATCTATTCTACTTGAGGGCATCGGAAGTACTGAAAGGAGAGCCATGTGCTATGGGGTTCCCAAAATCCATATTCAAGAGTGTAATGTTTGTTCTAAATGCTGGAAAGGACATAGAAATGAAAATTAAGTGCACAAGCAGTGCTCTCAGATTTTTGTTCTTATATGGCATTTGTCATCTCAGCATCCAGTCTTGTACTAAAAAAGGGGGAAACATAGTCCCCAGCATAGACTTTGGGATGAAAGTCAGACAGAAATAATTTGCCCAAAGTAGTTGTTTTAATGAAGGAAAAAAGAGACCTACAGCAGGTTTCTAGGAAAGCCACTGTCCTAAATCCTCACTAGTACTTCTAGTGGAATGTGTTAAGACAAACAACAAAATTTTTGTTTCAATGATTAAGACATCCAAGGCATAAGCACCCAAAAATTGGTGACAGCTGAAACAGAGTTTTTTAGAGTTTTTTTAGAGTTTTTTATTTGCACTTTCATGTACAGTGTTTGCAATCTATAATGCAAGATGCAGTGGTCCTCCTGCGGAGAGAGAAGATTGCAACAAGTAGTGCATCTCTGGGGCTGTGCTTTTTGTTATCACTCTTCAAGTGCGTTTGATTTAGGGTTCATACTCAGCTCAAGTAAATCTCTACAGAACACATACCAGAAATATAGGCTAAGCCTGAGAAAGATTATGACCCCATATAAATTGCTTTTTGAATGAGAATGTTTTATATTCAAGCCTTGCTCCAGGATGAAAATCCTTCTTAGCAGCTGGAAATTTAAGCTGAGAAAGAAAACATGAGATATGACACCAGTCTTAGGAGTGCCCACAGAGCTGCAAGGAGATGTTGTTTTGACTCTTCTGTTTAACAAGACCCATTATTTGCTATAAATCAAGCTTGTTTGCTCTATTGGTGTAATTGGCAAGAAATGCAAACATTGTCTATATTTTTTCTCTTCCCCCAGTAAATATAGCATAGTTTTATGACTCTATGATAGACCACAAAGGAAACTCTTTACCGGGTGCAGTCTAGGATACAAACTGTAGTTCTGATCCTTGACTGTCATATCTGCTGTTAGCAAAGGTAAAACCAGAGTACATAACCTGAATAAAAGGTAATGATAAACCAGAGATAGCAGGTTTCTTGCAGAAAGCTGCACTGTGACTACTGCTGTTATTCACGGGAAGACTTCATAAGGGTCTTTAATAATACACTTTACAGATAGTCTGTTAAAGGCACATATGCATTTGAGATAAAGGTGCAAACACTATCAAAGATAAGGATGTAGAAGCAGGTATGATCAGAATATGTAAAAAAGTCTTCCAAGTATTGTCACTTCATAAAAATCATTTTACTGGATTACTTTTCAAATGCTTGTAGAACAAAATATCAGTGGCAAAACTACATGTAACACCAGTGTCTGAAATTCTTCTAGTCTCATATTATCATTTCTGAATTATTCTTCTACACTTTTTTCTTTTTATGTATTAGCAATCATAATAAATTCACAGGTACATTCTCAAGTTTCTTAAATTTAATAGTCCCTCATAACACTCAAAGAATTTCTTCAATCTTCATCATAAATATTAATCCTTCAATAAGAGTTTTATTGTCTCTGATGAATTTTTAAAGATCTGTGGTATTAAAATAATTAAAACTTGTAAAGCAACTGCTTAACCATCACACTGCAGCTCAAGGGATGTGTATAGGCATTTATGTTTTGCATGTGGCAGTTTGAATACTACACTGAAAGCTGTTTACAGCAGCATAACATATTTTCTCCTGTCCTTAGTTCACTCTTGCTTGCTCCACATCCAACTAATAATAATTTTAAAAAAATACAGAGAGAAAGAGAGCAAAGAACAGATGAATATTGGAAAATCTTTCCTTGGCTGTCAAAGGTGGATGAATGTGATGCCAACCCTGTCTCTAGCTACAAAATTTGTCTCGTCATAAACATAGTATAACCAATTTGCCAATAAATCTGTTTTCCAGATTCATTGTAGAGTGCTATCTTACAAGATGTTCATTCACAGAATTGTTCTCACCAATTACAAAAAACTAAATTTATTAATGTAATTTAACCCTGAGTAAGATAAATAAATATTTTTATAAGGTTGTAAATATAAGGTTACAAACATAAATTTATTAAAAATTTAATGAAATTATTTTTTGTTAGTAACAGCATCCTGATATATTTTTTTAAACCACTGTATAAGTGGCATTGTGTAACACCTTCACAATTTTTATATTCATTAGTAAAGTGTCCCAGCCTCCTCAGTCAGGAAGTTTTGGTTCCATATCTATATAGTAAGATATACATCCTATTATCCAAGGCCGCTGAACATGTCAGGATGCCACAACTCCAATCCTAGGCTTCTGCCACACAAGACAATGGGAAATTTGAATATGTCTGATAATTCTCACCTGGTGACTTCTGGGATCCTTCACCATTTACAGCTTTTCAGGAAAACAAGCAATAGCTTTATGCAGATCACAGATTAAAGGTATGCTAGAAGAATTAGAAATATGTTGAATGACATCTAGGGGCTTCCTTCTGAGTAATTTTATGTTTAAAAAAATAAAATCTATTCCATTTTTTCATGTTTTGTATGGAAATACATGGAAGGTAAGAAACAGAAATTTACCCAGAGCATAATTGGGCACTGGAACAGGCTCTCCAGGGAAGTGGTCACAGCACCAAGCCTGACAGAGTTCAAGAAGTGTTTGGACAGTGCTCTCAGGCACATGGTTTGCATCTGGGTATGTCCTGCATAGTGCCAAGAGTTGGAGTCAATAATCCTCACTTCCAACCCAGCATACTCTGTGATTCTATTAAATACTTCAAGTCTGCTGAGAGCATGAAACACAAAAATTCAACTTGTCTTTATGGGATTATAAAGGCAAGGGACATCTGGAAAACAGTAAGATTAAGAGAAAGAATTGAATATTGTAAAGTACCACATATGTTGCAAAGTGAAATTTACCTCTTACACAAAGGAGATGGAACTACACTTAAAACCCTTATAACTTTCATTAATTTTTAAGTTCTACTGAAGAGCAGTTTTAACGAGTAGAAAATCTATATCCATCAGGACTACTGTTACATTCAAACCATGGCCAAAATCAAACATTTGAGACATGTTGGAATCTCATCATGTATGTCTTTTCACATAGGTTTCCAACTATTTTAAAACATACATTGTAAAATATTATTATAATAATATGTTTCTTATTTATAATTCTTTTAAGCAATATGCCTGTATATATCTGTATAGGTTTCTATAGGTTTCAGATATATCTGTAGAGGTTTTAAAACACCTAGTTTAAATGGAACTAAAGCCACTCTCAACAAAGAGTCTCAAGTCTAGCTAGATATCAAATGAAAAATATTTGGTTTGGGCTCTCTGCCATTTTGAGAAAATTCACGCTGTGCAACTAGAGCAATGGAGTCACTTTGTCTTAATGAAAAGTGTATCTTTCATTCCTCTTCAAGTGCTTGGCACTGCTAAAAGGGTTGCACTGTTTGTGATACACTCCACAAGCTTAAATCTGCTGACTACAAATATCTCTTCAGGACTACCTGTCATATTAGTTAAAAAAAAAAATTAATCTTTCAGAATTTTTTTCCTATTCATAAAATCCAGTTGTTAATGCTTAAAAATCAATAGAACTATTCACATAAGTAAGTATTGCAGAATTCTTTCAGTCTATAATTATTTATCTATGTAATGAGAACAAATATTTTATACTTTGGCATATCACACTCACCAATCAAAAATTTTCAGACAGCATGTCAAATGTTACAATTTTTTTCTCTTGTAAGAAAAGTGGAGGGAGAGGAAGAGTAATATCTTGAATGGCTATTGGGAAAAATACTCTCATTTTCCATCTGGAAAAAAAAACCAACCAAAAAAACCCCAACAACTAGTGTTGAAATATTTTGTATTTCAATTGGAAAGAAACACCTGAAAACTTAAATATCATATCATTTTAGATAATTTTCTTCCTCTTAGACCATCACCACACTTTAGCCAACAGAAGAGACAAAAGTGCATCGCAGGAAGGATATGACTTCTTACAGTGAAGGAGAAGGAACTGCATCACCTGCTGTGGAAGACAAGAACATCTGAGAACAAAAAATGATGTCATTTGGAAAAGTCAGATGATAGCTGAGTGTCACAATAGCGTATTTGACAGAGTTCAAGAAATATTTGGACAATGCTCTGAGGCACAGGGTGTGACTCTTGGTATCCTGTGCAGGGCCAGGAGTTGGAATCTATGATCCTGGTGGGTCCCTTCCAGCTCAGCATATTCTGTGACTCTATGATCTTTTTTCAGCAAAGATTTTCAATGTTCAGTTCTTTCATCCAAATTTAAGACAAGATAAAAAAGTCCAAGTACAAAATAAAAATTAAAATAAAAAAGGATGCAGATAAAAAGAATGGATAAAATAAATATAGTGTTTGTACAAAAGGAAAATTTATAATTCATACAAACATCAGCTCTAGCAATTGAAAGATTTCTAATTGGGAGTTTTTAAATAGACATAACTGTTCAGGTGCCCTTAATTACAACAACAAAATGTCAACCCAACTATTTTTTAAAAATCTTCTCACAGTACTACCCTAGAACACTGGAATTTTTATAATTTCTGTAATGGATCTAGAATTTCTGTAATGTAGCTGTATAGAATTTGCAGTTTGAATATATTACATTTCTTTAAATTAAAAAGATATTCCAATTCTGGAGGCTTATTTCTTTTCCAGATAACTACTTAATATCTGATTTCAATAAAAGCTTCATGACAACTACTATGAATCATCCACAATGTGGTATATATCCATTAATGTGGTGTAATAGAGACTGACTTCCTTTCAGATACTGGGCATATATAAATGTAAATCCAGTATATTCTAGAGTTGCTTCTGACTTACTTTTAGTAATCAGACCTAGTGAATATGAATGGCTTTACAAAAGACTTCTCTTAACACTGAGTTATCACAGGAGTTATGTGCATCAGGTAAGATCTGATTAGAGGAATCTTTTCAGTTGTTCAAAATAATTTTTAGTCACATGAAAGGTTTCAGTTACTGACCTAAATGGCATCTCACATAATGCAAGGAGTTCTAAAAATCCTTGCTCAGTTCTGAAGTCAAATATTTCCTTAAAATTCTGCACAACATTTCCCAACTTTGTTTTCTGTAGCCTTACCAGAACTTAATGTAGAATATAAAACAGCCAGTATAAACAGAGTAAGACTAATCCACATGTTTTACAAATATATCCAAAGGCAAAAGCAAAATCTTGTTTGTCTTAATTTACCTTTTAAATGTATCTGACCATTCAGACCTATATGAAATTCAAAGGCACTTTGCGAATAGGAAAAAATACCAGAGGAAAATCATTAATTCTAACTAGATTATTAGAGATATACAGATTTATAACAATAATTTTAACCATTCAAAATCTTACAGTTATATTTGAACTAGAATTTGAAATGTCCTCTCACAGATCTTTTTGCTCTTACTTGGCAAAAAAAAAAATACTGAGAAATGATTGCTCAAAAACAATTTTCACTTGACTAAAAATAGTCTTGCCAAATGGTGGTTCAGTGTAGTTTCACAGGTTTTAGGTTAGTACTCATCTCCATGCTGCAAAGAAAGGGAAATTATCAGTTGCAAGCTAGATAAACCTCCATGCCATCTACCTGTAACAGGTTTCCTACTTTATCATCTATTCTAGTAATACTTTCTGTTGTAGTTGAGTTTAGGAACAGCAAAGAGAGGTGACACAGACTCCATGATTCAGAAGGCATAAAGGCTTATTTATTAATAGAATACCACACTCTTATAGAGAAGTTCATGCACCTAAGGCCTGATTGGTCTTTAGGAGGCTCCTTGATTAAACAGGGAACAACTCCTTCCTGTAAACATCCCGCACAACACCAGGTGCAAGGCATAAGATAGTAATTGTCTGAATTCTTTTCTCTAAGTTTCCCAGGCTCACTTATCTTTGTTCTGTCTTCAGAAGAACTGAGAATAACCACAACTTCCAATGAGAGAAAAGTAAAATATCCCAGTGTGTCAGTGAGAGGACCAGGTAACCTAATTTAAAAAGCCACGGATTTGCCTTTCCCTCCCGCCAGGTCAAACAGACGTGGCAGCTCTGAATGTAAAGACTGTTTTGACACCTTCTGTTACAGAAGCATGGTGTGGCAATAGGAGTTGTAATTTGTTGTCTTGCAAAAGAGAGAAACCAAACTGATGCAGATGTCTGGAGTAATCCTCCTGGTTATTTCAGCATTAGAAGTTTGCAGATGGTAATAATAGCTTTTATTGGATCAGCTGATGGGGAAGAGATTTTTATGAGCAGTTTTCAAGCCTTTAAACAAAACAAAAGTAGTTAATCAGTAACTTTTTTGTGTAATCATTGTTGCTCTGGTAGAATGAATTGATGTACATGCTGATAATTATAATAGTCTTCTAAACAAGAGTTTTGTTCCCACTCCCAAAAATTGAGTCCTTTTGTTTTTCTTGAACTGACAAGTTCCAAGTGTATTAAGCCTGATAAAGTAATTGTAAAAATGATCCAAAAGTAGTTAAAAGGGCTCTTGATTAGTGAGAAACCGTTGTTTGTTCTTTTTAAATACAGAGAACTTCCTAAAATCTGAAGTGATTGTTTATGTTATTTCTGAGCAAATCAAATTCATTGTTACAGAGGCTGGAATTCCCAGGTAAGGCAAGAAATGCCTTCAATGTCATCAAGACATTTCTAAATAATGAAAAAATATTGCTTTCATTGTGTACCACTCATCCTTTTTCCTTCATCAGCTACATGCTTTAACAAAGTACAATGTTAGTATTTTTAATTACCTAAGCTGTGACAAAAAAGTGGTTTTCACCTCTATTGCATAAGATAATTTCGTTGAAACTTTGAGAAAGTCATCTGTGTTTTGTTTTAATTTCTTGCATTCTTCTGTAGAAAGAAAAAATATTAAAAATATATGAAAAATGTAATATTTGTTCTACAAAGTTTCTGTGGTTTACCCCAAATGGCAACTAAGTAATACACAGCTTCTCACTTATTCTTTTCCGTGCCCTTACTGGGAAGGAGAATCAGAAAGAAGAGCAAAATTTTTGGGTTAACATAAAAACATTTTAAGAATTAAAACAAAATATGAAATAATAATAATAATAATATATTAATAATAACTATAATGATAAGGAGAGAGGGAGAGAGGAATAAAACCCAAGAGAAACAAGTGATAAATGGTAGAACTGCTCTCCCCCCTCTGGCTGATGCTCAGCCTGACCCCAAGTAGAAATCAGCCCCTGACAGCTGATTTCCCCTGGTCTATAGACTGAGCAGGATGTTCTATGGTATGGAATATCCCTTTGGCGAGTTTGGGTCAGCTGTCCTGGCCATGCTCCCTCTCAGCTTCTTGTGCATCTGCTCACACGGCAGAGCATGTGATACTGAAAGTCCTTGATTTAAAGCAAGCACTACTTAGCAACAACTGAAACAATATTTTCCTACTAACTCCCAAACACCTCACTGTACCAGGTATTAAGGAGGAAATTATCCCAGCTGAAACCAGAACAAAGGGAAATTAGCTAATGTTCATGAATACGTTCAAGAAATTTGTGCAAAATATTACTGGATGGCTGCAAAAAAATCCCCAAAAACAACTAAGAAAAAAATTACCTGAGTGCACAGCGTCACAGAATCACTTGGGTTCTAGTATTAAAAGACAATGCTACTGGTGCTCACTTCAGTGGAGTTTATTTCAGGCTTGGAAAGTTAGTTTGCACTGCACAGTCATGCTTCATCACTTTATGGTTCTGTATAAATTAAGCTATAGTGTAAATTGTTATGGTAGGTGGCAATCAAAAACCTAAACACACCTCACAATACTGTGTGGCTGGTATATGGTGCTCTGTGTGTGATTACACATTCATATATACACCAAATATTTTTATCCTGCCCACACAAGCTATATTTTATCAAGTGCTTATGAGTTGTCTGTAGTCAGCAAAACGAAAGCTTCTAGAACACGAAAAACATCCAAAGTAGTATAGAATGAGATCTGTACATATCCAGAAAAAAAGTAAAATTATAACTGTGTTCTCTAAGTATGTATAAGTGAAACATAATAAATAAAGTAGGTTTTTGGTTTTGGTGGTTCTTTTGCCCTGTCTGAGTAAAAAAACCATTCTTTATGAACAGCTTAAAGAAACAACATACACCAGCACAGTGAGAGCACTCATGCCTTTCAAAAAGAGCCTGTATTAACTTCTTACAATTGATATTTTGCTACTGCTTCTCTTGTAAACAGTACTGGGTCTAAATGTTCTTTTGCACAAGAGGTCAATGGAATTAAAAGACACTGGCCCTCTTGCAGGAAATAAATCAAAGTCATCCACAATAATAACTCTCCCAGTCACTATTGGGACAATAACAATAAAATTTGACCAAGCAGCAGGCAGCAGTCATACTGTAGAGTAAGAAAAGAATATAGCTCATCATCTAGACAATTTGGTATCACAATAAGGTGAAGTTTTCTAAAAAAAAAAAAAAAACAAACAAAAACAACAAAAAACCACTATAATTTCCTTATCCTCTATTTTACTAATCTTGGGTGTATGAATTCCTTGCCTCTGTATTTGGTCTCTAAAACACAAGACTTGAGAGGAGAAAACAAATAGCAACCATGAAGGCAATATGGTGAAGGCAAGTAGGTGAAAAAACAGGGAGCTCCAACAGTATGTATGGCCTCTGGAAAACAGCAACTAGACTTCCTCATGAGGAAAATCCTTCCAAATGCAATTTTCAACTCAGGATTCCTTCATTCACAGCTGCAAACCGTACCTCACAGATCTGTTAAATTGTATACATATCATGAAACTAAAACACCTAAAGTCTTGATTTTTCACAGCTCTGCTCTGATACTTTTATATGTGACAAGGAAGCAGAGTGCCATCATTGCTTCTCCTGCTCCAGAAGAGCTTGTGCTACCTGCTGCTGCCAGGTTAAATGTCCTCTCTTGATGGTGGCTTTGCCAGTGTAAGTGGTGCTGTGGTTTGTAAGGTCTGCATCACACTGTGGTGCAGTGTAAGGTCTCCTGTGGTTTGGTGCTCGTGAAAACATTGCCCTCCCCTGCCACGTGTCTACTCTCATTTGAAGTTTATCTATCGTGTGTTCTGTACCATGTGCTGTCATATCATATAACCCAATGGCCCGTACCTTTAATGACAGTATATGGATAAATCTCCCTAATGTCACTTGAGAAATTGGTCTTTTGCAGCAAAAATGGACAAAATGGAAGAATTGGCACAAACTTAACTGCCAGCATAGTCCTTTTTCCAAAAATAATGAGAAGACATTTTGACTTTGCATTGTTGCTCAGTGCATAAAACAACAAGTACATTTTCATGGATGCAGTTATTTAAACAAGCAGAGTGAAGGCTTTCAAACCTTACACGGATACTTAACCATTGGTATTCATTAGTAAATTCACATCAAAAAGAAGAAAAAATAAATTATCATCCCTACTAGTTTTTGTAACTCTTAATTATTTGAAAACTGGTAAACACTCTTGCAGTGGCAATGGATTTTCAAGCCAGTAAATTGAAGTGAGAATGTCATAGATCTCTAGTGGGCTTTCAGATACTTCAATTATAGAAAAGAGAGACCAGGACTGCAGCCATGGGAATGATGCTGAACAATAACATTTGGGTTTCTAGATTACAGTAAGTGCAATTAGACCACATAAATATACTGGTCAAGCAGTGCTGAGTCGATCATAAAAAATGAATTTTTAAATGAAGCCTATTATGAATGTACAAGACCAGAATGGGTATTATTACCAGTGGTTTATTTATTGGTTTATACAAGGCCTTGTTTAATGGAATGCTGACACTGTAGTGGAGGACAGTTGGTTTTGCCTAGTGCTGCACTTTGAGGTCAGTAAGAAGCTTCTGAGCAACTTCAGTGAATATTAGACTAAGCTTATAGTGCTTTCTCCTCCAGCTCCCTTGTTACAGTCACATTCCCACTGGAGTCACTGAGATTGATACATGAGCACAGACAGAATACAAATTGAAATACTGGATTATAAAGTGAGTGCTGGCAGCAGTAGATTCCTAGATTTTTCCAAAATGAAAATAGTATTGTATAGATTCTGAGATACCAGAAGTACCTTATCCCATTGGGAAGTAAAACATGTTACACAAGATACTTATCTGGATGGAAGAAATTGCATATCTCCTGTTCTTTGGAATGATAAAATATCTAGATTTCTCAAATTGAGGTCTACTGATCAGACCAAGTAGCCAGCCACCTCTCTCTCCTCCCACTGCCTTGGAATAATGAGGAGAAGAAATGAAGAAAAGTGAGAGATGTATAAAAAATCACGGAAAATGGCAGACTAAAAATCTGAAGCACCTTGGCATCAAAGTGACTACATATTTTTGGCAAGGTTTTGCTCATTTAAAAGCAGAAATAAAAAACTTTTTTTTTCATGGACAGCTTTGGATTGCTAATAACAGAAGAAATCAAGTTGTAATGAAAACTAGCTCAATATGCCATTCACTATGTCAGTTTGGAGTTGTTTCCCTTTATCTTTAAACGCCGATCCTAATACTTAAGGTAATCTTTCTGATGTATAAATTTAAAGGACTATCCAATATACTGTAGTTTAGAATGGATATTTAAAGGATGCTACAGATATTAAAAGGAAGTTTAGGGATTTACCCACATTTTTTATTTAGAATTCCATTCAGTCATTGGCATAACTGGTGTCACTAACAGCTATTGCAGAGGAACTCATTAATGACATTTGTGGAATTCCATGTGGGACAAGGGACAAAGGGAGAGAGACAAGCATATATTGCTTTGTTTTGTTTTAATTTTGATTTGTTTTGTTTTAAGATTAAGGGGAAAAAAAACACCTTATACTGCTACATTACTGTGAGAATCTAAGATGCATTTTACCATTAAAGACAGGCTACAAATCAAATTAGCGTCTCCTGAGCAAATTTAAGTTCAGGATTAGACTCAATTTAAAGATTTTGCTCAGTTTCCCTAAGGAATGGTAGGACACAAGCATGATGATTCCTTCTAAAAAATAAATGGTAAAATTTACTACTCCTATTTTAGACCAGACTTCTACCTAGCATTTCACTGTTTATTGCCAACGCAGAGTGAGTGCTGCAGTTCCAGGCAAACCAAACCAAGACATACAAGAATTCATGATAGAAAGTCAAATTAACTAATTTTTTTCTGGAAGCAATTACTGGTCATCTTAAATAAAGGCCCCGAGCCCATGCAATAGACAGGCAAGTGTCATCAAAAAGCAAATTCATCATATTCACTTAAGGAGTTTATTGGAAAGATGCTTAGACACAATTGGAAGCACTGGGAAAAGGAACAGCTATGTTTTGACAGCTAAAATTCTACCCGAGTACTATAGTCATAGATAACATTATCCTGAAACACATCCATTTCTATTTTGAAATCATGAATGTCATATTCCTCATTTAACTTCTAAAGAGCTCCGGAAAGGTGAACATAAAACAGATCTTTTCTGCATGATCTTAAAGACTGGGGAGAATGAAGTTTTTTAAGTGGTCACTAAGAAAAAATAAATAACATTGTTCTCCATTCTTCCGACCACCAAGCAAAACCATTTTCTGCCAGGTGAGAAGCTATGAATCTGAATCTATTCTGGACAGGCAGCTTTTGAATGCGGCCCATCTGTGCCCTTGGTGGGTGTTAAGAGTCACAGAGATATTGGCTAAATTGTTGAAACTCCTACTATCGTTGTTGTGAAAGAAAATTACTCAGAAGCCCTCAGGAAAGGGTTCATGTCAGATAATAGATATCTCAGTGAAGCTGAAAAGATACCGGGCAGGGCTTGCCTCAGACAACCAACTGCTTATAACAGCAGCTATCATTTTGCAGTTGTATAAATAAGGTGTCTAATCCTTCCCTATCATCAGAAAAAACAAAATGAGTATTTTATTGTGGATGTGGGACCATATCCTGGTGGTGAACATGGTACAAACACCTAAATATATTCAAGTTCACACTGAGTTAGTTTAAAAAGAATCTGGCCTACAAATGTATTATCTTAAATACCTAGTTCATTGAAACAGAATGTCTTTATGACATTTAATTGAATCAGGAAAAGAATTAGCAGACACTGATTTTATTCTTGCCTAATGAACAAAGTTCTTTTCAAAAGTAAATATAATTTCAGTTTAAAGAAATCCATTAGATATCATTACTAGACTCCTAGGTAAAGCTTTAAAGGAAGAGATGCTATGAGAACTGAAATAGTAGGATTCAAGACATGAGTGGTGAAAGTTTTCCCTCTTAAATATCTTAATTTCTTCCTTGTCTCCTGATCCACTATTTAAATGTTATGTCTTCCGTTTACCCCTATTTCTTGACCATACCCAAAACCAGTTTGTAATGAGAGGGTAAAATAAAGGTAGAAAATTACCAGAGCATGCTATGACACAATTAAATGCCATATTAAGGAAAAAGTGTATTAGTGATCTGAGAAAAGGTCACTGCTGTACACAAATGCATTAGCATAAATACAAAACATGAAAAAGTGAGCCTTTTTGTTCTGTGTTTGTACTTATTCTGTCTGAAGGGTATCCAAATAAGAATTCTAAGTTCACTGAGAATGACATCGAAGAGAAATACTTCTTATTAAAAGCCATTAGCATCTCATTGACACAACCTAATGAATTAGATGGCGGGCCAAGAAATTCTTCTCATCTTTGTCTTGAGCTCTTACACTAGTAATTGTTACGATTATTCACCCTTGCTTGCTCATTTACACAAAAGGGAAGCACTATAAACCCATACCATAAAAGTGGGGATAAATTCTCTCTTTGAACCTGCACCATGCACTCCCAAGAAAACTTCTCAAGAGCATTTTATCATCACGCTCCGAACCTGCCCTTATCTCAGCACACAGTAAGCTTAGACCATTTGCTTCCTTAGCTTCTATGTTAGAAAATAGATAGAAGAATTGCCTCTTTCCTGCAGAGTCTTCTCTGCAAGCCGCTACATGAATTTCCTCTCAGTCTCCCTGCAGACATCCTGCCTTTGTGAGGCAGCACAAAGTGTTTCTAAGACCCCATCTATTAATGACCTAGAAAAGGAGTGTGCCGACCTTCGTTTAAACTCAGCAACAAGATGTTTTCAGATGCACTTGTCCCTACCTAAGCCAAAAAAAGAGCACAGCTTCTAAACTCAGTGGGCGGAGGGCTGATAGGTGACTGAGCCTCAGAGGTACCACTGAAGGTGGGCAGGCGCTCTGCAGGGCTGTGCTGAGGTCTCAGACACCTTTGCTGCCCATCGGAAGCAGCACTGGCACACTTCAAATGGGGCTGGTGAAAACCCACACAGTCAGAGGGCTTGGTCAGAGATACTGTGGCAAAAATACTTGTAGGTCTTATGAAAACTTTGCCAGTCTCTTTTAAGCACAAAACCACGCAATGACAGGTGTTCACACTATGCTACCTGACACTGTGCCACTACAGTCTGGTCTTGGAGGGAAGGGAAAAGACATTTTGAAAGATTATTGAAGTCTGTGCCATCACAACTCTGCTGGAGACCAGGCACAAAAGTATAGTTTGCTTTCAAGCTGGACTAAGGCTGAAGTTGTAACTTAGCTTGAACAGAATCAAGTTATTGGATAAACAGATCCAGCTTTCAGAATCAACACCTTGCCTGACCTTGTGTGATATAATACCTCCAGCTGTTCATCCCATCCCTGTAAGACCACCTACATTTTGTGAAACATTTTCTTAATAAAATCCCTTTGGCAGGGTTTTTACTCCACCTTCCCCACTTCGGCTTTAGAAGCCTGAACTAAACACATATTTGTTTTATTTCATGTCTATGGAGATTTAATTTTCAGAAAACACTCCACAAAAACCATATTTTTCCCTTTCTGGGAAGCTTTGTCTTCTTACTGTGAATACAGAAAAAATGAGACAGATGTTGATTGTTTTCCCCCAAGATGAAATGAAAACCAGCAAAATAATAAAAAACATGTTGAACTATGGCATAGAAAAAACTCTCTATAGGAAATTAAATGTCTCCTTCACATTCTCTAATTTTTTCTGAATGCTTTTATTAGCACCCTTTTTTATAAGAAGTATTCTACATCATATAAGATGTAGAATTCTGAGGCATTCAGAGTTAATAGTTACAAAATGAATAAAGGAACAAAGAAATGCCTTTCTCATGTCTTGCAATAGAGACCAAATTGGGGTGGGGAGGGTGGGGGGAGGAAATGGTAGAAGAAAAATACTGAATTAGAATACCTATATTTTCACTCACAAAACATCATTCCTCTAAGGACAAGAAAATTCAGTTCTTCCACCTTTTTTTTTTTTAATAAGACAGCTAAATTTAACAAAAGTGAATTCTCATGTAATTTTATGAGATTCCACTCATATTGAGATAACCATAAGCAACATGAATGAAATAATCTTAGACTATTACCATAACAATTCTGAATTTGCTTCTCTCAATAACTTCAGTTTATTAAAGTCATAGAAATATATCAAAAGCTGGTAATCATAAGGAAAAGGTACATTTTTCAGAAAGAATATGCTGCCTGTGTCATCTCACATTATAGACTACATGGAAGATAAAAAACACCTGTTTAATTATTTAAATAAGGACAGATTTTTTATTTTAAGAAGGTTAGCTGCAAATAAAACTATCCTACTGCTATACAAAATATATTAAGCTGATTTGTGCAGCAAACCTGTCTTTTACGCAAATTTTCTGTAACCTCCCATCAAAAGCAGCATAGTAGGGCACACAACTTAAGGACAACGATACGAAAGAAAGAAACTCTTTCTACACGTAGGAAGGCTAATTTGATAAATACTTCAAATCTTGGTAATATTTGTTTCGTTTTCCTTTCTCCTTTTGGCAGATTTTTTTTTTTAATTGCAGGCTGCAAACTGGTTGTCACACCATAAGTTCTACCTACTAGAACTCACTGAAGAAATTGAATTATTGTGTCACAGGTTGTCTTCCAATTGTTCATCTCTCTCCATAGTTTTATTTGTTATCAGTAGATTACTGAGAGAGCAGAACCCCATTCATATGTGTACATCCACATTTGGAAAAAGAAAGAGAAAAAAAAAAAAAAAAAAGAAAGCCAAATAATTCCTTGGAAAGACAATAAAATGAAAGCGAATCAACTAGAAGCAAAATTTGTACAGTCTACCTTTAATTTTTCTCCCTGAATGAAGCCAAAAATATTACATGAGGCAAAATTTCTTAAAGCACTAAAGGCTTTGACAATGTAAGTGTTCAAACACTGGAAAAGGACAAACATTTCATCTGCATGTTTAAGGCAAGCATATATAATGGACCATATATGAAATTGTTTAATGTAAGCACACAGGTACTGAACACATTCAAAAAGCAGTTTCTTTGCATTTACCTACACAGAAATCACTGTTTGGATTCACTGTTTCTTAATGACAGATTCAGGAACAGCTATAATAGCAGCTGTACATATAACCTGCTTGTGCAGGATCTGTAGCCCATGGAGTTGATAGGACTTTTTTGGGGTTGTTTGGGGGATTTTTTCTAAATGTGAAGAGGTGTTACATATGTATATAGAGAAATTAACCTCTCAAAATGCCACAAGCTAGAACAACTTCTCTATCTTAACATATTCTGCCCATTCATTCCACAAACATTAATCTGAGTGCTGCTGTGCAGTATGAAATACAAAATATGTAGAGCGCTGAAATTACCCTTTCTTAATAGGGGCTCTAACAGGCAACCCCAAACTCAGGAATTATACCCTACCACCTTCCATTTTGGAAGCCTTCTGCCTCACTGCGTTCTTTGTTGCAGGTTTGCCTTTCTCTCTGTGTGACTGAAGCCTGTGTTTGTCTAATTTCTTTTTTCAGTGAGCAAACCCATGTCTCATGCTGTTTGAAAATGGCCCTTACCAGAGCTCTTGCTTGCCAGAACATTCTGGAAGGAAATAAAAGAATGGGAAACAGGGGCATCTCTTTTCTCCAGTGAAGCTATGCTCTATCCTTTTGCAGTTGCAAACAGGTCTTTGAATGGTGTTAAGGTCAGCAGCTGAAGAAGAGGATAAGTGTCATCCCAAGCGCCCTCGCTCACCTCCATGTGGTCATTTACAACCACATCGGTAAAAGACAACAATAACTGTGCACATTTTGCTCATACAGATTTTTTTTTTTAATCAAGGACACCAATATACCCCAGGCTGATGTACAGCAAAATGGAACATTTTTATATAAAAATGTACTACGGGTGATGTGTTGCTCTTGTGAAATGTGTTACTATCTGGACAAATGTCGACGTGTGGTGCAAAAAAAGGTATATTTTCAAAGGGAAATAACTCTTGTTTTAATTATTCTAGCTATTTTTGATATCACCTATATATGAAAAAAAAAGGGGAAAGATAATACTTCAGAAAGGGAGGACTTCAAAAAGAAATTATCTACTAAAGCTATCTGCTTACCCCACTGTAAAACATTTTCCTCTAATAACTACTTCCTGAGGTAGATTGCATTCAAAATTACAAAACTTATGAATGGTGGGGGTCAGGATATCAGGCAGATAACAGAAAACATACATTTATGATTTAAACTTAATGAAAGTAGATTAATAACTTGATTCCCTTTAATTATTTTTTTAAATCTCTGTCTTTCATAAACATTTTACCTTACCCGGCCTTGAGTTAAGAGTGACTTCAAGGGATTAGGATGAAAGTCTGCTGACTTCTAAACTGAAATGTTACTGATCCTTCCCTAGATGCTTACTATATTCAAGAACAAAGTGTGCCTTCAGAGTACTTTGCATAGGAAAAGTGGAATGAAGTAGTATAATAATCAGAACCGCATCAGGGCATGGAGAAGCATGCCTAAATACTGAGGTGGTAAAAATGTTTTTTCACATTTCGACATGAAAGAAGAAATAAACTCATCCTCTAGCTAAACAGACAGCTGAGCTGTCAAAGTCAATTATTTTCTAAATGCTTCTATTTGCCTTCAGTAAAATGAGGGGAGTGGGTGTGGCTATAGGGTGACACATTGCTCTGAATTCTCATCTGGATTTCTTAGGAAGAAAAGTTAAAAAGAGAAAAAAAAATACTGGTACAAAACATTTCTAAGCAAAATATAAACTATTATATCGCTACATTAAAATCTGCTTCTTTTCAAGATTGCAGGAGTTTTAGAATTTGTCACAATGCCTTACATTTAAAATTCAGAAACAGGATTGGGTTTTTTTTGCTAAATATTATTCTTTGCAAAGGATGTCAACTAGCAGGAGATCAAAATTGACTTCTCCTATAAACCTTCATCAAGAACTCTCTTCAGAACCACCATAAAATTCTTGAAGATTACTTTTGCATAAATTTCATATTTTAAGTTTGTCTATGCATGAGCTTCAGTTTTAATAGTTAAACCAGTGACATGCAAGTTGAGATTATAGTATATAGATATATAGTATATAGTATATATACTATATAGATATATATTATATACATATATAGTGTATATATATATGATATATATGCATACTATATATGTATATGCTATATAGTATATATATGTGCTATATCGTGTGTGTATATATATATACACACACTATATTATATACACTATATACTACAGTACATAGACATGTATATATCTTTCTTAGCCTTTAACTCCTGACTTCCTGAGCAGTTGACATCATGGGTAAAGTCATGTCCTTATGCTGGATGTTCCTCCCTCTGCATTCCTGCTCAGCTTCATACCTGATCCAATCACTCTGCTCATATGAGGAATGAACAAGCCCGCTCACACAATAAAAATGTGTTATGTAGATCTAGACTTCCATGAAAGTCAGTGGAAACTCTGGAAAAATTACTCTTCACTAACAAGAAAGTTTTAATAAGAATCAATCACAATAGCTTTCCATATGTGCTCTACCTTTTTTCTGTTAACCTAACGAGATATAATAGGAGCTATTTTGCAAAGGAATAGGTGCATTAATAACTGTCCATATTAATCTGTAAAAGGTAATATTTGATTTCTATTTCTTGAGGTTTTATGAACAGCACATATTGATTTGTGGAATTGGTGGCCATAGTATTTTTCTCATTTCTTGCTTCACATACCATTATCTACCAAAAGCAAAAATAAACTCATTAAGTGTTCAATTGAGATCACTTCAGAAATTGTATTTAATATTCCTTTCTTATACCTCTGTACTTTGCTTATTTAACTAAAAGCCTCTTTAAGAAAACAAACCAACACCACCTTAAAAACCCAAACCAACAACCACACACACACACGCACAGAGACAGACATACACAGAGAAAAAGACAACTGCTGACAAGATATTACTAACTTGTTCAACAAGGAACTCCAAAAAGTTTCCATAACATTTTAATTATCACATTTAATTCAAATAAATATTAATGTAAGAATCAATAAATTAAACAGCAAGCATTTAATAAGTTGGACTTAGATATACTAGATGAAGTACAAATATCACTGAGGAAAGGAGCTTTAAAATAATCTTCCCAGAGAGAAAAATTCTTACTAAATACTTTGTTTAAGGGACATTAATAACAGCAAATAAGGTAGTGTGATTACACAACCCTCTGTCTAGGTAAATTCCAGCTCAAAGATATATATACAATTAAAAACACATAGTTACCTTCTAATAATAAAAAATAATAAATACTCTTAATTAATTGAAATTGCTTGACCTTATGCTCCGATTTTATGTTGCTTCCAAGTAACAAGTCACATCCTTAGAAGGAAACACACTCCAAGACAAGTGCCCTGCTGAAGTATAAGTTGTTCTCTGGGAGACCTGTTGTGCTTCATTGTACCACAAGTGATCGATACCTTTGCCCTCTTGCAGTGACTTTGTGGCTAAAAGTGCATGTGATCATCGTAAGTCATTGTACCAAATGCTTCTTGTAAAGTCGAACAGGAATCTGCATCTCCAGTGGGTACACTTTGAAAGAGCCCACAGAACCCTGAGAGTACTAAGCATCCAGCCAAAAAAAGCAAACAAATGCACATAAAAACAGAGGCTTTGTTTTGGATATCAGAAATGTAAATTTTTCACTAGACACATGAATATTTCAGCAGCACACAGATTTAATGCACTTATATGTCTATATGCACGGAGATGAGTGAGCAATCATGTCATACATCTGATTTACTATTTGATGTGTGTTTATCTTTATATAGAAATGGCCTCTACTCAGCAAGTAAGTTTTACTACTTCCTATGGGAAGATAGGAATATTGTTTTCTTCTCTATTTGACAGCATTTAGCATTTTCTCAAAGTTGTCAGATAGAATCTGAACTTTGGACAAGGTAGCTTTTATTTTACAACCTAAAAGGTAAAAACTGAAAGAATTATTCTTTTTCTTTTTTTCTTTTTCCCTCATCCAGAAGAGATATACCATGAGATTAGTAAGAAATTAAACATTGGGGATTTCTGACACTGATTTATTTTCCCTTTGGTTGCATTCTGTAAAAAAGCTATATGCATTTACTGAAGATTTAGAACAGATGAACCATTTAATGCTAGTGTAATCAAAATGAATGATAACTCTGGAGAGTAGAGTTATATGTATTCAGAATAGGAGTGTGACTTTTTAAAGACATCTGCAGTTTTCTTGTAGCTTATGAATCTAATGTCACTAAAGGCAAAGTCTCCTATAAAATAGGAAATATTATCACTCAGTTTTAGTATATTTCATAGAATTTACTGTGTAGTTGTAAATACATTTAATAAGTGGTTGGCAAATTAGAAAATTTTACATTACATTAGCGTCTATTTAAAGTCATTAATCTATTCAACTAGGCACATAAAATCACATTAGTTTTAACAAAAATAAGAAATTTACTATTGCAAGATAGTTCACTGGAACTGATAAACAAATGAACGTGCCATTTAATAGTGCTCTATAGCAAAATATTTTTTTTCAGGTCCAAATCATAACTTCTATTGTTTTCATGGTACTGCTTTTCTTATCATGACTATCCATTAACATAATACATCTAAACCAGCAATAAAGCAGCATTGGACTTGAGAATGCAGTATACATTACTGCTGCAGGAAACAAATATACCACTACATCCCAAATCTATGGCAGAAATGTTGGGACTAAAAACATGAAAAATGTGGTTCCTCTGTTTGAAGGATAGAGACTACTGCAGCTTTGAAAACACTGCTATAAAATATGACATGACCAAAACAGGTTTTCTCCTTTGTTTAATAAAGGGGATGTTTGTTTCCATCACATCTCCTTCCTTAGCCTATTTTGGCAGCACCTATTCCTATTACTCTTTAAATGTTCATGTAAAGCTCCCTGTAATACACTTGTAAAAAAAACAAAGACATTTCCATAAAACAATGGAAATGCTGTCGGCTTTCTATAAAACTCTAGCAAACGTGCTCTTTTCCACCTAGTTGGAAAATATCTATTAATAGAAGTAAAGCATCCAATAAAGTCTTCAGGATACCATAAATAACCAAGCAGGATCTTGGCACTAAGCATTAATACTTCGTATTTTGCTTTATGGTACTTTTAAGGAAACAGGATTATATGTCTAATGAAGAAGACAGAACCATAGACAATTAATGAAGCTGATAATCCTTTGAGGGAAAAAAAAAACAAAAAAGGAAAGCAACTAAAGAGGAAATTAAAATTTTGATTTTAAGATGATAGTTACTTTTCTTCCTTATCTACACAATGTTTACCTAATCTTTAGTATGCAAAATTCAGTGAGAACAAAACAAAACAAACTGGGTTATTGGAGATGTTATTTTGTTTCTGTCGGTGAGTTTAATTTAGAATTTCCTAGAATGTAATCAGAAAGATTTCACACAAAAGTTTTAACACCAATGCAGCCTGGAAGACTGTTAAACTGCTGATATCTTCAGTATGGAGGTTATGTCTCTCTCAGATCAGCAGTGGTGACAGGTGAAATGATCTGATTTTAGTGCAAAGTGAGACTTCTCTGTTTAAACCACAGGGGTGTTGTCCTCTGCATTTCTGGTAGGGATGTTATACCTGGGCTTCCTGCTTATCTCTAAGAAAGTCATAACTCACAACACAGAATAAAATAATTTTGACACAAAATTTAGTCTACTGCATACTGACATGTAATTGTACTTTGATACACCACCAGTGTTAATGGTGATTTTATTAACCATATCCAGTATGAATCTTACAATAGCAAAAGAAAGTGATGCAGACAGAGTAAAGAAAATCCTTATAGTATATTAAATTCCTCCTAGAAATCTTGAGTTGCCAAATTGCTTTTTCAGTAAGGGCTTAATGGTTAAGTCAATGGAGATCATTAAGAAAACATGAATTGTCACCATGGATAAAAGAAAAAAGAATATGCCTTGAGGTGAAAAACGACCCTTTTGAGTTAGTATGAGTTCTGTCTACTTTTATTTTAAAATATTAGCCTACCACATTGATATATTAAGGATATATAATATATATATCCTATATATCCTATATATATATATATCCTATATATATATAACTTACTTAACAGAATTATTTCTGTGGTGTTCTCTAGAGAGTCAAACTTTATACAAAGAAAAAGAAAAAAAAATATTGAGTTGTTTCTTTTGGCTGTCAAAGTTGAGACGGAAAGAGGAAAAAAATTGGTTTTTTTTTTTGACGAATGCTCAAAACCAAAACACACACACACAAATCTGACCCCCCCAAACCTAAACCATTGCCACCCAAAAAAAATACCTCAACCCACACTCAAATTTGCACGAATTTATCATCCTAAAGTAAAATTTACAGAAACTTATTGATTTATTGGGTGCAGAAAGGGGAAATCAGCCATTTCTAAACAGAATAAAATTCCTATCAAGACAATACAGTAGCAATATATAAAGACAATTAAAAGCCATGGTCATCACAGACTGAGTAGAAGTTTAATACATTACTTCAACTTCTCAATTATTTCAGGCTCTACAATCCTATGAAAGAGGGTGTAGATCCATCTTCTCAAAATTTGAGAAATATGAAAAAAACAGGATAAGATGAGTTTTAAATTTCATGCATATTCATAATTTTAAAAAATTATCTGTGGAAAACAAAGTGAGATATTTGTCACTTCTTCCATCCAGTTTACATCTGTATGAAACTAGGGTCCTATCTTCTACAGCCTCATCAAGGCCAGAGAATCACAGAATGGTTAAGGTTTGAAAGGAATCACCAGTGGCGTTATCTGGTCCAAGCACCCTTCTCAAGCAGGGTTATCCTAGAGCACCTTGCACATGATTCATTCCAGATGGTTCTTGAATATCTCCAGTGATGGGAGAATCCCCGTCTCTGAGCTATCTCTTCCAGTGCATGGTCATCCACGGAGTAAAGAAGTTCTTCCTGATGTTCAGGTGGGACTTTCTGTGTATCTCTTTCTGTCTGTTGACTCTTTTTCTATTGCTTGGCATCAGCAAGAAGAGCCTGGACTCATCTTCTAAACACCCTCCCTTCCGATACTGACAGACATTGATGAGGTCCCCTCTCAGTTGTCTCTTTTCAAGGCTGAACAGGCCAGACTCTCTCAACCTTTCCTCATAAGAGAGATGCTCCAGGCCCTTAATCATCTTTGTTGCCCTCCACCAGACTCACTCCAGGACCTTCATGTCTCTCTTGGACTGAAGAACCCAGAACTGGACACAGCACTCCATATGCGACTAATCAAAATAGATAAAATAATGCTATCGTTCACTTTTTATAGCTTAGGTCCTGAGACTTAACTTATAGAATTTCATGGCAATAACTTTGATAATAAGTAAAGCCATATATTAAATAACTCAACATTTTAGAGTCCCCTGGTTTAACTTAGGAGTCAATTGTTCTCCAATACAATCTTAAAAGGACAATATTTCTGGTTTATGCTATCAAAACCTGATCAAAAAAGTTTAATTTGTTCCTACCTTAACTTTTACTTTCTTTACAAATCTTTATCAAGCTTAGAAAAAAAATGTGTTAGACGTGAGTCTGAACTAACCCCATCAGTTTTTACTTCCTTTAAAAAAATAAAACCACAATTTCTGACTCTTGACTGCAAAAAGGAAATAGACAAACAAGAACTCCTTCTGAAATGTCTTTTTTTTTCTTGTAATCTTTCTTAAGTTACTGTGCAATAAGTTTTTTGAAATTGTCCCATTTTTTTCTGACCAGGAAAATTAGGAAATGTGTACTTTCTTTTCTTTTATTTTTTTCCTGAACACTGTCATTATTCTCTTTAAGAGTTCATAAATAGTGTTTGGGTCACACATTCACTGTTAATATATATGAACAAAAGTCCCTTGAAAGGATGTGGTTTGTTAACAAGGATCTATTTTCCTTGCCCTTCTTGCTGCACCGCAGATGAGGTGGAATTCAGCAATGAGAGAAAATATGACATTTCACAAGGGCTGGTGAGAATATCGAGCAGGGAAGAGAGGTTAAAAAGAAATATGAGAATAACAGTTATTGTGTGGAGTTTCCTGAATCCCATCATTCAAATATGTAGCAGGGAAAGGGGACATTTGCTTACAACTACTTTTTTTCTATTCTTTATTCTCATTCCCTCTTTTTTTTTTTTTTTAATTCCTGAAAGGTCCTTGTTTCAATTCTTGTTCTAATAAGATGCTAGCATTGTACAGTCAAAGCCCTCTGATGCACAGAATTTAAAGACACAGTGGAATCAGAACCATCTCAAACATTTAGGACCACATCACTCTCACTGAAGAAGAAAAAAAATTAAAGTCTTGCCTTTAGTGTGGACTTCTCTTCCTGTCTAATGATGGAGGATGGAAAATAATAATAAAGAAAAACCATACTTTCCACCAGGGAATAGTTATTCTCTCTGGGAAGACCACCCCTCAGTCCCACTCCTTCTTTTACAGCCCACACAATCCACTCCAATTCACCTTTTCCTTCTGTCTCTCTGTCTGAGAGGATGAACTTCTAGGCAAGCACATTTTTCTGCATCTAAAACATAAAATGGAAGGGTTTTCATCTGTGCTGGGTTGACCTCTGCCCAGAGCTCAGGCCCACACAGCCTCTTGCTCAGTTTCCCTCAGTGGGATGGGGAGAGAATCAGAAGTGCATAAGCTAGAAAACTCATGGATTGAGATAAAAATGGTTTAATAAGGAAGGCAAAAGCCATACACACAAGGAAAGAAATACAAGGGATTAAGTTATTACTTCCCACAGACAGGCACTAATTTTCCAGGACAATGAAGCAGGGCTTCATTGGGTATAGTAGTTTCTTGGGAAGACAAATGCCATTGCTCTAAATGCCTTTCTCCCAGGTTTTTTGCTAAGCACAACTATGTATGGAATGGGACATAAACTAAAAATAGATATATAAAATTATATAATCCTTTTAAACATATGAAGTTGGTTTTTTGTTTGTTTTTTTTTTTTTTAATTTCAACTCAAATTCCAGCCTTTTGCCTGGATATATGAAAAAAAAATCTGCTTCTATGGGATTGTATGTATAGCTCCTTACAAGAAACTGGTACTACAGAATATCCAGATAAATTTAATTCCTCTGAAATACAGTCTTGAGCTTCTCTTGAAAGCCATGCTAAGAAAACACAGATGTGAATAAACAAATTCAGCATAGCAGCAGCTGGGCTTTTGAAGCTCAGCATTGTCCATTTTCTTCAGAGATGAATGGGGAAATTAAAAAATTGTAATTTAAAAATGGACTAAGTGGCTGACACTCACACAATTAATTCTGCTGGAGACACTTCCAACCTTTCCTTTCATCAACGGTAAATAAAGAAGTGCATTACTAGTGACTTGATATTTTAGTGGCAGTTTTACTCGCAGGAATTAAGTAGTATCAGCAAATTTGCATCATGATGTAGCAAGGTATAGTTTAATCTGCTTTAGTCAGTTGAAGACATGTGGGAGATGAACATTTTGTTGTTTTTCCCTGTAAACATTTAAAAAGTTTCAACTGGCAAATTCCTTGCTATTCAATCACTTGAGAGGGCTGCCCACACCTGTGATTTCTACTGTCCTCTTCTTATGTGCCTCTGTATAACATTTGAATTGGGTTTTGTTTGGGTTTTTTAATATTACAAAGCATTAGGGGTAATTTTGAAACACGACATGATCGTGGGGAAGATTGTAAAGTGGAAGCTCATTATATGGACTTTTCATTAGCTTCCAATAAAAAGATGCAGGTCAGTCAATCAGTTTTCTAGGCACTCTTGTCTTGCTGCTGACACCTGCTGATGTTGCTTTACTTGCACAGAGCAGCACTGAAGAAAGACGCACAGTCTCCAAGTGTCCATGTCCATTTTCTAGACCATCTAGGTGTAAACAGAAGGGACACGTCACACTGAGCAAGCTGGTCCAACTACACACTGCCCGCAGAAGGGAGACCTAACAACAAATGACATCAGAGGATGAACTGGTAGCCTTTGGCAACTGTTGCAAGATACACAGCAGAAGAAAATTGGATTCATATAAATCTATGGATTACATAGATTTATAACTTCTCATTTCTGATTTTGATCAGCTTTGCTCTTTTGTTAGTCAGTTGTTTGTTTTTCTCCTTGCAGAGCACTTACAGGGTCCTGTACTAAGGAGCACAAGCCATGATAAATGTGTAAGTAGCCATTTTAATGGGGATCTGTCCTACTGATACAACAAAAATATGTGACAGAGATATAGGATAAATACATGTGCACTACAGTTAGTTGTCAGTTGCTTAGGAACACCTTTGTTTTTTCCGGAATTTTGCTGTCACTCTGAACTCTGCCAGTTGAATTGGCTAATACCTCTGAATTACTGAAAGAGAACTGCAAGTTCTGTTATAGATAGAATATTTCTTACACAGTTGTAATGAGAAGCCATTACACTAACTGAAAGGAAAACTCAAAAAAACATATCTGTAAGTCCTAGACTGGTAAAGGGTCTAACTTCTGTCATTATTTTTGCATCACAGCAAAACCAAAATATTACACATTATAAAATATTTTTCTGGTACTTCAGTTTCTTTTGTGTAAAACAACAGACAATTAGGGACAAATTGGTTAGGTTTTTTGGGGTTTTCATCCCATTACTTTCTCTTTCTCCAGATATGATTTAGCTTGCTAATAGTTAGACTTGAGATACAGACGTGTGTTGGGAAACTGGTCTTTAACCATATAAACCTTTATATATATATTAGAGTTCAATACCAGAAAAAAAAAATCTGTGATCTTCTACAAATTAATAGAAAGTATAGTAAATTCTATAGTTTTTAGGAGAAAAGGCATTTCTGCTTCTCTCAAGCAAGTAATAAAGGCATATAGTTACCAATATCATCATTTACTTTGCAGTGTCATAAATACATTAAGGAATAACCAAAAAATAATAGAAAAAATCTCTTTAGTACAGCTAGGGCTGAATTGGGCCAAATCACTGAAATTCTATACAGCAGGAAAAAAACCTACAGGAAAAAACCTTCAATGTTCAAGTACTTTCCTCCACTCTGGTATTCTATGGGGGCAGGCAGTTTAAGTTATGTACCTGTAACATCATCTGAAGTTTGAAATTCTAACTGATTTAATAAAATTCATGGCTATCTCATCTCATTGCTTTGTCTGCTTACATCCAAGAGTTTATAGTGTGAATGGTCATTTAAATGACTACTTTAAATTCTCAGTTGCCATAAAAACGTATTTTTAAATACATAACTGAAATATTTGGTGAAGGCAAAAATAGAGGAAAGTTCTTTAAAGTTTCACTCTGTTTAGTAGGTCTGTACAAACTAGCTAGAGAAGGTGAATTATTTTTGAGGGGTTTTCAGTATTTTTCAGATAAAATGCTCAGAAAAAAAACTTTGCAATAACTAAGTATTATAGAATCATTTTACACTGACCTGTGCTGGCAGCCCTGAAAGTCTTTTTGATTCATTTTTAAAAGAAATTTATTTCCTGCTGCAAATAGATGAGAGTTGGCTCCAGAGGGAAACTTCCTTTAACCCGGTAAATAGAAATGAGATGAGATATTGTTTCAATCACCACTTAAACTCTTTGTGTGGGTGGACACAATGTGGTTATGTACAGCTTGACCTGGAACTGTTGCTCTTGAAGATTGAAAACAAGTGAACCGCATAAAGTCATATATTGTACCAGGCAGCAGCAGCCAGATCATGGAGGGTCCCTTCAAACAGCTCTATATGGTGACAACAGACATGCTCCTTCTCTCTTATCCAGCAGGACTCATCTGAACCATCTCAGACTGAATCATGGAAGTTACGATGGAGTGAATTCAGAGAGGTCAAGCCTGGGGTATATAACAAGGGATAGAATTTTTGTACCTACCATTTTTCTTCTGTTTTACATCAGAGCTTTACATTTTGATACTATAAAGCTGTGAACCCACAAAGGCTGCTGCTCACCTCTGTATGGCTGCCAGGTGTATCTTCTCAGAAGTATAGCTACACCAGGCTTTCTTATTCTTCTCACTGTTCCCTTCCCAGTATGAAGGCATTACTGAACAAAGACCACCAAGGTTTATACCTCAAGTTTGTAATATATAGTGTTTTCCTACAGTCACAGTCAAGAATGCTAGGTGTAGCATGGGAATCACTTATGAAGAAATTTGTTGTGTTTGTTGAGAGTGAGAGATGGAGAGAAAGGCTCCCAGAGCTTCATATGGAAACAGTTTCCTCATTGCACAGCATGAGGAGAGCCAATACACCTGTATAAAACTCATCAAATCTATTTATGCACATTAAGAAAAGCTGTTCATAGTTTGATTTTCAAATAAAAATTAGGTAGAAAGCCAAAATTACCTGAGCAGTGGGCTGAAGCCCACTGATATAAACATAGAATCATTACAGTTCTAAAAGACCTCTAAGATTATCAAGAATAACTGTTAACCCAGCACTGTCAAGTCTCCCATTAAACCATGTCTCAAAGAGCCACATCTATAGGTCTTTTAAATACCTCCAGAGTTGGTGACTCAACCACTTCCTTGGGCAGCCTGTTCCAGTGTTTGACTACCCTTTCAGTGGAGAGAAATTTTTTCCTAATATTCAGTCAAAATCTCCCCTGGAGCAACTTAAGGCCATTTCCTCTCATCCTGTTACCTGGGAGAAGGGGCTGACTCCCATCTCCCTATGGCCTCTTTTCAGCTGGTTGTAGAGCACAATAAAGTGTCTTCTCCTTTTTCCCAGGCTAAAAATCCCCAGCTCCTTCAGCTGCTCCTCATAAGCCTGTGCTCCAGACTCCTCACCAATTTAACTGCCTGTCTCTTGAACCTTCCAGCAACTCAATGTTTTTTTTGTAGTGAAGGGCCCAAAACTGGATGCAGGATTCAAGCTGTGGCCTCACCAGTGCCGAGTACAGTAGGGGGAACCACTGCCCTGCTCCTTCTGGCCACGCTATTTCTGATTCAGGGCAGGATGTCACTGGCCTCCTTGGCCACCTGGGCACACGTTGGCTCGTGTTCAGCTGGCTGTTGACCAGCACCCCTGGGTTCTTTTCCACTGGGCAGGTTTTCAGATGCTCTGCCCCCAGCCTGTAGCACTGCATGTGGTTCTGACCCAATCGCAGGACCCAGCCTGGGCCTTGTTAAATCTCACACCGTTGACCTTGGGCCATTGATCCACCACACTGAAGATTCTTCCTGCCCTCCATCAGATCAGCACTCCTGCCCATCTTGGTGTCCACTGCAAACTGACTGAGTCTTCAATCCCCTTAGCCAGGATGTCAATAAAAATATTAGGACCAGCCCCAACTCTGGTCCCTAGGAAATGCCACAAGTGACTGGCTGCCAGATGGATGCAGCACCATTCATCACCACTCTCTGGGCCTGGCCAGCCAGCCCAGGTTTATTACCTAGGAAAGAGTATAACCACCCAAGCCATGGGCAGCCAGTTTCTCCAGGAGAATGTTGTGGGAAACAGTGTTAGAGGCTTTATTAATGTCTCAGTAGACAACATCTACAGACATTTCCTTCCCCAAAGAGCAGATCACCCTTTTAAAAAAGATCAGATTGGTCAAGCAGGACCTGCCTTTCCTAAACCCATGCTGGCTGGGCCTGATCCCTTGGTTGTCCTGCATGTGCCATGTGATGTTTGAAAGAAGGAGAAGCTTCCCCGCTGAGAGGGCAGAGAAAAGGGCACATGAATAAAGAAAGAATGAAATCATGGTCCAGGTGCTTCAAAAACTGAATGGAAGTTCTTTGAAGTGGACAAGTGAGACAGAGGCCACCCCAACAGTGTAGGTCCAGGTCTGTCTGTAGCTACTCACTGATTTTTAGCCCAGGGCTTATGCCATTCTCAAGGATCTAGACTAACAAATCCTGATAAATAAAGTTTTTAAAACCCTGTTCAAGGCAAAAAGAGCAAATAGCCTTCAGGAAACATATGGAAATGCCAAAATTACATGTCCATTATGGGAGACTGAAGGCCCCATGTTTTCTCAGGCTCAGTCACTGAACTCACAGTCACCTGACTCAAGGCAGCAGAGCAGCATCTGATCATGGCCATGACACAACTGATTTGTTACAATCCAAAGCTGTTGGTCACAGATACTCACTTCTTCTTCATTGTCAATATGCTTTCACTAGGCACCAACTCTTCTGCTTTGTTGCTCTTTGACTTCTGTATACTGGGTCTACATACGGGTAAGTGTACACAGACACACAGAGCAGAAAACAAAAGTAGTTGAAGGAGAAAGGACTAATTCTACCAAGATGCAATTAATTTTTCATATTCCAGTTAGTAAGACTTGCCTACAATAGAAACTTTCTTATAAATAAATTAAACATTATAGATAATATGCCACATGTAGATAATAAATGGCTTAATAATCACAACTACCTAAAAGTTTTGCTGTTTTCTGTACTCGTGCAGCAATGTTTTCAGGCCCTACAAAATCCTTCACCTGTCCCTCCCCTCACCTCTTTGAGCTACCCAGGTGGATGAACCCTTCTTGTATAAATATTGAGATGGACAGCTGTTCATTTTCTAACTTGCTATTTAGTTATTTTCCTGCAACACTAAGGAACTTCTGCTTCTCTGAGAATATACTGGATGAGAATGCAGCAAGAAAATGTGGACTACGAGGCTGTATGAACCACAGCAAAATTTATAAGGCCACTGACAGCAACATAAACACTGATATCCCCAGAAACAGCATTGTGACAGCTTGTCCTGCAAGAAAACTTTCAAGTTCTGAGAACAGCAATGGCCAGCACTGATAACGATAGCTTGTATAAACTGCTTACCAGGGTATTCAGGGCCATGGATTAATGTGGTACTCTCATCAATCTTAATAAATTTCAGCCCTTCATGGCAACACTGAATGAGGATATGAGACAAAAAGGTGTCTCTGGTAAAACTGAGAATAGTCTGTATCTGCATCGAGTCAGTGGGAAAAATAAAAAAACAAACCAGAAAAACCAACCAACCAAGCAACAAATAAATGAAAGCCCCAAACAACAAACCATTGTGGATACCAGCGGGAGGAAGAACAGATGGTGCAAAACCTTGCAAGCCTCGATTACCCTTAGTGAAAGCCATGGTGGATATTCTGACCTACTTTGCATCAAATCTGTAATCCAGACAGCTTTGAAAAGGGACTGATCCACAGGAACCAGAGTGCAGAAACAGCCACCTGTCACCTGTGTCAAGGCAACAGCATGAAGGCAGAAGTGTCTTTCAATTAACAGAAATTATTGATCATCCTTATACAGAGAAAATCTGATCCTGAAACAAGTACAGGCTATCAAGAGTGGTAATTATCTCATTGCCACTAGGCTCCAGCAACTCAGCTATACTTATGTACTTATGTGTAGCGAGGATATGTAAGATAGAGCTGACACTAAACTAAACTAGCTAAACTAAAGTCCAGACACTGGACCAGCACCAGCACCAGATGGCACTAAACTGGAACCAGCTAAACTGAAGTCCAGACACACAAAATAACCACTGTAGAACCCTAGCACTACCATCCTAGGTATTTCCAGCACTTGTTGATATGCTTTTGATTAACCAGACACTAACAGGAATGAAGCCAAGGGTAAATGGACATAGGGTAACTCTCCAGGTAAACATGACTTCATGGTGGGGTACGGGATAATTGTCACTCTTCTCTCTATTGACCATGATTGGTAAGGTCTGACTAATAACAGAGTGCTTGTTCTTATACATAGTGTGATAAATCCTGGTGGAGAGACAGAGAGTGCATTTAGATGAAAGCAGAGAAGAATCAAAAAGCAGTGTGGGTTGTGAAGTCACAGAAGACAAAAACCAAAAGTGCAATAAAACCATAATCAGACCAAAGGAAGACACATCAGTCCTATGTCCATGCACACAAGTAGAGTCATTGTCCCATTGATTATCCAGCTGTACAGAGGAGATAAAAAACTCATTTATGCTTTGAGAAATTTGCAGATTCTAGTGAAATATCTGGAAAATCCGTGAGCTGTCTTACAGTCAGATGAGTGTACCTCAAATAAACCATAACTTTCCTGTTCAGCATGAATTTCTGGGTTGTTTTACACTGAAAAAGTGATTGTGGAGCATTAGACAAATTATGATGCTTTTCAGTTAAGCAATAATAAATATTTATTTTTAACCAACTGTTCACTGTAGTCCACAATACTCTGTTATACCTTCGGGTTATTTTGAAAAATAGCACCTTTTTCTTTCACATGCATCAAGCATTGGTTCTTTATAAGAGAGGCTACGTAGGTTAATGACAAGATGTAAATGTACAGAAAGTGAGGTTAATGTTGAATGTGTTAGATGGAATAAAATGGAGTAAAAGTTGGGTTGCCAATGTTGATTGCAGAGTTGCTGGAACAGCACCAAAATACATGCAAAGCACACAAGTAAATAATGTTGAAATTTCAAGACTGATTTTGAATTAATTGATTTATTAAGAGATAGAAATACATTTATAGCAAGTCTTTCAAAATTACATTGCCAATGATATATATCAATCTGGCATTTCTCTCTAAAATGGCTAAGTGTTGCTTTTTAAGCATTGAATGAATTAGGCTCAATGGAGCGATTAGTCAGAAACTAACCTTTTTGGTAACAAAGTGAAATCAGAAAATAGGCAATAACTTAGTGTTCAAGTAAATTAAAAAAAAGTTTCCTAAGTACAGACACTTGCAAAATTGTACCTATCCAGCAGAATAATATCTAATTTAACACAGTTACTAAAGATAAATGATTTTTCCTGATCAAATTATATCAGGATGAATAATTTTATACCATATAATTGGTGAGCTGGATAATTCAATAAGCCCATTTGCTATGGTTGACTTCCTTTCACAAGTAGAAATTCTGTAATGAGGAAGGCAGTTTTGTCAAAACAGCTGCCAAATGGCAGTAGCATAATAAAAGAAGCCCATTAATCAGAAAATTAATTAAACATTCCGTGTATGTAAAACCTGCTGCATACTGAGAAAATGTGAATGGCCTGACAACAGCATTTGTAACAATTTATTCATTGGAGAATTATAGGAAACAAACAGTGTATTACAAAAATATCCAAATACAGCTATTCTACAGGAAGAAAAGGACTCAATTTCAAAGGCTAATTGGCTAGAAAAATAATAGAAAAAACATTAAACATTTGTACTCCTTTTCTTACTAATCAGAATATAAGTACTGTGGGGTACCAATCCTCTCATCTTGTCTGAAATGAAGAGTACTCATAGTGAAGAGTGAAATGCAGTAGTAATATGGGTGGTGGCTATCAGACCACTGGCATCTCTCAGAATCAAGTAGAATTTTAGCATGAGCTGGGACCAAGATATTCTGCCTCATGTGACACTATTCAATAGTTCGGGATGCTCCTAAAAATAATTTCCTAAGTATCTGTACATTTGTTAGAAACATCCGTCTATTCTTGACATTTAAGCTGGCTAATACTCATTTTGAAAGTAATGTTAATTTTCCTCAAATTAGGTTATAATTTGGTTAAGCTCAGGCAGACATGGTGGATTTATGACATTGAGACTCTGGAAAAACAAACTTTTAGGGGTGGTTTTATAAATCTCTGATGGTAGCCATCAAGATAAACATTGGCCTCTATTCATTGATCTGAAAGAAAAAAAGTGGGGTAATAATCTTAAATCTAGAGTGGCACAAACACAGAGTGAGGCATGTGGCCAGCAAAAAGAGATGTATTTTTTATAACTTAGAAAGGAAGAGTAGAATTTTCTCCCTAGGGGGAACTTAATATTATTTTGGGAAGTAATGCGGAATTTTGACACATTGACTCCTTTGTTTTTTGTAGAAAGAATCTTTAACAGATTTGCTGCACAACCATTTTTTATGGGAATAAAATGTGCCCCAATTTTCTGGGCTATATAATCACAGAAGATTACAAACAAGAGTTCCATAAGTTTCTAATGAATTTAGACCCCCTCTCTCCTTTGAAAATCAATGAGAGTAAAACAGGTAACAGCCTTAAGCACTTTCTATCTGCATAATTGAGTTTGAACTAAATGAAAGAAGTAAACTTCATGGCCTCATGTGCAGTGTCGGCTACTTTTAAATAACATTCAGCATAAGTACTTCACATTCTTTGCTTCCTTTATAAGTCAGCAATGAGCAGGCATAGGATAATACAGTTGGGAAGAATCCCGGGTCTATGAGCCTTATGAACAGAAATTGATCTGACTTCAGGAAAGCACTGACTATTTCCAATAAAGTAGGTTTAAAATGCTCTTTCTTTTCAACACCAGATGTTCTTCTTCATGTCATGTATTTGATTTGAAGTAACAAGAATATTTCTGTCTATACTGATGTGTCTGGTTGGATGGATATAGTATCTAAATTATTTTCTGCCCCTACTGGTGCTGCAGAGCTAACAAAGTGATCTCAGTATTTCCATAGTATCACATACAGAAAAGATAAAATCAGAGTTATATATGGAACAGATTAAATTTAATATCAGAATTATATTTTCTCTCCTCATTTTGTTATGGGAAATTATTTATTCATAGGTAGTTAGTGCTTGAAGAGTCCCTATGTATTTTCTCTGTGGAAGTCAAAATCATACTGGAATAAGGTGAACTCATTTCTTAGTTCCTATAAAACATTTTACTAATACTGCAGTTATCAGAACAATTGGTAATTGAAAATTAAGAGATTATGGGGGAAAACCCATTGTTGAGAAAATACCACAAATACATTGCATTAATGACCAATAGGTTTTGTGAGCATGTTCCACTTGCAATATTTTAAAACTGTGTCTCCAGCTGCAGAGATAGAATGTTGAACTGAAGCCATGAAAACCACTGAATCATTCATTAGCTTGCCAGAGGTAGAGAATGGTTACATGGCACAGTGGGTTAATGCTTAGGTTTTTCAAGCTGGAGGCGAGTTATGACTAGATTTAGGTCACAAGCGAGACATATTCAGTGCTATCAGCTTGCTTTCTATGGATAATTTCTCACCTGTGCAGATATATTTTATGATTTGCAATCTGTTCCAAAGTGAAAAAAAGACAGACATAACAAGACAAGACTATTGCAATTGGGTTTAAAAGGTTGTGTAGACAAAGATTCAAATTGACTATCTACATGACACCTAGCTCTTTCCAAAAATTATTGCTCCATTCGGAAAGACATAAGACATTGGCTTCCCCACAAAATACAGAAACACTTAAATGTTTTAGAATAACACTGAAATTATAAAAAAAAATCAGAATTTTATGTAAAGCAGGAAAATTAATCTCTAAAATTTACATCTTTTGGGATAAGCAAAATAAGCATGTAGTATTTAAAAATGCTAATAGCACTTAATACTTAAATACACACATAAAGCAAAATAAATTACCTAAACATGCTGAGCTATGTAAAAGAAATCTCTGCCACTGTCATGCAGACGAGTGCTATGGATAAAGTATGGACTTTTTGCTATACAGGTACCTTCAAAGCTAGAATAAACAAAGCTGTGCTGCTGGAAATCCAGTGAAGTGAAACTCCTGATGTGCTCACTTGTTGTTTTAGTATGTTAGAAGGTGACCATGTGGCATCCGTGTGTGTGCTCAGGGTATGTGTTGTCTGCTACATGTGCACAGGAAAAGGAGGTGGACAAATGGAGGTGAGAAAATAGAAAACTACTGACTATCAAGAATATTGTATGCCTCTTGTTGCTCAAGTGTTACACTTGGTCTTTTACAATTTCCATCTCCTCACTCCTTCAGGAAGCCAAGATAGCTACACAGAAGTGAGAAGGACTGTTTGATGTAACAGTTGTAGACTGGAGCATAAGATACAATTTCATAACATTCAGCTTCAGAAACAGGGACCTTGAAGTCACAGGTCTGGGTTAGCAGACTCATTTTCTAACTGGATACTCAATAAATACGTAACAGTCTTACCTCTCACCTGCTGGCCCTGGTTCTCATGGTGACTTCAACATGGTATTTGTTGGGAAGCAACACAGCACTATAAAAGCAATGCAGATTTCTGGAATGCACTGATATCAATTTCCATAACCAATCCCAGCAAATACTTATTAGGTAGGAGTGGTGCTCTACTAGAAGACCTGTACACAAGTAACAAAGATTTGTTTAGACACTTGCATGTAAATGACAGCTTTTGCAATGTGGTCATCACAAGTTTGTGTAGTTTACAACCCTGAGGGTGAGGAAGGCAAGGACCAAATAAAGCCTTTGAGATGACCAGATCTCAGCATCCTCAGGAAATAGTGCATAGAGATCACTAAGGAGTCTGTCTTGCAGGACAAATGGGTTTGGACAGATTTTCAGAGACAGAAAAGACAGAAAGATGGCAAAAGGTAGAGTCTCCAAAATTACAACATAGAAATATCTGGTAGGCATGCAACAGTGCAGGAAGGAGAGAAGAAGCTCTGTTACAAGTCAAACTGGTAAGAGATATAAAGAACAACATGAAAGTAATCTGTAAATGCTATAGTATAAAGTTAAAAGACAAGGAAGATAAAGGGCTAATGTCAATTGGAACTGGCAAGTCAGTCACAAATGCTACAGCAAGGATCCAAATAGTTGCCTCATTCTCCTCAGTCCCACATCTCTAACACCAAGAAGCAGAAATAAGGGAAATGGTGAACAACTGATGATAGAGAAGAGTTGAGTCAGGGACCACCCATACAAAGGAGATATAGACAGGTTCATGAGACCAGACAAGCTGCATCCAAGGGTGCTGAGAATGCTGGCTGACATGACAACAAAACAAGTCCTATCAATCAGTTTTGAAAAGCCATGGCATCAAGAGAAGCCAAGTAATCAGAAAGAAGAAATATTTTGCCCAACTGCAAATACTGAGAAAAAAATAAAGGTTAGAGATACTGCAAACAATAATCTTTACTTCAGTTCCTGGGAAGACTAAAGAAGATGTCCTCAGGGAAGGGCCTCTCAGCATGAAGGGTAAGAAGGTGACTGGGAGAAGCTAATACAGAATTACTAAGATTAAATCATACTTGACCAACCCAATTGCCTTCTGCAATGAAACAATTTGCTGAGTGAATGAGGATAGGGCTGTGGATGGCATCTGCCCTGATTTTGTCAAGGTTTTTGACCTGATCTCCCACAATATCCCTATAAACAAGTTGTCAAGTTATCTGATAAACAGATAGACCATTACTTGGGTAGAAATTTGTCTAAACTACCCAGCTCAAAGGGTGAGTGTTTCAAGGTCCCACTGGCAGAAATCAGATTTAGAGACTTCCAGGAGTTTCTCCTGGGTCAAATGCTGTTCATTGTCCTTGTAAATTATTTCAATGATGGGATTGAATTCATATTCACCAGGTTTGTGGATAACACTGAAGTACAGGCAGATGTGGTACAAGAAAGAGATGAGCCAACAAGGGTTGTGTGGAGTCTTGTAAAGAAACACAAGCCCTGCACACCTGAAACAAAACAATCACAAACAGCAGGACAGGCTGGGTTCTGTCTCAGTGGTGTATTTTATCACTTAACAACAATAATTTGATTCTCTTAGTGAAAAAAAGAAGTGGCTGACATATTTCTGTAATGCAGATTCTGTAATTCACCAAGCCAATCTGCTTTCCAAGCCACCGCTCATGGGGTCTCCACCAAACCAGTCAGGAGAGATGAAAAGACCAGAACATCTCCCAGTGACCTGGGAGACTCTGAGCCTGTGATTGTGTGCAAGGTGGAAGCCTTTCATGTGCAGTTTTCTTTCTGGAGATGTCCCCTCCAATTCACTGATGTTCAGTCACGCTCCCATCAGTGACTCAGGCATAAGTCCCAAGTCCCTAAGGCAGATGTACATCAACTTTTTTTTTGCCAGGAGAAGTGACATCAATTCCCTGTTGGAGGCTGTTGAGAGATGCAAAGGGACAGAAGAGACCAAGCTGTGATCTGTGAGGGAGAAAGAGGGTGTGTGTATCTTTGTCATAAAGGTGCTTTTAGACTCTGCCTTGTTTTAGATCCTGCTGTCCTGGTTAGTGAGAGAAAAGAGCTCAGGGTGAGGAGTGAAAGGAATCCATCACAAACCAGTGTTGATGTCCCCATTCACAGGGAAAGAAGAGATGGAGAGATGAAGAGAGAGGACATGACAAAAGGTATGCAAAGAAAAGAAGAAATAAAAATGAAGAAAACCTGTAACAGTAATCTCTTATTCATATACAGTTTTATATGAACCCTTTTTTAATTGGTCCCTCCTTCCAATATCATGCTTAATTATTGACACTGGAAAGAAAGTGAAGACAGATTTGCTTTGGGTGACTTTTCATGTGCATAGTCAGGCAACACCATAAGTGAACAGTTGCTTTTATTTAAAATGAAAGCCATAAAGATTTGGAAGCAGAAAAAGTAATTCTTTGAAGAAATAGAACTCAGAAAATCAGGATAGGTTTTAACACTTGAAAAAGTAAGAGGCTGAAAGTAAGCTGCAGTAACAGATCACTTGGTTTCACAAAGTTTATTCTGTTTTCAAAGTTTCCTAGGAAAAGGGGAGGAAAAAAGGCCCAGTAAAAACATAGAAGCTGTTAAACTATAAATAATCTGATTGTACTAAGAATAGACACTTAGCATATCTTTACAATACTGTCCAAATATGCTCTCTCATGGAAAAAGGCAAAGGGTCAAAACAGTTCACTTTAAAACACCTGGATGGAGAAGCAGAAGCTAAGGATTTTAAAGCATTATTTTCAAATTGCAAAGAAAAAGAGAGTGAAAAGAAAAATATCTCACAAATACTTGTTCACTGGAAGCATATGTAGTTGCATATTAATGATGGCATCTGTTATGTACTGACTTGAGTTCCCTTAACCACAGAATGTTACATAACCACTGTCAGGAGATTTAAAAGACTTCCATTAATTTGTGATGGCAGCAATTAGCAAGGAGGGTGCTAATACTAGTGCTCAAGCTGTCAATTTCTGGCTATTTTTCATTTGTATTCTTTGTAAACCCACACTGCTGTTTACACAAGGATATCACTGCATCTAAGCAGAAAACAAAATTTTTCTTTCTGCCATGAGATATTCACTAGACAAATTACATTTGTCTTAAGAATAGCTAAGGATATTTCACTCAGAATAAAATCAATACTATATATAAATCACTAAATACAGAAAAGTTAGGAGGTTCATGTTTGATAAAGTGTATTTCTGTCTGAGCCCATCTAAGTTTTTGTATGTACATGCTGACATGTGTGCTCCGTGTAATTTGGCAATGTGAATATTATGAAGTCTTAATGTTTAGCAGATGTTGGTGAAATATATATGCATTAGCAATTTTTCATAAGGAAGAAACAATTAGTCAGAACTGAAAGTCCTTTAATGAAAACAATCTTTTTAATAAACAGTTTATTTGAGATGATTTCTCTGCTCAAACTTTTTGTGGTCAAGTGAGGTCAAGTGACTCAAAGCTACAGGACATGAAGCTACAGAGCATTAAAGTATTCTTTTTATGTGAGAATAAAACTCACATAAAATAAAACAGTAGTTGAATTGACAATGTTTGTATGTTCTCCTTTAGGGTTAGTTGCTCATCACATTCTGAAGAACACAGTGGAGGCCAAGAAACAGAACAGAACAACATTATTATTACGTGAGGTAGCAATGATGCACTCCTGCTCTTTTCCCTGCAGGTGATGCTCTGAAGAGGATAGCATAGACCTCAGTTGCCATAAAGTTCTCTTGGAGATGGTATTCAAGAGGAGAGAGCTGTAGTTACACCTAGCTAAACACCTGTTCATTTATTTAACTTACCAGAGTCAATCATCATATAATAGTATTTCAGTTCAGAATACGGTTTTGAGATAATAACATTTGATAAAATGACAGTATCATCTAGCATCTTGAACCACTGGTGTTTTGAAAGAATTTAGAAATACATTCATCTATTATAAATACAATATTAATCTATATTAAAAATATTTTTGTGTCAAAAATGCCTGAAAATCTTTTATGTGCTGTAAACATATGGAACTGAAGAAGTATATCCCCTTCTGGAATTAGAGAGCAGTAGCTGAGCTGTATGAACTATCTTGCATAATGTTCAAAGGAGAGAAAATTATTCCAAGGAGAGCAGAATAAATTCTGTCAGCTACAAAAAACAGCTATGGGATCCTTTTTATGACCACATAAAATAAAAAATCATAGAGGTCTTACTGAAAGACCTAAAACACAGCAAACTACATGCTATTCCATTTTTTTTTTCTGCCTCAGTTAAATTGCTAGGTTTAACTGGCACTATCAGAAATTGAACTTTGATTCTGTGGAACCTATTTCAAACTTAGCATAAAAAATGCAGTTATCTGTCCAAGTTAGGTCTCCAGGCTGCACTGCTTGATAGCATTAGTTAAACAATACATGCTGCATTGAAAAGAATCCCCATCACCTACAATGGTTTTCACAATCTTTATTTAAACATTCTATGCCTTCAGTAGTCTAAGATAAGCAGAAATAATTTTTCTTGGGGTTTGTGGGCATTTTTCCCCCCATTGATAAAAGGCAATAACTTCCAATGCTCAGTTTAACGATCACTACAAATGCCTTTTACTCCTCTGTGAGCATCAGCCGCATAGCTAATGTCAGCAGGAAATTCTGTATAATTGTAGAGTAGGAGGACACCTGGGAACAGGCAGCTAAATCAAAGAAACATAATTAAATTGTGGAGCTCATTTTCAATGGATGTTTTGGAAAACAAAAGAATAAACGTGTTTTTAAAGGCTTTAACCAAATGAAGGATTGTCTATCAGTGACTATTAAACTTGTTTGTCCAGATGTAATTTCAGAAAATTCCTGAAGTACTATTTTTGCTGATCAGGAATAACACAGGAAGTTTCCAAACAATTCTCTGTTTCTTTAAGTCGTTCTGAAATGCCTGCCTTTAGTCATCACCAGCAGGATGATAGGTGGCCAATAAGGACCTTTGGTATACTACAGACTACGAAAGTATTTAATTCTCTTCCTGGACCAGATTCTCTAAGGAAGAATAACTATAAAACAGCAGCTGTTCTTTTGGCATGTACTGCTGCCATGGCTGGGAAGGCACCTCTTCTTTACATCTCTTTGCCTCCCTCTTTTCAATCACAGCCCAAAAAGGGGAAGGAGACAGTCAGAGCATTAATGGGAGAGATGGTTCTCTGCTGTGTCACAGAACAGGGCAGAGAAAAGCTCACAAACCTGCAGGATGTTAGTACTACACACTGCATAGTACTGTAGTGTACAGTATTATGCTATATGCAGTATTGAAATAATATTTGGAGTCAGGGAGTCCTAAAAAAACAATGGTGGTTTGATGGGATTGTGCCACTATTGCTCAGAATGGTGAATAAAAATACAAGCCTGAACATCCTGCTTCCCCCAGGGTATTGTAGAACAAAGAGTAAGGTGTCTCAGAGATCTGTCTTCAATTAAACAGTTCTTGGGGGATATTGAAAAGCAAAATAAATTTGTTAATGAAGGCACATGCCATTCTCCCACTAATGTCATGCAGGGATTTAAAACTGGCCATCCTTACTGCATAGTACAGCACACATAGACATATTGTAATCTTACAGCTTTGGTGATCAGTGTACTGGATCTCGATATGGCAGATATATCTATAACTCAATACATACTCAAGTACCTCTTACCTTACCAGAATTTGACCTGAGCGAGCTAATGGTAACTCCTTCCCGTCTGCAAGGAACTGGACATTCTGGATTGCCTTGTAGACCCACCCACAGGAAGTTGAGGGCCCAGGGCAGGTATAAACTGTCTATCAGTCTTCATAAAAATATTTGAATTGCAGCATACGTAGCACTCCCATACAGATACTGTGTTACATGCTTAATTAACTTACTTGACTTAATTATCCTGTTATTTCAGAAACAGAATAGCAGAATATTCTGTTAGAAGGGGCCCATTAGGATCATAAAGTCCAACTCTTAAGTGAATGGCCCATACAGAGACAACCTTGATGTTACTGGCACTGTGTTCTAACCAAGACAATTTCAGTGGCAGTTGCACAATTTCCAGAAAGAAAAATGCTAAAAGAATATTTTGATATTTAGAGACTAAATCTACAGCTGTATAGAACTTTGTATACCGTCTGCGTGAGACTCCAGTCCATGTGGTGTTCAGACCAGCACGTGATCGTGGCAGTGGTTTTGGTTTCCAGGCTGTGCAAAATTACAGCTAGTGTTTCCCAGGCAAATCTCCCAAGACAGGACACAGCAGGAGTATAGCCCTGGCATCAAGATCTGCTCCTGAATATGGTGGTATTCAGGGCCCCAGTGCAAGAAAGACCTCAGCTAACTGGAATAGGGTCAGGAGAAAGACACCAAGACATTGAAGGGGTGGGGGGACCATGGGGACAAAAGCTGTAGAGCTTGCACTCTGGGGTGTGATTGAAGGGGTAGGAATTGTTCAGCCTGGAGAAGGAATATCTTCAGGGGCACCTTAGAGCAACCCCTCATCAGCTGTGAGGAGGCTGTTGAGGAGACAGCTATGGGCTCTTGATGCTGATGTACTGTGAGAGGACAAGAAATAACTGGAAAACGAGCAGTTGTGACAGGATATAAGGAAAAGATTTTTTTCCCCTGAGGATAGGGCACAGTGGGATGGGCTGCCCAGAGAGGTGGTGCATTCTCCATCTGCGGAAGTTTCAAGACCCATTCAGATAAAAGCCCTGAGCAGCCAGGACAGACCTCAGAGCTGGTCCTGCTGAGAGCAAGAGGTAGGACTGGAGACTGCTGAGCAGCCTTCCAGCTGCTATGATCTTTTGTTCCTTTAGGTAGGTGTAGTCATTTCAAATTTGATGACATTCACATTCAAATTCCCAATTGAATTTGTTCAAGAATTCAAGGCCTCAGTTCTTACTGAGATCAATCAGATCAGACTCTCATGTTAGCTGACTTTTTCAGCCTTCCCTTCTGTGAAGAAAGAAAGGAAAAGCCGCACTGACTTTGGTGTTGATGTCAGTGTTTCAAGCAACGCTTCTACAATTTCATGTCCCTGAAAATAAATCTTTTGACTTTGGTCATAGTTGCAAAATTATGGAAGGCCAAAGGTAGCTCCTGAATGACTCCTGTCCAGAGCACAAAAGTGCCTGGGTAATGTAATGGAATTGAGTTTTGCTTAGTGTAAGCATAGCTGTTTAAGTCCACATGGACTGCAGATCTGCATCCAGGACCAAGCTGACCAATAATTCTGCTTTCTGCAAAGTGCTGGCCAGGATTTCACTCTCAGAAACACTACAAGGCACTGAGAACTTCAAAGCATTTGGTGATGATTTGCATACCTAAAAATAGCTTTTTGTTGTTGTTGTTAAATATTTAGGGCAGGTAAAAATTTACACCCAAACTGAACCAAACACACAATCCCCAAAATCCCACACAAAACAAACAGCAACAATCTAACTACAACAAGCAATCAAAAAAACCCCACCCTTCAAAATGCTTTATTGAATAAGGTATAGCGCTCACGAAGACAATGGAAATACAACAATAATTGCAAGTTTCATCTGCCAACAGTAATATTAAGCTTTGAGTATAGAAGAAAATACTATTTCAGATAAGAATGATGACATTGAATAAACAAAAATCACATCTAGATTAATCACTGTATTTTGAAACACTGCATTTCTATTTTAATGTACTACTCACAATTTCTTACTTGTTAAAATGTGTTTGGTTTCAATGTTAGGATTTCTCTATTGCTTTCTCTCTCCTATGTGTTTGAAAATGTGCTCTTTAATATCCCAATAATAGTGCTCATGGATGTTAATGAAGCTGCTTCTTTGGAAAATGTGCTATTTTCTATTTGAGTGGCAAAGAAAAGTTAATTCAGTGGGAAAGGTTTGTGGTGCATTTGGAAATTGCCATTATTTTATATCTTAATAAAACAGGTGGAATGGAAATTTCTTCTTTAATACTGTCTCCAATCTTTGTTATTTGTTTGATTCAATTTACACACACAGGCAATGTGTGTACCCTTGGGCCCATTGCCATAATTTTAATAATTTAATAACTTCTGTTGGCTTTAGAAAGTGTATTTGGATATTCTTTTTTATTTTATGCTCTTTCTTTTTTCCACTTAATCTTACAGAAATTTGCTTCAATTCTTACTGTTCACTGCTTTCAAAATGAAACAGTCCTGCAGAAAGCATGATATCCATGGAACAACCATCTGATGCACAAAGAGTAAAGGACTCAAATAGTGTATCAACAGCAGAAGATCTATTGCTATAAAGAGGCTCTGCAGCCCAGTTTCAGGGGCAAAACCCATTTATTGAAAAGTACATGTATACACTGGAATACAGGCTGCAGCACACGTCCTTTGCCAAGAAAAGCCCTCTTTTTTAAGTGCAAGGCATTTCTCTAGATTGTATTCAAATGAGAATTCAGGAGAATGTCTGAAAAGAAAGGAGTTCCATCCCCCTGATTTTCATGGTAAGGCCCCTACGAATATCAAATGCAGCATATCCAGTTTTTTAATGCTTGTCTTCTTATGCTATTATTATTAAACTTATTATTGGTTCTAGTCTAGATTCTCAGTGGTTGCAGCATAGTGGATGATTAAGCCTTAAAATAGGTGTGAGTTACCATATGTCTTGACCTTTCGTGAAGCTGTGGGCTATTTTAATTGTTATATCTATTTTATCTCCCTTATTCTAAAATTTGAATAAAATTGCCATATATACAGAAATCAGCACATACAGGTTTTAAGTACCCATAAAGAAATGCATCACAAGTAGTTGAGGAGATAGGATGCAACTGTAATGAAGAGAGTTACAATAATCAAAGTGGTTGCCTCATAAGTTAGAAAATAAAACCTAACTGTGTGGAACACTGAGACATCTCACAGCTCAGCAGCCTCCTGCACAGCCTGGGACTCATCCCCCTTGCTTTGGTATTCCATGTCCTCAAGGAGGGTGTTTCCAAACTTCCATCACCTATCAATGCTCATACGGAATTATTAGTCATAAAGATCTGTCCTGCAGTATTGGATCATTCAGGAGTCTTCCTGTCAGCCTTTGGAGATACTTTTCACTAAACATGGGATAAAAGTTCTGTCATTATTATTATTATTAGCAGTGCTAATTATACATCAGCAAATAATATAAAGGTACTGATGCACTGATACTTGATATTATGACTTTCCTATTATCTTATAAAATGTCTTCTTGTCTCACAGACTGTTAGACTTTATTAAGACCTCATGAATGGAATGTGAAACTTGAGCAGCCAGAACTGCTTCCTAAGTGCCAGCTACAAGGAACTCAACTCCTTTGATTAAAAACTGTGTACTGGAATAGATAACTGTGATATAGGAACTATTAAACCTTTACCTCAGAACTCAAAGACTGACAGCTGTGCCACATAAATCACTCTTCCTTTCCTCCTGATCATTTTGGCACAGTTTCTTCAACAGTATAGCAATACTGTAATAGCACTGTCGTAGGACAGGGATGATTTGTTATATACCTGACATATCAAAATTAGTCAAATAAAATTTTAATTTTTATGCCTTTGGAAAATGCCAGACTGTTCACTAAAGAGGTGCTTTTTTCATACTTAAAATAAAAATAATCTGTATTACTGTAATGTTCTCAAAAATAGGTTTTTGAGATGTGATGGGAGAGGTACAGATATTATAATTAGAAAAAAAATCTAGTAAATTTTTTTTTCTCCAAAAAACCCTTTTTAAAATTCTATATGAAAACTAAGAAGAGTTTAGAAAAAAAGGTTTGTAAAATAAAAATTCTGAATAAAATCATCCCGACTTAAATCAAAGGAATGTTTCTTTGATTACACTGAAAATCCTCCCAGTTTCTGTTTTATTTTTTTAGCAAAATACATTTAATGATTCAAAGTTATTTTTAAGGAAAAAAAAAAGTATAGCTTTGGAGTGTTAATCATTTCTCTTTTATTAATGAAGCTGAAAAGACCAGGACTACTCCCTGACAAGGCATTAATTGATATTGTAACAGTCGGATGGATCAAAGACCTTGGCCCTCCCTCTTAAATTTTAATTTTTTGTCTTTACTGCTTTTAGAATAAAAATGTCCTCTTAACTCCTTCTATATTTTATTTTCTAAGTTTTAGTGTTTTAAGAGCCTCTTTAATTCTTAAAATTGTGGATTTTGATATTTGTTTTTCCCCTTGCTTCCCTTTCCCTCAATATTTTCTATTTTCCTTCTCTGTCATAGTGACTTGCAAAATTTTCAATAGGAAAGCAAAATGGGAGCAGATATGCAAATATTTTCACACATATGTATAACATATATGCATATAGCATATATACACATAAAGTTAAAATATGCCAGTCACAGGCCACCATCTTAATATCTTCCATCTCCCCTTTTGGAGGTGAAGTATTGTAAAGAATTTTTTTATGTCCAATGAGATGTTTGAACACTAAAGTTTTCTTACCTTGTTTATGCAGTGCCTATTCTGTTTTGCATTCCATGTAGGGTGCAAGGCAGTAAGTTACACCACTCATATTAAGTCAGATTATATATATACCAGCAATTTTTTACAGTATTCATCTTGTTCTATTACAGGCTGCATCCATGGAACTTGACCGAATTACTGCTAATTGTGGAAGTACAGAATAAGAACAAAATCTAACCTATGTATCTTACTTTAAAAAAAGGAAACTAATTCTTCATTGTTTAATTATATTAATTTCCTATAAGCCTTAAATTAATATTTAGGAGTCTTACTTGTCTGATTTTCATTATATGATCAGTAATTTATTTCTGACAGCATTTTAAGTAAAGATAGGGTTTTGATTCATTTTTGTTCATGGTTTTATAACAGTTTACCATTATAAATGGAAGGTTGGAAATCTTACTTTACCTTCATATTTTACAAGCAGTTTATAGAACTATTAGTCAACTGGTAAACTCTAATTGCTCTCCACGCAAGGTACAAAAGTCTATATGAAATCGTTATAGAGATACTCATATTTTCTTCTGACACCTACTTCTCATCAGCAAAACATGCTATATAATCAAGATCTCTTTTTGGTTTTTGCACTAGGGAAAACATAATTTTCATATCTGATGCTACAAATATTTATGTAAAAATCCTGAAACTAATTACAGGAAGAAATAAAAAATGGTCATAAATATTTTCAAAACGTTCAAGTGGAAATATTCATATAGATTGCAGACCTTAAACTATAATACTTCTTTTCTTTGTCCCTAAAAACAATTACACTTTAAGGAGTTTGATGTTAGAGTGTTTGATCACTACTTTCGTTTTACCTCAAGCGGCTCCATTGGGCTAATGACCTATTTTCACGATACAGGGGAAAATTCAGTGAATATTCCATGACATGCCATTGGATTGCTGGATGATGGACAACCCTGAAAACTTACTGCTGCACAAGACAAGGGTGTTTTTCAGTTTTAGAAATTTAAAAATCTGTGGAACTTAACTCAGTCCTGTTACTACAATATCCTGTCTACTGCAGTCTTGGAAAGAGCTAAGTTCTCATCTCAGTGCAGCCACTTTTATTTGAATAATATGTTGTGAATCTTTTTCCATACAGATCTCAAAGATATATCTATAAATATAAAGTAACTAATATTCTTTTTATGCTTTCAGAGAGAGATAATGTAATTGAAGTTTTAAAGTTTTTAAAAAAATTTTTTCATATTAAAATTTTTTTTTCATTTTCCAAATATCTAATTTTGACTGTATTTTCTGTTTTCTGATTATTTTATTCTACAGGTTTTAGATATTTTTGTCTAGTTATATTTTTGGGGTTTAGTTTTAAATTCTAGAACTAGCCACTCACCCATATTTTTCTAAAGTCAGAAATTTTCTACATAACTGATGACTTTCTATATATTTCCTTTGGGTTGATATCTAATTCCATTGTTCTTATTCTTTATCTTGTCTTAAGACATCCTGAGAAAAAGAAAAACAAAACAAAAAAGAAAGAAAATATATTTTTATAACATATTATATATCATCTTTCCTTTTCAGGGATGGCTTTGATGTAAAGTCAAAACCAACATTCATACTTTGATTTAATGACCATCATGTCTAAATATACTATTGATAGGTTATGAAGTATGGAATATGAACTTGAGTTGCAGTCAACTAATCTACACAACTGTATTGAATCCCTCCATGTAGTTCCTGGTTTCATAAATAAGTTTTAAAAAAGGAAAATATATCTTTCACTATTTGTCTTCTGTCTCAAATATGCAACCTATTCCCACTTTGAAAAGACAAATTGATTCCTAAAGCTGTATCTTTTAATGACTATTTGATTGAATTATATTTTCAATGTTTTTGATAGTTATATATTAATTCATTTAGAGCAAAGACAAAACATTAATTCTCTGAGGGTTTTATTTTATAGTATTTTTTCAGAACGCAACAGGGAAAATTCTCCTATGAAGAGCTGTACAAAATTTTTTAAACCATAAGTCCAAAAGACTACCCCAGTTTTTAAATTGTCCCATACAGACTGATGCTTACATGGTCTCTGAATGAAAATAGCTTGGTTTTACTCTGCTGATACTTGTGTTTCCAAAGAAGATGGTGTAAGATCAGCAAGTGTTTTGACTACTATAATTCAGAAGAATGATTTCTGCAACCTGCAACATATTATATATGGCAGATAGACTTGTGGTACTTTTTTGTTTGTTTTTAAACTAGAAGCCTAATTTCTTCATTCAGATGTTGCATAAAGTTCTTGGGTTTTCAAAATGTGCTAAGCAATTTATTCTTTTTTTTCCTAAAAAACACACCATCATTCAAAAATTTAAGAGGATGTTTTCTTGCACAGGACGTGCTGAACATTTTCCAGCTAACTTGTAAACTCTGCTATTAAATATTGCAGTAAATATCTAGGTTTTTTTCAGTTGCGTGTAAAGGTTTGGCCTCAGCTGACAGCTCAACCCAACACAGCTGCTCACTCACATCCCCACCAGCAGTGGGAGCAGGGAAAGAATCAGAAGAGTGCAAGTGACAAAACTCATGAGTTGGGATAAAGACAGGTTAATAGGGAAAGCAAAAGCCATGCATGCAAGCAAAGTAAAACAAAGAATTCATTCACCACTTCCCATGGGCGGGCAGGTGTTCAGCCATTCCCGGGAAAGCAGAGCTCCATCATCCATAGCAGTGACTTGGGAAGACAAACACCAAAACTCTGAACAACCCTCCCTTTGTCATTCTTCCCCCAGTTTTATATGCAGAGGGTGGTGTCATATGGCAGGGAATGTCACTTTGGTCAGTCGGGATCAGCTGTCCTGGCTGTGTTCCCTCCCAGCTCCTTGTACACCTTCAGCCTGCTCACTGGTGGGATGTAGCAAGGAGCAGAAAAGGCCATGACGCTGCTTGAGCTAAGCAATAATGAAAACATACCTGTATTATCAACACTGTTTCCAGCACAAGTCAAAAACACAGAACCATACCAGCTACTGTGAAGAAAATTAACTGCTGAAAAAAACCCCAAACAAATAAACAAAACCCCACAACAAAGCAGCAACTACAACAACAAAATACTATGCTAAGGAATATATTATCCTACTCCAGTTGGCTTTTTTTCTTTTTCCTTAGGCACCTTGAATTACACTGTAGTCTTGCACCATGAAAAGGAGATTGCTGACGTACAGAGAGAAGCCTGTATAGATGGAGACAACAGAGGGCAGATAGGTCTATACATGCACAGACCTAATCTATCATCCTTCCTAACCATTCCACCAAATTCAAATGGTTAACACTATAAATTTCATGCATGTGCTCATATTTTCTTTCTAATTAAGTTCAGAACAAACAAACAAAAAAAAAAAACTAATCCGTAGCCAAAAATTAGACTAACAAAGGGAACATATATCACTCAGGACATAATTTATATGTCCTTTTATAAATAGAAGTCTGACAAAAAGCTGTTTAAGACAGAATTTTTTACTCTCCTTTTGTATCTAAATACTGGACAGCTGCTGAAAATCACACGCAGTTAAATATCATTTTATTCACAAAATATCAATGTTCTTTTATGTTCTTTCTAAATATTCTTAGAGAAATATAAAGATAGTAGGTTTTGTGAAGTATAGAAATCTCTGGAATAGCTCTAGATGAGCCTGTAGAAATATTCCAAGGAGTATAATCACATCAGGACAGACCTTTTCACGACCTATTTTATATTATAATTCAGCTAGAGCTGATCCTTAGCAGAACCAGCTGAACTTGTGATCCACTGCTGAAATCATCAAACCCTATGGAACACACTTACTTCAAAGACTTACAAGATTGTGTTTACCTTATCTAGCAATTTATTTTCTAATGTTTGGTAAAGAAACTCCATGAAGCTAATGAGGGCACCTCCTATTTTATATATTTTCACAGTAGTTCTTTTATTTCTTACTATTATGTTCATTTTTTCTTATGTAGGTTTTGGTTTGGTTTGGTTGTTTTTTTGGAGGGAGAGCGGGGCTTTTCTGTGGGGGTGCCTTAAATGAAGAGGAGAACCTGGAACTAGCAACAGCTCCACCCTTTAACTGAAGTATTTCAGAAACATTTTATTTTGACCTGTAAGGCTCAGGGATGTTACCAGAGATCTCCTTTCTCCTATTTTCAGGGCTTGCTTCATATATAAAATTTGAGTTTGGGGCTATCTATTTTATTTTCATTTCTTCCTCCTGTTCTGTTGTCTCCATGCACTGTTTTGTACAAGTACTTGCTTTTCCAGCTGGTATTGTAAACATCACCATCCTGCATATGTTGAAAAATGAGCAGCCTGCTCATCCAATTTTATAACTCAGAGTAGCAGAAGCAGATTGGCGATGTTTTTTGACATGCACAGCGTACATTACTGCAAGATGTCATATTTCCCCAAAGGGGTACTCAGAATGTCAAGAAACTTGGACCAGACACAACAAGATCATAAACATGCTACAGCAAACATATCAGAATATTTGTATAGGATTACCATTAGGTATTAGATTAATACTGTTTCATCACATGCTCCCTGTTGAATAGGATTTGATGGTTAATAATACTTGTGATAACATGAATTATATTGCCATTTTAATACCACTGTTTTGGCAAAAGTATTGCAAAAATAAGTAGTGCTTTTATTTTTTACATAGTTTAGAATTCTAAAACAATCTAGTTAAGAAATCTGAATTAATTTGATATGGAAAAATAGCAATTTGCATTTATAACCATCTGAAGACAAAAAGGTATTACCTTATACATATCTTTAAAGTACAAATTTTGAAATGTGTTAATTTAAAAACACAGTCTAAGAAAAAAAATCTCATTTCAATTTGATCCAAATTTCTTTTTCCCAAAAAAACTAGTAGAACAACATATAATGAAGAACTTTATGTTTTACTTAAGCCACAATCTTGTTCATTCTACTTGGAACTATTTGCAATAACGTATACAGTGCAAGTCATGATTCCTACTTTAATGGTTCTGATCTTGTGGACAGCTTCAATTCTAATAAATCTCCATCCAGAGAAACTCAGAAAAGGAAGAAAGAACCTGCTGTGAGCCAAGAATACAATATTTTGATCTCACAGCTGGTCTCCACCTACTCTGACCCAAAATCCAACCCTGAAAAAAGGATAAAATAAAACAATTTAGCAGATATAAACCACTGATTTACCTTCTGCAGATGGAGATTTTATAACACTTTATGATTTCACACATCACCACCCTAACTTAACAGGCCGCTATTTCTGTGTGAAATAACCAAACTAACCGTGAATAAATTAAATCCTGACTTACTGTGAGATTTTTAACAATGCATGTCTGTAGAGAGTACTGTCATGAACACGAACGTGAGTACATGAGCCCTCTCCTCTCGTAACTCCCTCCCTGTGAAAGGGCAAACTCATGGTACTAGCATGGTACTAGCAGGCACCATTAGAAGAAAATCTGTACTGCAGTAGCTTTGCACAGCATAGGTAACATATTCCCCACATTCCTGCAGTTCCTGTCCTCTCTATGTATGCAGAAGTTGAGGGTGCAAATGTTGAAACATTTGAAACACCCAGCTTCCCACTACAGGTTTTAGCACTCCCTGGCCCAAATGCAGCCTTCTCATCCCATGCCCTGTGCAGAAACCTCTGCTCCAGGAGCTACAGTGTCACAGATTGTACTATCATGTTCTGTAAGGAGTTGGTCTGGCCCTAAACAGAAATCAGTAAATTTCCCCATACCTCAGATATCCACCTAAATCGTGCAGGAAGTGAGTGGTTTATACTAAGACTAACCAGAAAAATCAAATTGTGAAAGTATAACTGTGCCAGATAACTTGCATTATCAACTTCAAGCACCAGCTCACTAATTTTTCTCATTTCATAGCCTGAGCCAAATATAATGTGAACTATATCATAGAATGACAAAATCATAAAGGTGGGAAAAGACGTCCAGGATAATTGAGGCCAGCCTTTGACTTAACACCAGCATGTTAACTAAACCGTAGTGGCATACTGTGCCACGTCATTTCTTGGACGCTTCCAAGGATGGTGATTCCACCATTTCCCTGGGCAGCCCACTTCAATCCTTGATCACTCTCAGTGAAGAAATTCTTCCTGATGTGCAACTAGAACCTTCCCTGACATAGCTATTTCCTCTTGTCCTGTCACCTGGTGCCTGGGAGAAGAGACTGACCCAGCTGGCTATATTCTCCTTTCAGGAACTTGAAGAGAGTGATAAGGTCTCCTGTGAGTCTCCTTTTCTCAGGCTAAACACCCCCATCTCCCTCAGCCACTCCTCATGTGATTTACTCTCTAGACCCTTCCTCAGCTCCAATGCTTCACCACCTCAATGCCTTTTTTGACATGAAGAAATCGGACATAGAATCTGAAGTGTGTCTTCACCAGTGATGAGTGAAGCCATTGTACAGAGGGACAATCACTTCCCTGGTTCTGCTGGCTACATTATTCTTGATAGAAGCCAGGATGCCATTGGCCTACTTGGCTACATGGGCACTTTACCACCTTGTGATCAGTTGCCTGTTGACTCAAGGTCCTTTTCTGCCAGGCGGGTTTCCAACCAGCCCCTCCCCTAGCCTGTAGTACTGCATGGAGTTGTAGTGGCACTCTGGGTAATCTGTTCCAGAGCCTTCCCTTGCACTGAGATGAGGCTGACAGGTCAGTAGTTCAGATTCTCCTTCCAGCCTTTTTTTGCAGATGATCATCACACTAATATTCAGGATATCCTGAATATTTATATTTATATTTATATTTACACATATAGATGCAGCTGTATGAATTGTGCAACCCTTTATAAAAAATCCATTATCTAGAATTAGCATACCCTTCATTTCTTCTTTCAACCCTGCCTTCCTGTTTTACAGTCTATTGATTTTTTTTCCTCATCATCTGTGATCAATGTTTAAAAAGACTCAATGACTTATGTGTGACTGTTCTGGACTTTTCCCATAAGTAAGCAAAGACCATCTCTTCTTTTTTTTTTTTTTTTAGGGACTGTATAACTACTTCTCTTTTGACAGAGCCCTGGCTGTTGCTGCATCATCTGTTCCTCAGAGGCCAGTTCATTTCTCGTTGGATGTCTGAAGATATGAATAAAATTAATTTTTACCACAGAAATAGCCTAAGGAAGTAGCTAATCCTGGTTAAGACTGTAAATTATCACACTAAATATGTTGTGAAAGTCCGCATAGTGGGAATTTTTTGTCTGATGTGCTAACCAAACCTTCACCTCCATTACACCTGGGATAACCTCCTTCCTGTTTGCTGTCTGTGCTTATCTTGAGTTCCTATTGTGGTGGCTTATTTTTACAGGAGGTGCCCGCTGTGGCTTTGACAGTGCTTTGAGAATGTCAGCTGTGGGCTTTAGGTTCCCGCACATGGGAACAGTTTTGTCATCCTCCGGAATCCTCAAATGGAGAACAGGTCTCTCTTATTCCTTAAGGTTCATCCATCCAGCCCTCAATTTACAAAAGCCAAAGGGAAGAGTGATATGTTTTAGGAAAAAGTCCAACCTGTCACCTTCTTTCCCTGGTGGAACGTGAGTTTCTTTATGAGATAAAAAATGCCCTCTGGTAGTTTTCACGTACCTGAGCCAGCTTTGCTCTGCTCTTCACACCAGCTGGTTCTCCATGTGAAGCCCTTCCTCACGCTCAGCCAAGTGCTCACTGAAAAGCAAAAATGGTGGAAGAAAAACAAGGAAACTTCTGCTTCTCCAGCCACACACTGCCCCGCTAACCCCTACAGGGAAAAACTTTATGGTGGGAGGAGAAAAACTCATTCTTTATGTCTGACATAGGCCCTATTGTCAGCTGGCCGTCTTTGTTTGTCTTCCATGACTTCTCCTGGGGTTATCATGGAATAATTTCAGCAATAATCATAAGCAGTAATCACTCTTAACCTTGGTACTTGAATCGGTTTTTTGGGACATGGACTTCACAAAGCCATAGAACTTGTAATCATACCACAGGGCTCCCCACACCATTATATGGGGATACTTAAGCTAGGGAGAACAGGATAAACCTGTCACAGAATCACAGAATATTCTGAGGTGGATCTTTGAGTCCAACTCTGAGGTGAATGGTCCATAATGGGGATCAAACCCACAACCTTTGTGTTATTAGCACCAACCAACTGAACTAATCTCAGTGGCCTCCCTCTGTGCATGAGGACCAAAGGCTTAGCCTGGTCTCAGTCATACCAGCACAGTCTTTGAAAGCACTTGTTTCACTGTCTTCAGATCATGAAGCCTTTAATGGAAATACTTACTTTTCTCTACTTCTGACAGAGACCTTTGAGACTTTGGTTGTATACTCAGAATGCCAGGCAATCGAAAACTTAAAAATATGTATGTGTATGTATGTAATATGTATGTCACATATGTGATTTGAAATAGTTGAGACTATCAAAGAAAGGCAAGCATGTACTTGTAACAATAAAACACAGCAAATACAGGATGGACTACTGCCACCTCTTGGTTGCCTATATTTGGAAGTACTAAAAACAATAGTAAGAGCTGTTTCTGTTAAGGTTAACATTAAACATAACTAGCGCTTCCAAACATATTTTGTGATGACATCAAAACAGGAAATGGGTGGTGTCTCAGCAAAAGGAGGAGATGTGTAACATGGTGAGACAGAGTACCAGTAGTGCTATTGAGCTGGCTGCAGCACCTCAGTGAAAATCTGAGTAGCTGAACCAACTGCATCTGAACTTATATGAAACCAGAAATTGGAGAAATTAGGACATTTTTTCATAGAAGCTACTTTTATTTTCTCAGATTCTCCAAGTAGCTTCCAGCCATTTTTCAGATGTCTGTTAATGATTACAAAGCTTAGAAACCTAGAAGTTTAGTTTTATGGCAACATTTTTATCCACAAAATGTAAAGCTATGTGTGAAAAATGAGCATTGAGCGGCTCGGTATTTTATTCTTCTCTGATTAAGTCACAATTAAAAACATCACTATTCAATCTGAACACACAAGCAAATGCCTGACAAATGTAGGTTAGATGCAAGCTATTAAAATGCAAGCCAAAGACTCTCAATATTTCATGTACTCAATAGGTCATCAGGGAATAGAAGTCTGCAGTGTTTTCCATATATTACAAATTTAAAGAGCAAGAAGAATAACAATTAAGTCAAAAAATGCTGTATCAATATATTCATTTCACCTAAACAGGTACCAGAGATCTGTACAAGAGACAGATACATTTTAAATCGTTTTACAATTAAAGTAATGTAAAAGACTGATAGTTAAATACTAACATGAGCATTGTTTAGGTTATTCCCTTTTGTCCCTCATCAAAACATTTCACAAACTACATTTAACATTTTTTCACTTCATTAAAAAAAAAAAGATTAAAAGCTATTCCAACTTCTGACAACTAAAAATAAAAGTATTTTGGATGTGTAAACATAAATGGCTAAGGAAAAGCTAGATCCTTTTCTATGGCTGATGAAAATAATGAATGTACTGATTTTTTTCTTTGTTAGTTTTTCAGCCAAAATCTGAAAAAGAAACTAAATGCAGGGGAAAAGAAAACAGATACTTCAGGTGAAATACCTACATTAACATATTTTTTTTTTTAATTAATACAAATGTTTTGATCATTTATTGGTACTTGTTGCAATTCATAGAGTCATAGGTTCAGAATTGCAAGGGACCTAATTAAATAATGAAAATGCAGTCAGACATTGCTTATTGTATCCTTTTCTAGAAATTTTTGAATCAAGTAGTTTAAATCAAGAACTAAACTTCCATCAGGTTTATCTTGTGAATAGGTAAGGGCTATTCTAACAAGAAATAATTTTCATTTTTATTATAAAACATAAAGATACTATTAATAGTTCAAATGTCTTGTAGAGGAAGTCCTGTTTACTATTAGGAGCTGGAAGAATTTGATAGAGTATCACAGCATCTATGACTCTCTGTAGGGAATGCCTATAAAGTTAACATGAATTTTGAGTCAAGAGGTCTGTGGGAATGCTCATATTCAAATAGTACCAGAAGCTTCTCACATTTTCAACTATACTGCATGCTGTGGACATCCACAATGATGTCAGATACACAAATTATTGTGAATATATCCAAACTGATAAGTTAATGGCACACTTCCTATGAGGCTGAGGGGGAAAAAGAAAAAAGAAAACGAAAAGGAGAGAGCAAGAGAGAGAGCAAAACAGAGGAAAGTAATAACCTCTTCCAGCTTGGAAGAGAAGCAGCAGCAACCTCCAGATGCATATCATCTCAGCCACCCTTCCCAGTCCAGCAGACAATTCCTCCAGTACACTTTTTGTTTATAGCTATACATTTTTCAGCAGGATCCACTCAAACTGCCCATGAAGCAGTTATTGGAGTATCTTGACCAGATGCAGTTGTTAAGTGTTGTGAATATCTGCTGTAGGGTAATATTTGTTAAATATATAGAGAACCCTCCCTGGAGAAGGGTCCTGGCAGGGAGTGCAGCCCATGGAGTGAAGCTCACACAGGAGCAAGTTTTCTGGCAGGAATTATAACTTTTGGGAGACCCACATTGGAGCAGTCCATAAGTCCATAAAGACTGCACCCCATGGAAAGGAGTAAGAGGAGAAGGAAAAGGAGGAGGAGCAGGAGCAGGAGGAGGAGGAAACAGATTTTCCAGATCATTTTGCAAATGTATTATAGTAGGAAAAACATTCTGAAACAGCTGTATATTCCCTAAAGTCATGCTAAACAGACCATGGAGGAATCAGGAAATATTTTTAATGTTTTATGTAAAAAACAGTAGTCCTTGAATCATCAGTGGGGAAATCCATCTGGAACCTCTGGGTATTAAACTGGTAGTAGTTTCTAATTGTACAACATGCTTTACACTCCTCAGCCAGATGATCTTAATTACCTATACCCTCCTTTTCATTTTTGTCTTTGCCCTTCTGGAGCCTGGCATAAAAAGTTATTCTGCTTCTGAATCGCTGCTTTTTGAAGAAAATTCTGATAAAAAGAAAGTCTCCAGCTCAATATTATACAGATAACATTGTTTTCTACAAAATTCAGGGAAAATCCTATATGAACGAGACGAGGTTTTCTTACAGTTCTTTTGACAATTTTCTTTGTATCTTTTAGACTCTCATTTAATACTTTTTTTCTCCTTTCTGAAAGATGATGGCCATGCTTATGCTGTCACCTAAAATCTCTGGTCATTGCCACTTGCTTCTCACTTTAGTCAATGCCACTTTCCTGCTACTAGGAGCTTTGGGTATTTCCTTTCTTAATTTTCATGTATGTAATGGTGCTACCTGAAAGTGAAGATGTGGATTCTTTTGGGGTGTGCTGAGGTGCCCCACTTCCAGATGGTGATGTTTTGTCTTCTCTACTTGCTGACTGCACGTGTCTCCTTTCATTATTTCTCTTTCTTGTTACCTAGTGAGACACTGTGTGATGAACTTAGTCACTAAATGAAGCAGACCAAGAGACATCCCCAAAGAAAGGATTTCCGGAGAGCCAGTCAAGCTTTAATGTCATAACTAGGAACCAGATTGATAAAAGAGAAAATGAAAATAGAAAAAATAGCATTACAAAAAACCTCAGACTTTCAAATAAGGTTTAAAATTAGGCGTTCATTTAAATGAGTTCACACATAAAGGTTCGGTGTTTCCTTTCTTATTAGTGGACTTGTTTAATAAGCTGAAAAAAGAGATTACACACTAAAATTGATTGTATCTTTTAGAAAAGATTATTCATAATGAACATTTTTATGCCTTTTGATATATATTAAAATGTAGTTTTCACAATGACTTATTTCTTTATTATGTAATACTGTAAATACCAAATAATGTTATGGAAAAATATTCAAAAATTAAATGTCAGTATTCATGCTTTCTGGCTGACACCAGTTATTCATACTGCTGGAATCCCAAGGATCATGTTTCTTTTTTAGTCAAACATAGCTCTAGTGACAAATAAACTGAAATAAATCCTTATTTTGTTTTTAAGATTGGTTTTATGAGAAAGAAACAAAAATTCATCAAACTAGACAGAAATACAAATTTTCTTATTGCAGAAATTATAACACAGGTCCATTATTTTTTATTACTTTTCATCATATTAAAATATAATTAAAATGTCTGAATTGACAAAAATCCTGGTTTTAAAACAAAAATCTAGGTTACATTTGTGATTTTAAATGCAAGCAGCAACAGATGTAATTTTTTTTCCATTTTCAGAAAAGAAAACTTTTTTAAAAGGCTGTGAGGAATTTGGCAGTAGGACTAAAAACTCTAGAAGCTATTTCTGAATTTAATTTCTTAGTTTCTCCTCTGATTTTAAACAAATCACCTTAAACTCTCAGAAGAAGCAGCTATAGTTAATCCACACAATACAGTAAGTACTTCATTTGTTCACCCCTGATCATTCTCCACTTTGAACAGGCTAAATATGATAACAGCATAATAATCATGCATCTATAATAAATAATAAAAAATCCTATTTTTCAGTCAAGCAGATAAAAATATTATGTATAAAATGAGTGCAATATGTTGCTTTCTAGAATTCTTGCTTTGAATTTTATAATCAGGTATTTTTGGTGTAGTACTGTCTCTTTGTCTTGTGTAAGTACTTGATATTGCCACTTAAGAAGATTACAAAGTCATATTGCAACCTAGATCACTGTTAACTTTAAATATGGAAAGAAAATTATTTCAAGAAACCATTGAATTTTAAATACCGTGTAATATCTTGTATTGTTAATGCCAGATTTTGACTAGCTAAGAAAAGATTAGTTCATATATTTAAGCTCATGTAATTTAATTAATATCTTCCTTAAAAGAGTCTGACAGAACAAAATCAAACAAGACTAAATCCAGAATCACACAAATCAGAAAGACAAACCCTCTTAAAATCTATTCTGACCACTTACCCATTTCAGTCATAAGAAGTATTTTCTCGCTTTTATATGACATTTTTTTTGTGGTACTTCACAAATATTAACACACTGAAATCTTAGTTGTAAAAGACTAAGTATTTAAAAATGCTTTGTGACTCATGCTAATACATAAAACTATTATACTTGTCCTATTCAATCGTACATGCTTGATCCATGGACAGCCTGTTCAGCTGCTGTCTTTCATGTCAAGTAACTTGTGTCTTGGAAAAATTCCAACAGGTTTAATAATTTGAAGAATAACTATTACCCCATTATTTTGAATCCAAAAAAAGCAATTATCCTCTTGTGCTAAGGATATTGGTGGTTTTCTGTGTTGTTTATCTTTATTTCCCCCTTGAATTAGATGCATTTCACCAACAAATGAAATATTTTCTGCCTGTGTTACAGAAATGGCAGAAGCTGATTTAAGGAAAGAATTTTTAAATTAAAATGACAGCTAGACAGAAGATAAGTGGATGGTTATCTAGAAAGTTAAGTGTTTTTCCGGTTGAATATCAAGTGTAAAGACTAACATTGTAAACTGAAGGAATAAAGTATATAATCTTGTTGTTACTGAACAGAGAAAAAGCATTTGTTTAATAGTCACAATCCAGTTCTTTCATACCTTCTAAAGATTTCTGTTGGTTTTTTTCACTGTGTGCATTCACAGATTTCTTGCATGTAACACAGTAGATACAACACAAGAAGACAATTTCACCTTGATTTTTCATAGTGCAAGTTTGTTGCAGGACTCACCTAGGCCTTCACAAGGATGTATAGATTTTGCTTGTTTTCCTTTTCAGGTCTTGGGAGGAGCTATCATATTACAAGCAGAGTCAATTCTAAACCAAGCAATTAAAAGGAGATTAAACGGTGTAGGGCTCTAAAAGCACCAGACAGGGTGCAGAAACTATCCATTTCTGCTTTTCACAAGTTTGTTTGTGGATGCTGTCATGCACAGTGCAGCAGCTCTGCTTATGAGACATGAGAGCACTAGTGACAACACCAACATTTTTTATCTAGAGTGTATTAGCAATTCTGTCAAACCTCAGCAAGTCATAGTGCTATTGGTGGCCTTGATGAATGAAGCTAAATGTTACTCTTTGCTCATTTCCAGGGAGGTTCTGCAACCCTCCTGCTGAAAACACATGGCACGTGGCAACAGAAGTCTCTGAATTCATTCATTGTGTGACACTGATAGCAGAAAAAGTGAAGAAACTCTCAGGTTTGAGATTTTTGCAACATTAACATTGACTGATATTAAAATTGGGCTGTTTAGAATTTTTGCTGTATTTTTTGTGGAGTCTCACAAAAATATGCCGTCTTGGAGAAAAGAAGATTTCTTTTTAATGGATATGGTACAAGGTGGCAGCACCTTGTATCATATCCATTCCTTCTGGCTGTTTTGACCATCAGTCTTTGCTTTCCTATTCTTTCTAAGATGACATCTATAAAGAACAAAATGTTATTGGTTTGTATTAAGATAGAATTCTGTATTAATAACTTCCTTTACAATCAAGAGGTGTTTTTAAAGCAACACAGGGCTATATTCTTAGGTTAGCCATCTAATAATATATTTTGTACTCCCTCAGAACAGATACAAATGACTGTCTAAGGTGTATGTCAGAACAGGTTGCTGGCCTCTGTGTTGGACATTATTCTTGAAAAACACAAATGAGTCTATAAAATACATGCGTGCTATTTATGTACAGGATAGTGAATCAAGTTCTTAATTTGTTTATGGATTTCATTATCTCTAATAAAAAAATTTCTTTTAGATATGAATTAAGAAAAAAAGTGATTGAAATTGACTGTCTTTGCATTCTTTTAGCATTTTGTTTGGTTTAAATCAGTTAGGCCATAGTATAACTATAAACCCTCAGACAGGTCTTGTAAATTGTTGGCAAATCATCATCTTTTCAATGCCTTCAGCCAGAACTCATACTCATGAACTGGCAGACATGAGTCAACTGTTCATGAACAACACTGCAATTAGATGGGAAGAGCATGTTCAATAACGTCTGCAGCAACGTTCAAAATTTTAAGTAAACTGCCAAAAAGGGTATTCCAGGACTAGAATGCTGTGGTCCTGCTGTGCATCCTCCACACTACAACTCCAGTGAGGAAAGATGTGGAGCAATAGTAACAAGAGAAACAGCTGTCAGTAAGTGCCACCCAGAGACCCTGAAACTCAGACTCTTGCTCCCAGAAAATCTGCTTTGCCTGTGCATAGACCTGATCACATGGTTTGGTGATTTAAAAAAAAAAAAAAAAACAAAACCACACAATAAAACCTATGCAAATTCACCTGCTTGATATCAGCCACTTAGAAGTAGAATGAAGGCCATACTATTTAAGAAGTATCCCTACTGAGGCTGCCCTCAGACAGCCTTCATTCCCTGCCCCCTGCCCTTGGAGACGTTCCACACAGCTGGCATCTGGTGGGCTAAAGAGCATAACCAGCCATCTAGCCTTTATTTAATACAAAAATTTTCATTGACATTGCTATCATTTGCACTTTAACAAAACCCACAGGATTTACAGCTACATCTTCTTCTGAATTTACAATTTCTCAAGAAGTAAACATCCCTATCTGTGTTCTCTTAAATCATCTGTGTTTATTCAATTCTCTTGCTGTTCTTGACTAGCACACTCTTCTTTAATAATTGTCTCTGAAGCCAATATTGGGGTTAATAGCTGTAAAATGAAGACAACAGAGCTACTCATAATGGAAGCAATAAAAAAGTATTCTACTGAACAGAAAGTGCTGGGTTTTTTCCCCTTCCAATCTATCAAAAATTAGGCCCTTACGTTTCATATTTCATTTGCCATTAACATAAATCAACTTGATCTTAATCGGGAGGAGTCAAGAATCCTATTATTAAAATAAATCTAAATGAATAGCATATAGACAGTGATAATACTGTGAGACAGTGTTTCACGCTTATTTACTGACAGTACATCCCTCTGGACATAAATTATTGGGAACACATAATTTTAAAGCACACTGAGATTCAAAGAGTGCATGCAGATGCCTATTGCTTAGGACTAAATTTAATCACCTCCTGCTTGTGACCATTTGGCAGCATCAGGAAAGTTTTCTCCAGAACCATCTCTCTGAAGCCAAACTAATAAAGTGCTAATTAAAGAAAGTACATGGAAGACATGAACACTAGGAGCCTGGAGTAATTGGCTACAAAAAAGGCAGCTCTGAAACACGTCACTTTCTCTGCTGCTCCTGATTAGGGTCTAATTCAAATACCAATATTTCACTGCACGTCAAGGTGCTTTGGGAAAGATCTTGGGCTTCCTCCATTCAGCAGAGGGTCTGCTGCAAGTAGCAATACAAATGCTGAAGAAAAAACCCTGTATTTAATCATATGCTACCATCAGGATAACATTTGTGGCAGTCTGGGCAGTGCACAGAAAGCTTTTCTTTTCATTCCATAGTGGTGAGTCAGAGATCAGACAGAAATGAAGGAAAACCACCATTAAAAAAGTAAAGAAAAAAAAAAAGTAGGCTCTGGAATAGAAACCATCTCCCGAGCCTGTCACAACTGAGCAGTAATTAATCTGAGGAGCCTTTCATCTCCCTTGCAGGCAAGCTGGAAAGAACACTTACTGGCACTTTCCTGAAGAAATGGGCAACAAGTGAAAGTCACTTCCTTTATTTTTTTTGAAATGGGTTTTATCATTGGTTTTCTCTTGAGTACCATAAACTTAACTTTGTTTTTGTGAGATGATGCACAATTTCATGGTTTTTGCTGTTGCTATTGTAGCTCAATATCCTCAATTTCCTGCTTTCCTGAGGATAAATACATTCTATCATCTGTTTATATTATCAGTATTTAGTATCCAAAGATATTTTAGAGGTAAATTTATTCTCTGTGTGAAACAGGAAACTGTGCGACTAACCAGACAGCTCAGTTTGCGAATCACTAGAGCTGGTAATCTGAAGGGAGATGTTTTATATAAAAATAATCATACTACATTCATACCTTAATGCACTATCAAGTTCCTAAATCCCATATATGGCCATCCACTTAAGCATCAGATTTTAACAAGAAATGGACTTCTGTTCAACACGGCACTTAAACGTATAATTAATCTCACATCTGCTCAACAAACCTAAGCAAATATAGGTATAATTTAGAAAACATTCCCATGCTACACAAAAGATGATAAACTTAATTTTTAATTTTCTGAATTTGAAAGCATTGTTGGTTTTAAGGCTTTTCACTGAGTAATTTAAATAGAATGAGACCATTATTTAGGTAGAAAACAAAAAAACCCAAAAAATTACAGATTTATAAAAGTATGGGAATTAGAGTTTGTTATGCTACATAAAATTTTACTTTTATAGTTTAAAGGTACCTTCTTTTAGATCAAATAATACATTTTTATTTTTAAATTGGGAACATTCAAACTGCATCTTAGGAAATATGTAAAACCACCTCAGTCTGTCAATACAACATGAAAAATCATTAATCACAACTGTTAAGAAAATTTTAACAATAGAAAAAGGAGTTTGAATGTTTCTAGCAAGGCATTTAACACAGTTTATTTTAATATTTTCCAGTTACTTTATAGTAGTTCAAGTCTAATTTCAGAATCAATTATTTCTCAAGTATTAATATCTTAATGTTATTTCTTACTTCTCACTTCTCACAGAATGAAAAAGCTTAGTCTATTAAACATATGGAAAGACTCTTTGAAAATATATATTGACAATTACTGAACAGTCATTGCAAGCCTCAAAAATTTTATTCAATTTTATGGTCTGGGAATGCTGTTTATGGCATCATATTTAGAAGACAGTTTCCATACTGAAAGATAAAAGGAGTTTGAAACACATAACCTGAGCCTTAGAGAAATATCAAGTTTGAGTGAACTCTAATGACATATCTAATGGAGTTGACTGAGAATTAATTCATTCTCAAGGATAAACAAGACTAATTTAATGAATGCCTCTCTTCACAAAACCATGCACAGATTCATAACTCTCACTAGTTTTGGATGAAGTGGGGAGACATGAATCATCATTATAGAATCCCCTCTAAGTGTTTATTGAAGCGTTCAGTGGATCTAAATGTATTTGGGTTTCACTGACCTGGGTCTAGTCCTCTACTTCTCTATTTCCTAATCCCAATCCTTCTTTATGTTGTACAAAATACATAATCAGATCCAGAAAGACTGCCCAAAGCTAGCATCACAAGGAGATTCTGACACTATTATTCTCTAAGTACATTGTACCTAAATACTTCTTGACTTTAAAATATCTATTAACCCTGTGGCTGAGAGGCACAACCCACTGCCCTGGTGGTAATGTGTTACAGTGCAAAATAAGACTTTTTGGTCTAGGAAGCTATTCTTATGTTTCCTTGCCACACTCAAGAAAAGAGGGGAGGAAGTGAGACTCATTTCTTTCACTGTGGTACTTAATGCAGGTGATACAGCCCCCATGTGTTAATCACAAAGTAGGATTCTCCTGTGTGAGTTGGATTAGCTTTAACAAGAGAATTTGACAGATCTTAACCAAAAAGGCTGAATACCCTCATAGTGAGGGCACTCTTCTGGGAACAGAGAAACATAAGTGTAAATTGCTTCAGGCAGAGGAAGAAATTGGACCTGGGTCCAAGGCTGAGAACCAGTAAAAAAATAGCTCAGTCTTTCAGGAATCCATTTGCTTTTATTCCTCTGCAGATGTTTAAAATATAGCTTGACACTCAGTAAAATGCTGCATTAATACTAGAAATAAGTTTCCAAAAAGTAGGAATCCCCAAAACTGTCCACAGACCTTAAAGCAATTAATGAAAATAATGGCTTCTCAACATTTCACTTTGGCAAGGGAATAAAAATTTGTCCCTCTGTCAGCTAGGAACATAAGAGTTAGCACATTTATAAAGTCTATTTTAGCCATACCTCAAATATTTTCTTCAGAAAGGCTTCTCAGAGAAAGGAGGATATATATTATGTTTCTAATGCTGACCTCTGCAATTACAAGAACCTTTCAGAACTGGGAAGGAAGGAAGTAAGCAACTCTCAAGTACTATCTCACATATATATGGCCTGTTTTGGTGTTGGTCTCAAAACAAACTTACTATAGAATAGTGAACTTTGAATAGATAATCATGACACCATTCCTTTTCTCGGGACAAGGCTGGCATTTACCTTCACTTCTGTTTAGCCACAATAGATGTGGGCTTTGAAACAGATTGTGGCCTTTTTAAATTTTTCTGTGTTGTTGTTTCACTCCTCTGGCTGTTTGTGCAGATATTACTGAATCACAATGACTCAGCTGCATTGTAGCTATACTAGATATTAGGCCATGTTTGTTATTCCCTTGACATATAATCTTTGCAATAATTTACCTTTATAAATTACAATAAGAAAGAGAAAATAAAGCCAAGATAAAAATAAGAAAGCTATCAGTATCCTTATTAACTATGTGAAGAGTATAATAAGGCCATGTTCATTGGGTTACAGTAATCACTTATGTAAAGAGAAGGCTGTATTTTCTTTTACCAAAAGAAAAATAAAGATTATGCCAACCTTATTTCACTGAAATCTCCAAAGAAAGGTTGCTCTTTCTTTCTGTATATTTCCCCCCCACTGAATTTGCATATGAAGTATCAGGAAAAATTGGACAAAACACATGAGGTACATCGCTTTTCTCATCATAGTTAATGTTAAGACTCCTATTGATTTTTATGGAAGAAGAAATATATCCGTTACAATCATATGGTATTTGTAAAATTACCTTTTATTTCAAACTAATATATTTATTAAAGCCTGATCATTTTATGATACATTAATGTAGAAAATACAAAAAACCTCACTGTGAAATGTAAACATAATATCTATCCAGGTACCTGCAGACGGGATTTCAAAACTGTGTTATTACACACAACTGTATTTCTGACATCACAGTCAAGGCTGCATACAGAATGAGTTTGCTAATTTATCCCAGAATATTTGTATAATTAATATGGACAGCAGAACTAGATTAGATCCAGAAAACTTTCAGAAAAATACCTGGCAATTTAAGTGTGTTTAAAATAAAGGAAAAAGAAGTGTTTCTCAAAATATTCATGCATGCAGTTATTTTGTATTTTTTGAACTTTTAGATTGCTATTTGGTGTATGAATAATGCATTTCAAACTAGTCATGAAGAAATTTGGACATGCTATGCCAGCCATCTTCTCTACTTTGTTCCCTTTTCTTTTTTGACATACTTTTAGTAACAATTAGAAGATTTGGGATGAGTTTTTTTGCACATTATTCTTATTATTTCTGCCATAAAATTAAAACTGCAGTAGAATTATACATCAGATTATTTACCCCTATGGTCTTTAATTCATTTTGCAAAAGATGTATCCCAGCACCCTTTATTTTTGTTGTACGTACTAGAATTTGAATTATGCTCACAAGCTCCAGATTGTAGATGTGCCATGATATTTTTTTACCTGTTTTCTGGACTTCAAGTTTTGCAAATAGATTATTTTATTTCAATTATATATTGACATGCATGTGAATTAACATAACCACTTGGGTCAAGACAATTAGTAACAATATCTTTTGTCAGATTTCTCTAATGGTATCATACATAGGAGTTCAGAGCATCTGTGCTGTAACATGCATGTGAAAGATGCCTATGGTATATATAAATGCAATGTGTGTCCAAAATGGCAACATTATGGATGCTAGTGTCATATTCAATGGATTGCAAGACTCACAGTGACTTTAGAAAGAGCCTGAAGAGTAGCATGTACAGTTTTCATTAGGTTTAGCACTAATTTCAGTTGACATATAATTGAAGCATGTATCACTTGAAGTAGAGCTACAAGCTTACATATCATCACTAGTGCATTTTCAAATATAATTCTTACATTATACTGATAATAAGACATAATTCAATTACTATTAAAGTAATTATTTGTAACATCTTGGCCTTTGAGAATAAATTATTTCTCTACATGATGATTGCCTACAGTGAAGTTAAAGTAAAATATAATTGAAAAATATTATGCCACCTTAAATAATCAATTATCAGTCTCAAAGTGGAAAGAGAAATATTCCTTTCCAGCAGCAGAAGGCAGGTGTTCACTTAGCTAAGCCTTACAGTGTTCAATTTCCGTGTTTTAGTTTCTGCTATTTCTTTACACCATCTTTATTCCCCATTCTCTTTTTCCATTACCTGTATTCCCACTGTAGTACTCATGACTATGCCCTTTTAAAATCTTCTGTTCCTCCTCAAGTATTTTGTCCAGTAGGGAGCGCATAAAAAGCTTCCACTTGTTAATTCTTTGCAAGAGCACTACTGTGTGCTGCAGGATACAAAAGCACAGGATTCGTTGTTTCTGCTCTTTCCAGAGCTGTGTAAATTGAAAGGCCTGAAAAATGCAATGTTTTCCTGTGTTTTCATCAGTCTCCATTACAGGCAGCCCACATTGCGTGTGAAGTGTTGGACACCGTCCCCTACATACAATACACCTCAAGAATGTCTTTTTATTCATTTTGCTTCCAGGCAGCACCTAAATTCACTTCTTGGAATATCTTTTAAAAAAACAATCAGTATATAATCCAACTTTTCAAAAATGTTATGTTGCTAACCATCACTCATTGCCCTGGCAGCCCTTAAATGAAGCAATTAAATTAGATATAATTACTGTAAACATCTGTAAAATACTATTGACACATACACAGCAATTAAATCTCTCAGTAAATAAAAAAACAAAGGCTTAATAAAGCAGTTCACTCATATGTGCCACGACGAAATGAGAGTGCCACGACCAAACAACAAAATGTGTTGATGTGGATTAGGCTGGCAAGATACCAAAAAAGAAATTAATGTTAGAGCCAGGACAAAGCCTATGAATGGCCAGGTTAAATAATTCCTTTTCCTCATGAATTCACAAGAGGAAGGAGTTTAGCTGGGTTACGGAAAGAAATCATTGACTCTAATGTAGGAAAAAAGACAAGAAAGATAGGGACCAGATAGGAATTATACAAGTACAATATATTACCTGATTGCTTATTTAGACTTATTGGAGTAAAAAGCAACTTTGTCATGAAGGCACAGAGGAGAGATGCAGGAAGACCCAGCTGCAGCACTGCTGCAGCTACCAGGATGGGTGCTCCTTTTATTCAACCCAATTTCAATTTGCTCCCTGTCTAGAAATTTCCTTTTCCCAAACATCCAGTGCAGAGCCCATCTAGAGATGTGTGTCCAGGTCTCCTTAACAAACAGCATCCTCTGAGTGAGATGCCCAACAGCATATGTCGTTGGCTTCCTTTGTGCAAGGAACTTTTACATATATATATANAAAAGTGGGTTGCTTTCTTGCCCTCGCCATGCTATTTGGAAAGTAATACAAAAAATTTTGTTGACTGGATATTTAGAAACAATCAAATAAATGCATTCATTACCAGTTTAGAGTAATGTGTTTTGTTCCAGGATAGTCTTTTACATTTTACAACTCTTTTTCTCAGATGTTTGCTCCACTGAGGTATTTATAGAGAGCCTTCAGCTGAGTGACTCCAGTCAAACACTTTTAGTCTATACCATTAAGATTTATTCTTTATTACTATAAGCTTCCTAGGAGCCATTTTCTGCATTTGTTCCTGTATGAATTTATCTTTTTGGAGTACCAGTTGTACTAGGTTTGCATTAGCTTGGAAATGCCTAACTACTGCTGTAAGAAACTATAGAATAAATATTGGCATTAATGATTCATGCATTCATTATAATTGTACTGACCATAATGGAATAATTCAGTATTAATGCTGATATCCAGAATACTCTATTGAACCAAGTGCATCTGTTAAAATATCCATGAAATGAAAAATCATTCAGTCCAAAATTCAAGCATGCAGCTTCTCAAATGATTCTTCAAACCCTAACTTTAACCTTTCTCCTTGACTCTGATCCCTGCTTATCTGAGATGTAAGCATGTGATTTAGCTGCTCAATACCTCTGATTTCCACCAGGCTGATTTCACAGGAGGGTATTAACATCAATGCAGAGTGAAAGTCAGCTTTATCTTATGGAAATAGAAGACGGCATTTTCTACCAGTCTTTTCAGAAGCAAATAGCTTTTCTCTTTATAATGTTTCCAAACTGGAAGCGCTGACAAAATTAACCAATGAAAACAGCAAACAATTGGCGGTACTTCATTAACACTTGCAGCAGTGTCAGCTTTTGAGTCATTGTGGAGAAATTCTGGCTTTCTATTCCCAAGACCAGGGCAGATTTGGGGACAGTATGAGCTCTCATTAGAATTTAAAGTCAAGCAGAACAGTTTCATATGGTCTGTGTCAGAAACTGGCATGCAGCATGCTCCAGTGATGTCCACTCTGGCAAGGAAAATTATGAGGATCTGGCTGTAGCATACAAGTAACCCTTACAGAGATCTAATCATGCTAGAGCAGCTCTTCGTGCTCTTTTCACTTAGAAAACAAGTTCTATTCTATTCTATTCTATTCTATTCTATTCTATTCTATTCTATTCTATTCTATTCTATTCTATTCTATTCTACTCTACTCTACTCTACTCTACTCTATCACTTCAGATTAATTAATTACAAAATATTTTGTCATTAAAAAATTAAAAATAGAAACTTTGTGTGTATGAAGGTCTCTTCCATTCTCAACAGAAATCTACTAAGCACATAATCCTTTGTGCCATTCTCATAAAACACAGGGAATTCCAACCAAAGCTAGAAATAGGTTAATTAACATACTGACACTTAGGAGCTTTAGCAGTTGTAATTCAGGGGCTAATTTGTACTGTAGTGGTGAACCGGTAAAACTGATGAGACTGGTCTGTGAAGGGAAATATCCTGGCAATACATCAGATGGCCTTCCTTTAAGTCATCCATTCAGCCTCTGGAGAATACAATGAAAGAAATTATTAGAAATGACTGGGAACAACCTCAGAGCTTTGAAAACAGCCAGGCTCAAGTAACAGAGCCAAAAAGTCATGTTTGGACTTCGTCACTGATTTTCGGTCCTGTAGCTGGTAGCAGTTGCTACGGTAGCACATGTGCTTAGCACTCCCTCCCCTCACACACATCTCCTCCCAAAAAGGGGAGGAGCATAAGATCATACAGAAGGCAATAAAGGAAAAGCACTCAAGAACACAATGAAGCATTCTGTAAGCTTCAGTCTACATAAAATAGCTAGTGCAGGATTTCTTTCACTTACTAGTCCCTAAGGTAAAGGTCCAAATGCAGTGTTTTGCAATTAAGAGAGAGTATATTCCAGCCTTTCACTTTGTAGAGATGCTCTTTATTACTATGAAAATTAAAGTGTTTTGGCAGGTTTCTGAAAGAAAACACAAACAAATCTTGCTTAATTTTTTTTTAATTCTGCAAATTAGCCCATTTAGTCTAACATTTTAAATACAGGTTTAAGAATTTGACTGTTACATTGTCATTAGTATAAATACTGAAACAAAAAAATTTATTTGGGAAATGTGGTCTCTATACAGCATTTTCTTGGTTTCTAAGACAGAATATACTCTTTAATCTTACGTGAAATCTTACTTATATTTTCATTTTAGAAAAGAAACTAAGTATATGGAATCTATAAGGATGCTGAGGCATAGGTTTTCTTTTGTCTCTTAGGAACAAAATTTTCCAAACATGAACTTAATACAAATTACTGGAATCTTGAGCTTAAGATTTGCTCCTGCAATAGGTTGTCTCCTGGTTCATGTCCTGTAATAGTTGTATTTCAGCTCCTTGTTGCTGTAACTTGGTTAATTTTTTGCGTCACATATAAAAAAAATCAGTATTTAAATTTTCAATAGTTTCCTTTTATTCGGTGTAATAGTTTAAGTCCTGTTGAATTGGAATTGTAGATTAATGACTGAATAATAATTTTAGTTGAGTTAGATTTTTTCCAAAGACCACGATCACTATCATCTCCACTAGCATGCTTAGAGTTAGACCAAATTATCTTGAAGAGTTTTCCTTGTTTGTCTGGGATGGATGCCTGTGATTAGCTGCTCCTCATAAAGGTCCAGATTTCTACTCTCATGTAGCTGAGGTGTTCTTTCTTGTGAGACCAACCCTGTAAATCAGGTGTCCCATAGAGTCACCCAGCACAGGGCAGCTCCTGTCCTGCTGCCTCTGCTGACACACTTGGTTTTCCATTGGTTTAAGGATCTGGCCAAAGGAATGCTTCATGGCAGATTCTGAGCAATGAATTTGTCTCAGATTTTCAAAGGAAAACTGTCCACACGGAAAAGCTACCTCTTCTGTCCTTGCGCAGTGAAGAAGATTTGAAAGGAAAGTATATGACACACATGTAATTTTTATAAGGTTTACCATCTGCCAGTGCAAATCTCTGATGAACCACCCAATGTAATTGCGTAGCAACTAAACAATTCCCAACCCTAGATTGCCCTAGTATCTGTATAATTACAAGCTTTTAAAAAAAAATCTGTCACTATATAAATGTGAGCCTTTTTGTGATTTCTCTAACAGTAGAGGGTACTCCAACCAACTCTATCTGGATAATTAGCAGACAATAAACAACTTTGCTTTTACATCCATGTAGATTTTTTTTTCTCTGAAAGATAATTTCAAAACAAGCTAATACTAGGATCTATTTTTAATATCCTTAGTATTGGTATTCTCTTTTTTCTAAACAAGTAATGTATTGACAAAATGAAGTTCAGATCCTTAATAATTTCAAAAGTTTTAGCTCTAAAAGGTCCTGATTACTTTGGAAACTACTGGTTGTTTTTTAGCTTTTTTTAAAAGAAATTTCTCAAAATGTTCAGCTATTAACTCAAAAGTAATAACAAGAAACTCAAAGGGCATCTTTTACTGTCTATGCTTTATAAAAGTCATGATATTTTGATTTATTTTTTCCCATAGACAGGAAAAAGAATGGCATTTCTGAAACTTTATATCTGAAATACATATCTTATACCAATCACCATCTGAAGATGGTGAAAACTTACAGTGAGCAGCAATGTATCAAAATAGATTTAGTTCAGTCATCCTGGAAACAGGAAAATGCTTTTCTTGAGGGGAAAAAAAATATTTTAATTGATTCCCCATACTGTTGGAAACTCCCAAGTTTTGTATCTTTGTGGTTGTGTTTCCATATGTGTTTGGGTGAATGACAAAGTAAACAGGGAATTGAAATTTATGTATGACCTCTGTTTTGGGGATTTTGCCACCTGTGAGTCTCTTCATGTTTACTCAATAATACAATTCAAACCTCTTTAAAATGTAGCTTTGCAGCTGATAAGTCTTGCCAAAAAATATGTCAAGCATGCTTTGGGGAGTGTGATTGCAGGACAGGTAGCCATACCTAAACATAGCTACCAGTGTTGTACCACGTGGTTTCACATGGCTCTTGGCACTCATAAATCTCTGCTTCATACTTTGTGGATATTCTTTCTCAGATATCCAGCTCTGAGAATGTGTCTAAGTCTATGCTGTAGTTTTAAGTCATTCTGCCCTGGCATTTTAAATTTTGCACTGCAGCTCTGCTAAATGAATTGAAATGGGCCCCTTTCAATTCTGGGGATCAAGGACTCCAGCAATAAAATCTCATTATTGGCCTGAGATCCCAGGTCTGAAAGCACCAGTTCGGAATTCCTATATATTTTTCATATGGCTTTGCTAATTATCTGTATGGTACTGTTGAAAACAAGACTGAAAATGTCCTTTTGACATTGAATGAAAACCTTACAAACTACAAGCACTGTCTGTACTTTTATTTTTGTTCCTGGCATCTCTGGAAAGATAGAGTACAGCTAAAGAAAATGTAGAGAAGAGCAAATATAATGAGCAAGAATGTGAAAAAATTCCCTTACCAGGAGAGAATAAAAGTAGCATTTGTGTATCTTCTGTCTGGAATGAATGTGGTGCATATGGTTTGTGTAGAACTGATTTCCATCAAAACTTGCAATACTGTAATTAGAGTAAAAAATACGACTAGTAGAGATTCATTTCAAAACAAATATTATTAGCACTTTTCCATGCTGGGGGCAGGGAACTTCTGGAAATTCCTGTCAGAGGGATCACAGCAGCAGACAGTATCAGCAAGATAGAGGAGGTGAGACAAATTGTGAACAATAACTCCATAAATAGATGGTAAAATAAGTAGAAGGGGATGGTCCTTGCAATGCTAAATGATCAAAGATGCTCTGGAGTTTAAATTTCAGTGGAGGGCAGATAGGGACCAAGGTTGGGTGCCCTTTTTAAACACCCTCCAGTATTGCCAGTCAGAGACAGACTTGCAGGGTAAATGGTGTATTGTTCTTTCCTTTCTGACACCGTACCTCACTCTCACGAATTCTTCAGTGATATCAAGTCCTAAGTAATACAAGATAAGATGAGATAACAAAAGGTTCTCTGCTCCAAACTCGTGGAACAGAGACACAGAGGATGGAGTTATGGGTACTAACTAAATATTTGACCAATGGCAAAGCTATAGGTGAGATTTTTTTCATCCTGGACCCATTGTTCCACTGGCACCATCCTCCTCTCTGTGTTAGGACACACAAATTCCAGTGGCACAAGGTGCTACAGAGTAGTTTTAAGAGCACCAATGTAGAGTATGGAATGTGAACAGAAGGGAATTTTATTTTTTGTGTGGTTTTGGTTTTGTTTGGGTTTTTTTTTAGTTTATTTCACAGAAACAAATGAGATAATTTATTTGCTTTTTTCTAGTTTTAGATAAAGTTTTTGTCATAAACAATTTTGTACAATTTTTTTAAATCCTTAAAAAGCAAGGAAGAGATATTTTCTTCCAATTTTTTTTAAATTACTTTGAAATTAAAGGATAATATTTCAATTTTTTGTAATAATGTACATATTAATACTGTAAAGATATTAACAAATAAGTATTGCTTTTCTAATCATAATTTTACAACAAACTAAGGAGGGAGATGAATTAAAACCACATTTTAAATATTTTATTGTTCTTGTTAATTATACTGATAGTTTATTTTGTTATCCAAAATACAATAAGTTTAAGTCCCTGAAATGTATATTAGAGATAGCAAAAATTGAAAGCAATGGAAAGTAAATGGAAAGAGTTGTTTTACAGGTTTAAACTAGGTATTGCATACAGAACTTTTTAGCAGAAAGTATTTGAATTCTAATTGCTTTATGCTTAAAATTAAAATAAAAGTATTTCTCAGGCAATAAAATTTTAGATTTAAGCCAAAAAAAGTTCCATATCACATGCTTGTGCATGTAGTTGAACATACTGCTAAAGGGATATATTTTCTTTAGTTTATGTGGATAACTGCTACTTTTAATTAGTTGTGCAGGTGTGTGCAATCCAAAGCAAAACAGTGATTAAAGCAATAAATGAAGATAAGCTCATAATGTGGTATTTTTAAACTAAGAAAGATAAATTATTTTGCTATTAATCTCTTTTTTTTCATTCATTTACATATTACCAGAAAAAAAATATGTGCACAGGGGGGAAAGTTTCCTACATTTCAGAAAATTGCAATTAAAAATGTATTAGTTATTAAGGAATGGTTGGCTTGTAATGTATTCACTTCTTTTTATCTATTAGCTTCGCATGTTTTATTAATAATTTTTTCCAAATGTACTAAATACAGCACAGTTGTAACGTAAATCAAGATTACTAATTTTAAAATGCGCAAGGAACAAAATGATCTATTTAAAATTTTTAGATTTCCTTTGAAGTTTGTGATAAGTTTTCTTGTAATACTTGTCACACAAAATGCTGTTCTCCCTCACTAGGTTGTTTGGTTGCTGAGTGGTAAATGGAATAACAATTGAATGCTTTGCAACATGAAATACAGACCATGTGAACTTTAATGTGTGTTTGGCTTTGTTCATATATTTTCACATGTCTTTTTTACTGCTTGTTGCATGACTTGGAACTTTATAAAAAATACTTCATACATCTCCTTCTCCTTACAGAAAAGCCTTTCTCTGTATCTATAATCTTTTCAGATTACAGATGTGTGAAATTGTTTAGTTTTACTAAACAATTTAGAACTGGCCTAATTAGGTTAGGTTATTTGAACAAAACTCATTATGTCAATTTTTCCTGTAAAATAGAAACTTATGAACAATTTTCATTTCATTTCAGGTGCACAGGATAGTGAGTTAAGCTCAAGTAAACATGGTAGTTTGTTGTTGAAGTAGTCAAAGGACAAGTCCTATAATTTCAGATTTTTCTCAAGTAACATACAAAGAAAGTATTTTAAATTAGCAAGCCAAGGAAAAGTTCCTGTTTATTAAATGAAGAACTCTGTAAATAAAGTATTTGAAAGATTCAGTTGTGGCATTCATGGTTGGTATAAGTGAAGGTGGGAAAAAAATCATCTCCATTGACTTCAGCAGAACAATGACTGAGAACCTTACCCACATTTTGAGACAACTTTTGAACAATCATTGTAGTTATTAAGAACCACTTTTTAATTTTGTTACTCACAAGGATGACTCACCCACATGTGCCCTTGCCTTTATAACTTAAATACAGTTTAAGAATATACTTTTTAGGATTTAGAATTTAAATACTTTTTTTTCAAATAAAGCCAAGACACTGAAATTTTCTTTTCTTTAGTGCTTTCAGCAGGAATATCTGGCCCAAACTGATATCTTGGTACAATGTTATTATTTTTGTTACCAGTAGTATTCTCATTACAATTGTTTGCAGCACTTCTTTTAATCACCTCCTGGAAGATCTCAGGAGTCCCAGGCTCTGTCATTAAAGGATTTACAGTTTCAGCACCTGATGTTGTTTTGCACCATTTAAGCTCTTCTCTGAGGAGGCACAAAATTACTTTGCAGCTGTTAATTAAGCGTTGCATTATACCCTCAAAACGGCACTAGTCTTAATTTAACAATGGAGACCACAAGGTACTGAGATGTTAAAGGATACCCCTGAAAGCAGGTTTTACTGAGAGCCAGTCAGGGACAGCAGCGTTGCAGTGCCTGCCAGCCACCCTTGGTGGGGCAGCATCCCCCACCACCGTCCCCACAGCTCGTTCACCCAGCGTGTGCTGCCTCCTTCCTGGCCACTTCTGCAAACTGACCCTGCTGAATCGAATCACCTTTTGGTACATTTCTAACATTACCTTTCTGTAAGCCCCTTGAGAGAACGAGGTCAGGGATGAGGATGTTGGCAGGAAATAATCCCTGCAGGGGAGGACAATGAGAAGTTGCTGTAGGGACAGAGGACAGAAATTTTATTTGGGGCCAGCTGGAAAGCGAGTATGCCCATTCTCAATTTTGAATACTTTGGCTCCTCCTGTTGTAGTCTGCTACTTGTGTGGACTCTGCATAGCTAATGTCAGAATGTTACCTGCCCCATAAAATTTGAGGTATTCCTGTATAATGACTGCAGAGACAGGAGATAAGTATGTATATTTATATAATTGTTATCCTATGCTTAATTTTAAAAACAAGCAAAAAAATTCACATAAATTCTACTTATATTATTCTAAGCTTTTTCTATCCAAGAAAGTTTAAAGTTTATAAGTGTAATGAGCTAAAATCAGTAGTAAATTCTCCAATTTGGTTTGTTTACTTCTGAGCTGCTTAATACTATTATTTACAAAACTGCTTCAGTAAAAACATCTAGTTATCTGAATAAATAAGCGAAATACTTTTCCACCAACTGATTCTTGAATAAGTTTTTACAAAGCAAACTCAGTTTGACAGCTGCAAAAAATGCAGTCATGTAAGTCTGCATAATTCAAGGCCCTCACATTTTTACAAAAACTCCTAGTAAGGGAAATAAAACTAGAATATATATTTCTGAAGGAAATGAAAGTTTCATAGAATACAGAGAATGCACTTTAATTTATTACATGTGTTGGAAAGACAAACTAGAATACTACACCATTTGGAAAACAGTAATCATAGGCATAGTATGGTTATTCTATTTAGTGGTCTTTTCAGAGCTAACAGAAGCTCCTCAGACAGTCCTTGGAGATGGAATTAACTCTAACTTTGGAGTCTTGAATAGCAGCTTCCAGACCACTTCCTGGAGCTTCTTCTGACCTAAGCTGTCATAAACTTTTACTTTATGACAATGTTACCTGTGAGCCTGCACACAGAGGGTGAGGTTTACAAAGAAATACATCCATTTAAAAAGTGTTTATGTACTTTTCTACATGTCTAGTTCCCTTTTAAAATTTTTAGGGTAGTGATCAAATCAGGATCAAAACCAAATTGTAATATTGACTACTTGGGTCAGAAACTTCCTCTAGAGACTAAGGAGACTTCACTGAATAATGGTGCTGATCTATAGAGATTATTTCTATCCCTGTTCTGTCAAGTACCAAACTACTCAATGTTTTTATATCACCTGTGACAGATTTCTTTCTCTGACATTTCAGGATCCTCAAATATCTCTAGGATGCTGCAGGACATGAGTTTTTATCATTGGAAATCACATTTTATGTAGCTGATACATTTTAAGCTCCATGTGTTAGAGTGCAGAGTGCTTTTAATGAACTAATGAACAGTATGTTTAGTAATATAATTAAAGACAGCTTACCATTGCAAAACATAAATTTGAATAACAAACAATGAAGCAATAACTGTCTTTTTGCTGATGGGAGCCACCATTTGAACAAAACTCTCAGACTATCTTAGTTTATGACACATGTCAGAGTTTTTACTTGTCACATTCACTGTAACAGCCAAAACACCATTCTTCATGAAATAAAAATCTGGGTTCCTGTAGCCCTTCAGATACTCTAATAATATAGCTTTAAGTGGACCATGCAGTNGAAATTTCAAAATAGGTATTTTATACTTTTGGAAATACCTAGAGGGCTTTTTCTTGCCTTGTTTCCATGGTCCTTGTAAATTCTAAACAGTTAAGTACCCGCTAAATACTAAAAATCTCCACCGTTCAATGTGGTTGCAAAATGGATTCTTTCTCTTTCCTAAAGAAAATCTAGAAGACTGAAGAAAATCTTGTAATACTACTGCATGGGTAACTGAATTAGGATGAAATTGTTTTAGGGAAAGGAAAGGATATAAATAATTGATCTGGTGTGTTACACAAGTGATATGGAGGACAGATGAGGACGACACATTGACTCAATGATTCAGAAGGCATAAAAGCATTTTATTAATAGAATATCACACTCTTATAGAAAGCATCGTGAACCTAAGACCTGATTGGTCTTTAGGAAACTTCTCTTGCACTATTGGTTAAACAGGGAACAGCTCCTTCTTGTAAACATTCTGCAGAACACCAGGTACAAGGGATAAGATAATAATTGTTTTAATTCTTTTCTCTAAGTTTCCCAGGCTGAGCCTAGCTATGCCTCTCAGAGTGAGAATATCCACAAGGGTGTTAAGAATTTTCAATTATTTGAATACAATGTTTAGTCTGAAATTATAGAATTTGACAAGGATTTAAGTAAAAATTTTTGCTTTTGTAATAACCCAAAAATATTTTTAACTTTTAATTTTGGAAGGAAATGTTCACCAGGAATTCACCAGGAAGAAAAGACATTTGATAGAGATTCTTAGTTTTCCTAGAAATTTGGTTCACTGAATTTTCAGTACATACATTTAATTATTAAAATTTAAATTTTGTGTATCAAAATTATTTAAATAAATAAGGGAGATCTCATATGATATTTTAGTCATTCTTTTGTTTCTATTGTTGTCAATGAGACATTTCACACAGATATATGTTAGGAAATGTTTTGATTAAAAATTGATGAAAAGAAAAATGAAATTTAATTTCATTATTATAGAGATGTTCAAGAACTTCAGGAGACGATGCCTGTACTTCAGTTAAAAAAAAAAAAATTATCTATGGGGAAAAAAGCTTGATCTATGCTATTTCTTCCAGAAGTCATCTATTCTCTTTGTTTTCTCTGGGAAAAAAAAAAACCAAATTGTCTCTTCTGTAACCAGGCCTATCAAAAGCATTCATAAAATAGTCTAAAACAGACTGAGTTAAGGAGACTTCCTGGCTCATAAAGTATATCACTAGTTCTTTAAGGTTATGGCTAGTTTTAAATTAAACCAATATATCTTTCTGATATTTAGTCACTTTGCTGGGTCTCTCTGAAGTTCCTTAGCATTCTCTCAAGCATGGGTTCCTCTAAATAATTTTGCATGATTTAAGAAATTTTTCTACTTCATAGTTTGGCTCCAGTTACAGACCACTGAAAAAAATACGGAGTAGTTCCGTATTACGGATTGTGTAAGGGTCCAAAGCCCTGCTACTTTTCCAGGGCGAGCATACAGGGCAAGCCACGTGGTGAACCCAACATTACCTTGTGAATAAGAAACATTTCTCACCATCAACAGGCTCCACTCTAAATTAAAATGCCTGCTTTGACATGTTTTATCACAGATTTAATGGGCCAGAGAATCTTGCCCTACATCTGGTGTATCCCTTTCTCTCCCTGGTTTTGTTGTCTGCAATGGGCAAAAGGGTAATCAAGTATGTCTGGAGAGACTGAGCTGACCTAATGAACATATGTCGGAGTTAATGAACATTTCCATGGACTTTGTCAGTGCACATCCTAAGGCAATTGTAAGCACTGAGTGGCTGTCATTTTCCGAGCTGCAAAGTTGTTCAGTTAGCTTGCTTCAGCAGAAAGTCACTCCAGTTAGTGTTTCTATTAATAACTGCATTTAAAGTACCTCTAATTTTGCTAGGGGGTTGAGTTTTTGTTGGGGGCAGAATGCTTCACTGCTTGATTATTGAGATCCATAACTGCACAGTGCTCAGTGAGAGTGAATGGTTCAATTTCCTTCATATTTCATTATTTCCTTAAATCTCCTGAAGTTTTACAGATGAAAGAAGGGGAGTTGGAAGAATATATGCCGTTTGGGTGCTATGTTAGCGCCAAGTCTCCTTATCCTGAAGGACTACCTGCTGTCTGTCTCATTTCTTCTCTGCCTGGATCAGCTCTTATTCCCATTCTAGCTCTGTCTATGCAGCCTCATGAAATATCTATCCAGTTGCTCCCTTGAATAACATTGCAAGATTTTATTTTTGAGTCTGAGTATATGGGAGGGTGAGAGAGTCCACCAAGATGTCAGTGAGCATATGTCTACTCTAGTGTCTGGCGTATTTTTGCAACACAGATGTGCCAGCTTCTGTGCTATTCTTTTATGTAAGCATGAAAACAACTTACCTCACTAAAATAGTCACAGTGGTATATGGTTTTTTTAATTAAACTGTAAGTTATTTTAATGAAGCTCTATTGCTTTCTCATGACAGCAGTTTTCACTCATTCTTTAGGATAGTAGGAACACAGCCAGGCTGAAACTGCACACACAGTATATTCACAAATCCTCAGAGGATGAAGAGTCAACTGCAGCACCCTGTACTTCCTTGCTTAGATTAATGGCGTGGTCTTTGACAACAGTGGGCTTTTTTCGTTGTTGTTTTTTTTTCTTTTAACTAAACTACAAAAGACGTACTACAATTTTGCCATCAACAAAAAGCAAATAAGTGATTTTGCCAGACAAATAATGTCATGTAACTGATTGGCTGAGTGGTGAAAAGGCAATTGTAATTCAGTGGAGAAGAATATGGAATGGTGCACTCATTGATGGGGTTATAACTGATACTTCTGGGAAAATGGCAGCTTATGCTCTGTAGCAACCCAAGTAGTAAAAAAGTGTTAGGAATGTTTAGGAAAGGGAGAGAACAAATCTGAACACTTGTTTCTTATTTTTACAAAGTGCAGGAAGTCCTCAAAACTATGTGCAGCTCTGGTAGCAACAGCAGTGTGCATGGAATGTTACTGTGTCTCCCTCAAAAGGGATAAGCAACAGTTGTGGAAAGTAAAAAAACTATCAACACTAAGAATTTACATAGAAGGAACAACCATAGTGAAGTTTTTTGTTTACAGAAGAGAGATGCTGAGAGAGGTATGATACAGTTCTATAGAACTGTAGGCATAAAAAAGGTAAATCACAATTGTTCATCATCTTTCACATGAGTTAAAGGCATATTTTTAAAATAGTACGGGGCATAGTTCATATAGGTTGAAAACATAGCAGGACAAATACATGAAAGAAAAATCCACTCAAGGCTAAAAGCGCACAAAATCATTCTATCTAGCCCTGGAAGTCCAGAAGCTGTATATATTTGCTGTCAGATATCCCAGGTAAGCACACATCTGATTTATTCCTTTCTCAGGCGTGTGTTCCTGTCCACTCTACAAAACAGATTACTGGGCTTTATGTATCTTTGGTCTGACATGATGAAGAATTGCTTCAATGAAAATGGAAGGGATGTAGTTTCTTTTCCTTTAAAACATATAGACTAATTTATGAGCTTTTACTTCTCTTTTTCTTCCATTTAAGCATATCTTACTGAATTAATTGCAAAAAAAAAAATAGTATTAATAACCCATAATACATATATAACCACCTCTCAAATCTAAAGATACACATATTTTTCTTTTAAATATTGAAGACTGCACTCCTTCTGTCCTATATTGTTGTCCTTATAGAACTTTTGAGATAAAATTGCCCTGTAAGCCACAGCTTGCATCATTCAGTTCTTCAGCTACCATGAGTGACTAGAAAGGCTGTTACTCTGCAATGTTACACTTTTCAAAGAATCATGGAATGGATCAGGTTGGGTAGGACCACAGTGGATCATCTGATCCAACCTCCCTTCTCAAGTAGGGTCATCCTAGAGCACATTTCACAGCATTGTGTCCAGATGCTTCAATATCTCCAGTGAGGGAGACTCCACAGCCTCTCTGGGCAGCCTGTTCCAGTGCTCGGTCACCTGCATGGTAAAGTTCTTCCTCAGATACAAGTGGAACTTCTTGTCCATCAGGGTCTGCCCACTGCCTCTTGTCCTCTTGCTTGGCACCACCAAGAAGAGCCTGGCTCCATCTCCCTGACACCCTCATTTATTAGATACTTATAGACATTGATAATGTCCTCTCTGAGTTATATCTTCTTGAAACTGAACAGGCCCAGCTCTCTCAGCCTGTCCTTGTAAGAGAGATGCTCCACTCTCTTTAGCATCTTTCTTGCCCTCTACTGGAGCTTCTCCAGGAGCTCCATGTCTCTCTTGTCCTGAAGAACCCAGAAGTGGATACAGCATTCTAGATATGGCCCCACTGAAGTCCATGAGAGTAATTTTACTTGCTGCCCTACTCCCTCTTTGCCCAGTACTGAACTCCACAATTTTATGATCATTAGAATCAAGGCTGCCCACATTCTCAAATCTCCATCAAGATCTTCTCTGTTTGTTGGTATGAGGTCAATCAGCCTGCCATTCCTTGTGGAATCATCCACTACTTGCGGCAGGAAGTAGTTTGACTCTAGCAGAGAAGTGCCAGTGGTTCCTGATTCTTCTGTATACTCTTTCTTGCTCAGGACTGCCACACAACCAAGAGCACCCCACATGTAGAGCTGTTTCAGTTTCAGGCTCTCTGCACAAGAGATTTTGTGTAATTCCTACCTTCTTCTCACAAGCCTGCCCAGGATGGTCAGTAAGCTCTCCTCTTCACACATTGGGCATGTTACATCAGAAATTAGACAGAATACCCAATCATTTCATTCACTTGATCGATCCAGTTGGCATACCAGCAGCTAGGCAACAGAGAGAAAAGTGATCAAAGCCTGGTCAAAGGTGAGCATAGATGAGTACTCATGCAGAACTGCCCATTACTATTTCTCCTTCATAAGAAAAAGACACAAATTGCCATTCTCTACCCATCTCAGACAAAGCTCCTTGGGTGACTCAAAGGGATAGTCATGATATTTGCACACAAATTGACTATGAAAACTTCAGTCGGCAATTAGTAAGGAAGACATGAAGGAAACAAGCCTCTTTTTTGTTTTCCCTTTTTTCTCTATAGAGGTGATTACACAATATCAATAAGCACAGATGAAATGTCTCAAAGGATTTTGGATTTAGCATATAGAAGGGACACAGGTAAAGTCTCAATTTATTGCAATGTGCATTTAGCTCAATTGTCTTTGCACAGACAACCAACAAGCTTGTGAGATATCAGGTAGTAGGTACCAAAATAAAAAAAAAAAAAA